>JALBCR010002747.1:0-487369 GCA_030710515.1 Abscondita cerata
ATCAGCATCTTATTCTGAAACACCCTGTATAATTATACAGAGTCCTACATTAGTGCGTCGTTCTTTTCTAGCGGCTAGTTCTTTGGCGATGGGTACACAAAGTTTAAATTAAACATACTTGGTTTAAAGAGATCTACTTAGTAAAATTATTTTTAACGATACAGAGTGTTCCATTTTTATGGGATGGCAAGAAACATGTTTTTTTTTATAATAAAACACCCTGTATTTTTAAAGGTATTCTGGCGTAGTTTCTCATCCTCTACATTGTGTTTTAATTATTTTTTATGTTATTGTCAGTGTTGCCAGTGTTTTCTGAAAAACAAATCTACAAACAGGGTTTACTTTAAAAAATCATAGCGACCTTATTTTGTAAATTTAATAAACAAATTTTAACAGTGACGTTAGACTAGATGAAGAACAACATTTGAATAATAAGAAATTTAAATTTTGTGTTACAGGGTATTCACAAAAAAAACATGCCAATTTTTCAAAATCCAAGGAGAAAAAGCCATTTTTTCTTTATTTTGCTATAAAATATAATTTTCTTATAGCTAAACCCCATAGTTTATGAGATATTTAATAGTAAAAAAAAACAATTTTAATTACATTTTTATGCACCTAAGAGAGCAATGGCAATGATTTAGTGTCATTTTGGGGTTTGACTAATTTAAGGATTTTTTATTAATTACTAATTTACCCAACAAAATAATTGAATAACTGTAAAAATAAATAAATTTCAAAAAATAGCTACAAGTGTTCCAAATTACTTTTATTTTTATTGAAGTACCGATTGATTAGTTGCTGAAAAAACCTTTCCACTTTTTTCAACATCTAAAGTAAAATGCTTGCAAAAAAGTCTTCTATTCTTTGCTGTATATTTATTGGCAAATCGTTATACACCATTTTTTTTACATATTCCTACAAAAATGTCTAGTTTTCTCAGATAAAGTGATCTAGTCGGTTACCTGGTGGGTCTATTCCTGCTAATCCAGTGATTTGAAAGATTTCATCAAGATATATTCTTGCAAAAAATATAAAAGGGCGATATTTTTTGGACCCCGGCAAGTGTCATCTACTAGTATGCAATTTATTTTTTTGCCAACCAACCAAATATTAAATATCTCAAACACTACAGAGTTTAGGCATAGGACATCTTTAATAAAAATCAAATAAAAGGAAAAATGCTATCTTATAGCAAAATAAAACAAATATTATTTTATTTTAAAAAAAATGAGTTATGACCTTTTGAGTTTTAAGAAATTTGCATTTTTTTAGACACACAATCTAAATTTGTAATTATTAAAATATTGACCTTCATCGGGTCAAACGTCAATGCTAAAATTAGTTTATTAAATTTTCAAAACATAATCGCTATGATTTTTTAAAGTGAAGCCTGTTTACGGAAAAAAATACAGAAAAACAATTATAAGTTGGCAACACTAGCAGCAAATTAAAAAATAATTAAATGGCTATGTAGACGTTGAGAAATTACCCCAGAACACATTGAAAGATAGTTCCATTAAAAAAAAACATACTTTTTTGGCATCCTGTAAAAATGTAAAAATGGGTATCGTTAAAAATAATTTTACAAAGTGATCTTTTAAATCAATTATGTTTAGTATAAACTTTATACATAAAACAATTTTTTCAAAAAAATTAAATTATAATCATTATTATAATTATTAATTAAAAAATTGGGCACAGCCAGCGGCTTTATTGAAAATTATGGTCACATTTCTCATATTATAGCGATTATAGGGGTGTATGCTCATTTTTTTATTTTGTAGTACTAGCACAAAACTTATCAATCATCTAAATGACAAGTTTCTATAACGTTTCCTTACCATTTCATTACAGATTGCTATTGACTTAAAACATTTTTCAGAACAAACGGCGGTACCGCCATCTACACTTTGGAATGTATTATGCGTGTCGCAAGTTCCCATTTAGTATCTTTAAGACTCTTAAATGAACGTTTCAGGACAACTGTTGTTAACGCACGCCTTAGAAACAATCCCTCTGGACAAAATAGGAGTTGTATTTAACACGTCTATAAACACCGTTCTAGTTTTTTGAGTAAACAAATTTTATCCAGTCTTTCTTGTTTTAGAAATTTTACTCACTTTCCTTTAAGATTTGTTCTTTTTTTAATAATGTTTATCATGTCTTCTTTAGTTTTCTTCTTTCTTGTTTTTTTTCTAATTTCGCTTTTCAAATTTGTTTTACTTGTCTATTTCCCGGTATACGGTTGAGGTGTCCGTACCATCTCAGTTTCATTTCTTCTATTTTCTTTGTTATCGGTTTAATTCCTAGTTTTTCTCTTACGATTTTATTCCTTATTCTATCTCTACGTGTAGTTCCTTTAACTGATTAAAGATATTTCCAGGTCTATTGATTAAATTCTGCTTCTTTGGGAGTGGTTTAGAAACCAACTATTTCCTCCGTAAGTTAAAACTGGTCAGAAACTTCTATTTCTTATAATTGTTTTGTTAACATACGAAAGACTTTGAATGTGTTACTAATTCTATCTAGCTTTTCAGATATTTATACTTCTATACATAAACGAAAGATTAAGTATTTGTGTACTTACTAATAAATTCTTTCTTTACAAATTATGTAGGTCACGGACATTACTCGTGTAAAACGTTCCTAAGTTAACTTACGGGGTTAATTTTGCGTTTGCGCGAAGATTATTATTTGACATGCGCCGAATGAAAACGTTCGCAAAATGTTAACGTTAAAACTTTTGTGAATTTACGCCTAAATGTGGTTAACAATTATGTCAAGGATTACAATGCCGTTATTTCGTGATACAATAAATGATTATCTAAATCTAACCTTGGTAAGTTGTTTTCTTCTCGTATTCTAACCCTGGTTTTTTTCACTGGTGTTTGTTTTCTTCAGGTCTGCGGCGTTGACTTCTTGCTTCTCTGAAGATGCTGTCGGCCTTTGATGTTGATGCGATTTTTTCAACTCGTATTTGCACTCACAAACAACACTTCGGTAATTTACCTTCAATTTTTATTATTACAAATTTATTTTTTATTTATTTCATTTAATTGCTTCTTTATTCTTTCAGCTGGCCTGAATTATTTATTTATTAGTTTATTAGTTGCATAACTATTGATGCACTTGATTTATTATTCTAATTAAATTTCGGGCAACACTTCGTCGTTTACAGCTGATCGTAATTTGATTTTAGGTTAACTTGATTATTTTTTTGTTCAATTTGGAGCGTCGAGCGACATTACTTCGACCGCATAATTTTATCAACTCTCTCGATGTTTTGGCGTCTGTTTTATTTATAACCTTTCCAATGGTAACTTTGATAATCTCTTATCCTATTTTGTAAAAATTTTAACGAAATAAAAGAATTTTTTTAAATTCTAGTCTTTGGGTGTATTTAATCATAGCAATACTTATTTATTTAATCTACTTTATGTTTTCCCATGGTTATGTCGATATGTGCATGTCCTTTTGCAATTATTATTATTTTTGTTTTGTTTGTATTTATTTTCATTTTTTTTCTATTCAAGTACTTCTTCTCATATTTTAAGATTTTCTTGTAATATTTTTTCTGACAATCCACAAATCATTATGTCGTCCGCGAACGCGCATTCTGATATATTGACAGGTTTTAGTTTATTGTATCCGATGTGGGTTCTGTTGACTCTTCTTGCAGCGCCTTTTATGACGTCGTTCATTACTGAATTGAATATGGTTGGGCTCAGTACTCCACTCTGTTTTAAACCGTTTATTATATTAAATGTATCGAATTGCATGTTGTCCTTTCTTATGTAAATTTTACCACCTTCAAACAAACTTATTAATTTTTGGTTAATATTTCTATTTTGTAGTGCATCCCATCTTTTGTTATACACGATCAAAAGCTTTTTCTAAGTCCAAAAAAGCAAAGTATATTTCTTAATTGTGTCACCTTTGTTTAGGTGAAAAATTGTTTTTTTTTGTACGCGCAAATGATTTTGGTTCGTAAAAGCTCTTTTGAAGTGGAATATACTATAGTTTTAAATTATTTTGTAACATTGAAATGCTCGTGTGTTTTATGGTCATGTTGTCGGAACATAGTTTTTGGTCATTTGATATTTTTTTAATCCAGTTGATGTAGAGAATAACTTATCGTTACGGTTTCAGTAGTTTTCACTCAAATTCTTTGAATTTAAACATTGCATGTCGCATTTTGTTTTACTATCTCAAAGGTTTCTTTGTTTGTTTCCTAGAAAACGGCTCGGTGGCGGCCGCCGTTATCAATTAAATAGAGATTTATTTTGACTAAATAAATAACACACGGATTGTACCCAGGTTTGAAAATTCTGAGTAGTCAGTTTTGTTTGTTATTTCTGAGAAAATGTTAGCGCAATAATTATTGGTAACGTTCTTTGTGTAGAAAGTGATAAGAGGGGAGATTTTCTTACCTTATAAGTGTTAATAGTTTTTAAGTTTAACTTTTAAGCAGACTCTCGACAAGTGTCATGTACCAAATAGTGCGGACTTATGTTGTTTTTAAACAAAACTAAAACAACCGCCTAAGTACTGTAAGTGTCAAAAGTGTACGTTTAATTACGTGCAAAATTTTTAAGGGCGCAAGTGAAACGTTAAGCTAAGTGTGTATCCACAAAAAGGACCTCTCGTCTCACGACCGTGCAAGATAATATCGTTTGATTAAGTCTGTAATCGAAATAACCGCCCTGCGGATAATGGACTATCTCTTAAGTACGCGAGTTTTTGATACTAGAAAAATGCAATACCCTAGAATGCATTAATTACGAAATCTTCGGAGTAACACAAATGGGTCGGAGTGGATTATTCTTTGACTAGTGAATTATTGAAGAAACCCTCAACTGTAAGTACTCTACAGTAACTAAGTAGAGCATTTACAGTTAATAGATACCTACTACTTAATAGAAAACTGGTCGTACTTATTTTATTCTTTTAATGCTTCAAGTGTTTACGTCTCTTCCTTTTTTTTTGTGAGCATTTGATATAAATATTTTAAAAATTAAGGTGGCGCCTTATAATCCCGACTGTGACTAGAATTAAGGACCTTTAGTCATCGTAAAGGTAAGTGAGAGACAATCCTTAATCCACCCCCTGGCCGTTGAGCTAGTTTAAGCATTCGTTGTGCTGCGTACTTGATTATCAAGTTTCGTGATGTAACAATCGGTAGCATTTCCTAGTTGTAAATATATGATCATGTACACTTCGTCCTTTCCTAAGTCCGCTCTGGGATTCAAAATTTTCTTTTTCAGTTTTTTTCTTTATTTGTTTTTCTAAAATGTATTTGTAAGTCTTTGACACTACATTTAATAGTGTTATCCCCCTATAATTTGCACAATTTTTATTGTCCTTTCTTAATCACTGGCATTATTCCCATTTTTCAATCGTCAGGTACTTGTCCGATATTCCATGCCTTGTTATAAATAGTTCTTAGTGTTTCTCTGTCTTTTGGTCCTAAATTCTTTATCATTTCTAATGTAATTCTCTGCTGCTTTTTAGTTTTTTAAGTAATGTATAGCCTCTGTCAGTTTCCTTCTCGAATCTCATCTTGCCATTTTTCTACTGTTGCTTGTTCTTTTTGTTTCTTTTTTATTGTTCTATGTCTAAAAGTCCCTGAAAGTTTACTTTCCATCATTCCATTATTTCTCCCTCGTTTGTTAATGTATGGATATCATTTGTCATTATATGATTAATAGTTGTTTTTTTCTTTCTATCTTACGATTTTTAGTATTTTGTAAATAAAAGTTTGGTTTCCTCGGCTATGTAATTACACTTTGTTACCAAATTCTGCCCATGCTTTATATTTTTCTTATTTGTTTTTCTTTTGCTCTTTATATTTGTAGTATGTTTCTTCTCTTTTGTTACTAACATATTGCTTCCAAAATTGTTTTTAAGGTTTATTTTATTCTTTATTTCTGTAGTCCATCATCTAGTTTGTTTTTTGCTTTTCCCGATTGTTTATGTCCCGCTTACATTTATTGTCGCATTTACAATAATATTCTTGAATTCATTTTATGTTCTTTGTAGATTCAGTTTTGCCCATTTATCGTTGAGCTGAATTATTCTTTTTTTAGTTTCTTCTTTGTATTTCATAGCAATTTCTTTTTTTTTTTCAGTTTATATGTCATTACAGTTTCTTTAATCTTGTTGTCGTGATCTAGCCTCTCTTGTGTACGAGGTGTCCTATCCCGTGGTCGGGACCCTTGGCCCGATTTTTGAGACAAATTCAATAGTCTAAACTGCACTTCAATATCTCGACTCGTTTGGGAGATACAGAGTGTTTTGCGTTTAATGACGTTTTTTTAAGTTTTATAACTTTTTGTTTGTGAATATTTTTATTTTAACCAAAACATTTATTCTAGTTTAATTCGTTTTCGAGTTACAGGTAAATAAGGAAATTATAAACGATTTATTAAAAAACCCCTCTTGATCAAGGTCACCTATAAACTTTTGTTTACTGCGCGCATTCGTTGCTAGTTTTGACAGTTGACGCAGTTGTTTCTTATAAATAGTTATTAATTTCAGTAATTAATTATTATTTTAAGAAAAACTTAAGAACGCTAACTCTTATCACATATATGTATGTTATGACCATTTATTTATAAGACACAACTGCATGAAGTGTCAATATCTGTTTTTCAAAAAATCATTTATAATTTCCTTATTTGACGAGGTACATATATGAAACCATATATTTTTAGAAAGTTAAAAAAAATGTCTAATCAATTATAACATAGTCAACTATGGTTTCTATTTAAAATAATGCATGTTTGGTCTGTAACTCGAAAACGTATTAAACTAGAATAAACTCGAGTACGCCATTGAATATAAAAAAATAGACAAAAAATGTTTTGGTTAAAATAAAAAATATTTACAAACAAAAAAGTTATAAAGCTTTAAAGAATTCGTCATAAAACGCAAAACACTCTGTATCTCACAAACGAGTCGAGGTATCAAAGTGTTGTTTAAACAATTATATTGGTCTCCAAAGTCGGGCCAAGGGTCCCAAACACGGTTTTTTCTTATCAATTTGCGAAATACTTGAAATCCCTCAATTACATCAAAAATAGGACACCCGGTACATATAAATTTTCTTGTGTTTATTATTCGTAGTTTTTTACCATTTTTGGTTTTTGGTTTTTTTTACATACGGCCCCTTGCATCTGTAAGATCTTCCCATTTTTTTTTCTGATTACTGCATCTTCATTTGGTCCATACACTATGACATGTTGTGTTGTTTATCCCTACTTTCAATTGTAATTTCATTATTTTTGACGATATAAATTCCCACTTGCAAATGTTTTTTACATGGTTGACAGAGATTACACACCCTACTCCTTTTTCAGCTGTTTTATCTAACTGCACTCCACTTTCTATTCTTCTTAAACGTTCCATTTCTTTTCTTTTTTGTTTCGGTAACTGATAAAATGTCTAAGTTGTATTTTTCTAATTCCTCCAATAATTCTACTTCTTTTCTATTTATAAACCTAATATTCTATTCTCCTATTCTCATATTAGTTTTGATTTGACCGTTCTTCGTTTGATTCATTTTTTCAAAATGTCATCATGTTTAACTGAGCATTTTTTCTTTTTTAGTTTTTTGGATGTATAGTATTTATCTGAACTCATTTGTCTTGCTCAAAATTCTACTTCCACCAAACTTTCTCTATGTTTACTTTTATTCATCCTACTTTCGCTTCTCTTCCTTCTGCTCCTTCTTGATTTTTTTTCTTATTAGGCCTGTTTTAATAGACAAAATCAATCGTTTAAGTCTCTCCATTTGTTCTTTGTCAGTATCTTTGTCTTGCTTAGCCTTATCGGGCGTTCTTTTTGTTTTTTTGCTCTTCTTAGTAGTGTCTAGTCCTATACATTGTGTGTTTTTTCTTTTTCTTTTGTTGTAATCATCTAAGCTAACACTACTCGATCGCTCTCTATTTCATTTACTTTTACTAAATATTTAACTAAGTTTGTTTATAATATTACAATAAATCAAGCGTATCAGTCCAGGTCGACTCCTTGGAGACTGATAGCGATTAGTGTATTTTCTATTGTACTTTGTTCAAGTTATATTCGTGTTAATTATTATTAATAAATGTACTTTTTATTTAATGTCAATCCGCGTTTGTTTACTTAATTTGGTTTTTTCCTTTTGCGTCCACGATGGGTCCGATGTGATCGGTTTGCTCGTCGTCGTCCGATAAACGTTTTAAAAATTTCACTTAACTTATGATACAGCTCCAGAAAGCTTTAGGTGTTAATTAATAAACATACGATATGTAAGATTATTATCTTTCGGGTTGAACCGTGTTCGTCTTTCTTTCCTTCGTTCTCTGCTTGACGTTTCGCTAACCATGCTGTTAGCTTCTTCAGAAGTTACTCTAAAGACTGATGTTGTTGTCTTCTGCTCCTCGGTATATACATATGTTCCGCTACGGTTGGTTGATGTCGATCAGTGACGGGTGGTTGGTTGATCTTCTGTTTGCTGTTGCCTAATTTTGTGGTGACATTTGTTTTCTTTGTTTTAGTGAAGAGTTAGTCTCCACGTGTTTCTTAATCGGTAACTATCTTCTCGATTGAAGTTATTTTTATTTTTCATAATTTCTAAGGATTCTCTGATTATCCTTGGATAGTAGTTGTTAGTCCTTGATAGAACTTTAGCTTTCTCGAAGTTGATGATGTGCTTTCCTTTTTCGTGTAGATGTTATGCGATTGCTGATTTATCTACCGCTCTGGACTTGGCGTCTCGGTAATGTTCTTTTAATCTACATTTTATGTTGCGTCCGGTTTGACCAATGTAGACCTTTCCACATTAACAGTGAATTTGGTAGACCTCTTTTGTTGAGAGTTTTGGCAGGTTATCTTTATTAGAAGGTAGTAGTTGCTGGATTTTCCTTCTCTTTTACGGATTTCCTGCGACAGGCGGCTCTTACTTCTTTTCTGGTATAGCCGTTCTTCATTAGGGCTTGTTGGACGTGTCGAAGTTCTTTTGCCTTGTGAACCTCGTCAGAAATCTTGTTAGCTCTATGCAATAAAGTTGTGATAAGAGACCGCTTCTGCTGTGGATGATGGTGTGATGTGGCATGGAGGTATCGGTCGGTGTGTGTCTTTTTACGATATACACTATGAGCCAACTTGTTGTTATCCCCTCGTTTCACTAGAACATCCAGGAAGGGAAGCTCCTTATTCTCTTCTGTCTCCATGGTAAACTTGATCTTTTCGTGCTGAGTGTTGAGGTGATTAAGAAATACAGTAAGTGCTTTTTTCCCATGATGCCATATGACAAAGGTATCATCCACGTATATGAACCAGCATTTCGGTTTCTTTTAGCTAGATTGAATGGCTTCTTGCTCAAATGCTTCCATAAAGATATTCGCAGTAACCGGTGATAATGGTGATCCCATGGCTGCACCTGATTTTTGTTCGTAGAAATCTCCGTTCCATAGAAAGTAAGTTGTATTCAGACATATTCTTGCTAGCTCTGGTATGTCTTCTCTTAACCCATGGGTTGTGCACAGTTGTTTTATGATGTTATGTGTATTGTCGACTGGTACGTTAGTAAATAGCGATTCTACATCAAAACTAACTAGTATATCGTCAATAGTTATTTTCAGAGTCATCAGTAATTTGACGAAGTGTTCGGAGTTTTTCACAAAAGATTCAGTTCTTCCCACAGCAGAAGCGGTCTCTAATCAAAACTTTATTGCATAGGGCTAACAAGATTCCTAACGAGGTTTACAAGGCAGAAGAACTTCGACACGTCTAACAAGCCCTAATGAAGAACGGCTATACCAGGAAAGAAGTAAGAGCCGCCTGTCGTAGGAAATCCGAAAAAGAGAAGGAACAGGTCACCACCTACGCTCGTTTGCTGGAGTAACTGACAAATTAAGAAAATCATTGGTGAAGAAGAATATCGGTGTCAGGTTTGGAACGGTTAGAAAAATCCAGCAACTACTACCTTCTAATAAAGATAACCTGCCAAACCTCTCAACAAAAGGAGTCTACCAAATTGACTGTTCATGTGGAAAGGTCTACATTGGTCAAACCGGACGCAACATTAAATGTAAATTAAAAGAACATCACCGAGACGCCAAGTCCAGAGCGCTAGATAAACCAGCAATCGCAGAACATCTACACGAAAAAGGAAAACACATCATCAACTTCGAGGAAGCTAAAGTTCTATCAAGGACTAACAAGGATAATCAGAGAATCCTTAGAAATTATGAAAAATAAAAATAACTTCAATCGAGAAGATGGTTACCGATTAAGCAACTCGTGGAAAGTAACTCTTCACAAAAACAAACAAAACAAATGTCACCACAAAATTAGTCAACACCAAACAGAAGATCAACCAACCATCAAAAACCAACCTCCCGTCACTGATCGACATCAACCAACCGTAGCGGAACATAAGTATATAACGAGAAGCAGAAGACAACAACATCAGTCTTTAGAGTAACTTCTGAAGAAGATAACAACATGGTTAGCGAAACGTCAAGCAGAGAACGAAGGAAAGAAAGACGAACACGGCTCAACCCGAAAGATAATAATCTTAGTGACAACAGCCGCGAAAGCTTACATTCATACATACGATATGTATCCACATTTCACTCACAATAGAAATGCCAAAACTCCCAAAAAGAGTTTAATATAATTTTAAAGTAAAAACAGGGATAAAAGTAAAATTAATAGTAGTAGAAGATATTAATTTTAGTTTTTTGTTGGTTGTTAAATGACAATCCCGGCCGTTTTTCCACAGCCCTACTCTTCACCGCTAACAAAAAAATGTTATCACCCCCTTTAAATTATTTGTTCTAATAGTAAGTCTAATTGACATGTCACAGTTAAAAGTACAATTAAAACGTACTTACCGGTGGCGTGCAACTTTTTCAAAGGATCAACTATTGCAAAAAAACGATCGGCCGATAACGCAGTTAAAGTAAATACAGACACCCCAATCGATATATCTTTTGCAGTTTCAGACATTTTACAAATTAATTCACCCCAGGGCCACGATTCTACAGTGTAAACAACGGAAGTAAATGGCACGCTAGTTACAATCACCAATAAATCTGCCAAAGCCAAAGATAATATGTACCTGAAAAAATGTCGCAAATAAACATCGACAAAAATAATAATTAAAGTCACTTACGTGTTTGGCACATTTCTCATAGTACGATGTCGCATAAATATAATAACCAACGTTCCATTTCCAATCACCCCAATAACAAAAATTAAAAAAAACAAAACTGGAACAAAATAAGTTTCTGGGCGTTCGTAATATGGTATAAACTCAGTTTCAGTGTTATTGGGCGAATAAGTCACGTTATAGTTTAAAGCGTCATTTAATAAAGTTGTGTTGCTGCAGTACAGCAATTCCTCGGTTGTATACGTTTCATTACTCATGTTGTAAATACACTTGATTACACTTTAATGAATCTGTGCGGTTTTATCTTCAACTGCTCTCGATTCTCATTGTTCTCTCTGAAAATGAAAGAGAAAAAATTACTTAATTTAAAAACAGAAAGTTTTTCATTTATAAAAAAAAGAATATCTCATTTTTCCTCTATTACTAGGTCAAGTTTTCTTAACAAATACGCAATTTTAATGTTGGGGTAAATACATTTAGAACGATGTTACCTTCGGGTAAGTTTCTCACGCACAACGACAAAATTATAAACATTTAGATTTGTTGCAGTGATTGTCTATAAAAATTGTAGCATTAATTTTAATCTGATTGTAGTACTTACAAAGTATAAAAAAAGAAAATTTTAGGTGTATGCACGAAACTGTTTATTATTATTGTTCATTAATATTTATAACGTTCATTTTGGCATGGTGACAAAGTTTCAGACGAATTTATCTTCCGACTTTATTAATAGAAGTGTTTTATTATGTAAATACTTTAGTATTTACAAAAATTTATGTAATTATTGTTGTCTAAAATTGAAATAAAATTTTATATACTTTTTAGTTTTATGTATCTAAATAGTTAGTTGTTGTTTTCGATGAATAAAAAAAACTGTTGGGTCTTAGATTTGTTTGTCTTATGCCCGACACTGGCGGAAGGAAATGTTTCAATCTTTGGTAGCAGTGTAGCATCTCCGTGGAGAGTAAGTATGTTCGGTTTTACACACATAAACATAACACATTAATATTAAGTAAAAGGCTCGAAATTAATTACGTCGGGAGTTTCATCGCGGAGGAAGCGTCTTTTTCATCGAAGACTCAGAAAGGGATGGTTGAAAAACCAAAAGAGGGTGGCGGTTGCCGCTGCTAAGAAAATTTGTGAAAGGTCTTCAAAAATACAACCGACAGGGGTAAAAGGATTAGAGAGAGCGTTGTCCTCAATATTTTTAAGTGAGAAAATAAAATTCAGAAAGTTTAACCCCCCGCAGAGGCGCTACCAAAAGAAAAATATCAGAAACGGAAGCACACCAAATTAGTTATTTATAATGCAACTTAAATAGCAAATCGTTTGGAATACGTTCCAAACAAAAACGCAGGACTAATCATTGTAAAGAGGATATTTTCTAATGAGACTCTGTACGATATGTCATTCAAAAATTAGCTGGAATAACTTGGGGAATACATGCAAAAACACTTCGTGCAGTTGTATTGGCATTAGTTTATTCTACAGCAGAATATTGTGCTCCTGTCTGGTTAAATAGTTATCATACAAAAAATAGATGCCCAGTTGAATTGCATTATACGTACAATTAGTGGAACCATTAAATCTACTCCTCTCGATTGGCTTTCTGTTCTTTGTAATATTACTCCATCAAACATTCGACGAAAAGCTGCGTTAAAACGAGAATGGGATAAATGCCAACTTAACAAAAACTTACCAATTTGGAATGACATTGACAACCCTACTGCTAAAAGACTTAAATCTCAAAGTCCTATATGGTTGCAAAACTACTTAAGTACGGCTTTTCCTGAAATTAAGGAGTGGAAAAAATTATGGTCTGGAGTTGATGTTTCAATAAACATCTCATTAATGATCCAACAATAGAAGTCCCGGGTTTTAATCAAAAAAGAAAAATTTGGTCAAAAGTAAATCGCATAAGAACAGGCCATTCAAAATGCAACTCTATGTAGTTTAAATAGGGTGCAATTTCTAATCCAAATTGTGACTGTGGAAACAAATCGGAGACCGTTACACATATTTTAGAGGATTGTCAATTAACGAAGTTTAAAGGAGGGTTTCCAAACATTCATAATTTAACGGATGAAGCTATATCATAGCTTACGAATCAGAAAGACACCGAAATTCAGCAATATTTTGCATTCTTGTTTTGATTATCTGTTTCCCATTACTTTGTTTTGCTATTCGTTTAACCTACTATTTTTTTCGTCATTGTCGTTACTGACCCTTGGACCGGTCCATTATATGTCGTCATGCAATGGCTGTGCTGTTATATTTTATATTCCTTATATAATGTTTACACACTTAATTAATATTATTACATATGAATACTAAAGTAGGTAAGGGCTTGCATGTTTCGGTTTTAGAGGTATTCCTAAACCTTAAAACAAATGCACAACCAATCCACTATTGCACACGGTTTTGTGACCACACTATACAGATTTATACTGATCTTCTAGAAAAAATGGAAAAATATGAAATCAACAAGGCAAGCAACACTCAATACATAAGAATCTACAAGGTACACTATACAACGAATAAAAAAATTAGAAGTAATTAATGTAATTTTAAAATATACTGTTACAGGTGTCAAAAGAAAACAAAAACAAGAGAGTAAAAAAAAAACATCATAATGTCGTAGTAAATATGAGAAATTATAGCTGACAAGAGAGTTGCTATTAAGATACAACATCACAACGTTGAAATTGGAACAACATTTTATTAAAAGTCAGAAAACTAAAAAATTTAACGATTTTTTCTCATGTATGTATAAAGGTATTTAAAGGAGTTCGTCCTCCAAGAGTATAAATGGCGCTAATCCTAAAGCTTCTCAAATTTAATATTAATGCGTTTTTAGGTTTCTCCACTTTCGGAAAACATTATCGAAAAATGAATACAATTTTTGAGAAGAAGTGTTTAAGATTCTAAATTGGACTAGGACACTGAGTTTTGGAAACAAACGATTTTGAGTTTTAATAGAGTTCATGCAGAAACTAATAATTATCTAAAATGGCTTGGGAATAAGAAAAAACTGCTAAAATGTCATGGCAGGGTTTCTGAAAGTGTTTGATTTATACACGGTTACTGTGGAACATATACTACTACGATATTCTGGGCTTGACCATATTCGACTATGTTACGCTATTGGGTAAAAAAATACATTCTAGCAATAGTGGTTGTAGGCAACACTAAAAGGTATGTCAAAAGATGGGCGGACGGTTTGTACAAAAAGCAGTTGCGTTGTTAGCTGTTGGACTTGGTTTGTGTCTGGCTGTGAAGAACACGGTATCTGTTGATCTTATCCGACATAATAGATGTATGAAAGGTATCTCAAGACTTATTGAGGAAGAGTTAAATATCAAATGATTAAAAGCAAGGATTATTAAAGACGTTAGTCGTATGCATAAAATCTGCAAAATCTCAAGCGTTGAAGTTCAAACAAATAAATATATGTGTAGGTGGTTCACTTTGCTTTCCTGTATATGACTTTAACATGAGGCTCTAGTCTAGAGTAAATATCCACCTGGAAATTCTAGACATGACGCAGAAAAGGGTAGTTTTAAGGATAGTGACGGCATATGAGATGGTATCAATGGAAACACCCTTAGCGATTGCCGGAATGCCAACTGTAGGGCAGTGTTTAAGAATGAAACAAGATGATAATGAAGAAAACTCAAAAGATTCGTAAAATGTGGTACACGGAGATTTAAGTGTCCATTTTAATTTAAAATTTTATGTTGAATATTTGTAAGCTCATGCACAAAGATTAATAATAATAAGTAAGTTTATCTATCTAATAATAAGATGTTTAGTAATATCACCTAATCTCTAATTATATAAGAATAATTTTTCTCCCATGCTTTAAGCGTGGTTTTTTAAAATTGATTAATGTCTGTCGTTTCTTAATTTCTCCAGGCAGTTCATTATATACATATACAATATACATTTGTAAACCCTTACAGTTAATATAAATTGTTCTGCTAAAAAAGTTTTCTTAACTAAAGGTAACCTAAAACAATTTAAATTTCTACTGTTATATTGATATATATCCTTATTAAAAACAATAAATTTTTGCGTGTACCTAGGTAACCTATTATTCATTATTTATAAGTAAATATCAACGTTTTAAAATAAACTCGCTGCTTAACGCTTAGCCATTGTAATGCATTTAGCAATGACGACGTGAAAGGCTTCAACTTAATACTAGAAGGTACACCCGCGACCCCTCTGCAACTAACAGAGCTGCCGGCCAGGTTTTTAACACTGCTCACTAATTTATAGTTTGTTCACAAATAAACCGTAACAAGTAACACTCTTGTTGCTAAAAAAAATGTGTGACTCGTGATGATTTGGTTCAATTAAAATCTCTGGCTACAGTGATCAAGTGCTGTAAACCTTGCCCAAGTAATCGGTTGATTATCGGACAAAGTTTTAAGGCGATCACCCTCTTCTCAGCTTGATCTGGGGGTAGATGGAATTCACCCTGTTGATCTACGCTTACCGAGGTAACTAACACGTCCACCGTGTCAAGTTCTACGGAAGGTAGTTAAGAATGACCAGACTTTTTGAGAATGATGATTTTATTAATAAATCGCAATGTTTATATACACTGAAATTGTGACGTAAATTATGAAAAATATGCATTATCTAGTAACCTACATGCTATTATTGCGTTTTGCTGAATCCGTTTGTATATTGCTTTTAAGCTTGTTTCACAACTATTACTAAATTACACTATTTGAAATAAGTAGTACGACAATAATTTTCGTATGTTTAAATTAACTTTAAACATTCTGCCCATTCTCTAGGTCAGAATAGGATTTGATGTTAAGGGTTGAAGTTCGATTGCATCTGTAGTTGATGCTGCTGTCCGTCCGATCTCGTTTGAGTTTGTCTCAGCCGTCTTTTCGACCGATACAGATGTAATCCCCCGATGATTGCTGCAATTGTTAATAAAATTCCGGTAGTGATGCTACTGGTTGCTACTGAATGGTGTCGCAAAGATGCCCACGTTGACTCTTGCAAGTCGAGTTGAATTTTTCTTCTGCTTGTTGAATATTGTTTACTTCGTCAGATAGTTTAAATACCGGCTCGTGTGAAAGTTGGGTTGGTGAATAACGCTCCAACGTGTTATTAATGGGCATATACATGGCCTTGGAGTAGCTTGCTATGACTGGAATACTGTTCTTTTGATGAGCTGCCAATATGTTTTGCTTTGTCTGTATATAGCAGTCTTGAGTTATTTTAATGATTCCTGTTTGATTTATAGGGATATCTTGTCTATCTCCATTGCAAATGAGTGCTATTTTAGTAGGGGCTGAAGTAATAAATAGCCAAGTGTTGAGCATGTATAGCTGTTTCCATACTATTCCGTCGTTTATTTTTCCCTTTTGAACACTGCACTTAACCGGATCTGATCTTTGGTAAATTTCGTCAATGATGCAATTCGGACTTGTTTCAAGGTTTTTTATCACTGCTGGAGAACAAATAAATTTGTTTTTGATACAGTTATGCAGTTTTTGAATTCGTTGTCACTCATTGTGAAATATAATTGAGAGTTGTAGTCGATAGCAATTAGTTCCTTTGCGATGCTTAACGACCAAAAGGATCCATTTTCTATTTTTACTGGAATTGGTGTGGCTTGGATTATATCGTAATCTGAGATGTCGATTATAAGAAATAATCCATAAACATGAAAGCAGTCTTCATCTTGTTCCATAGTGGCTTGCATTATGGGAGAGTTGAAAATTCGTAAGTTGTGTGTTAGCTTAGAGTTGGCTTGTTCAATGATGCTACTGATTTGAGTAGGTGATAAGATATCTATGAGCGACCCTTTGCCGTGGTGGATTCTTAACAGCCTTTTGTAATACTTGTTGACTTCAGATATAAAATTGGATGCGACTTGATAAATGTTGAGCATGTGAATGCTTATTTTGTTCTCATCTACGGTCTTGAACCATTTCTTCATCTCGTTGATGGCATCAATTCCTTCATTTAATCGCTCTCTAAAACGCTCCAGTTTGTTATTGATTTTAATTTCTGAGTTGTTGAATGATGCTAATGCGGACAGCATCAATTTTGCTTGTTGGTTTGAACTCTTGATTAACTTCTGCTGATTTTGTTCTAAGGAGTTGATGTTGGCGTAGACTTCATCGTTGACTCCAAAGATTGATGTTAATAAATCCCCTAGCAGGCCACGCTTGTGACGTTTTGACTTACAAGTTGTATATCAGTTTGTATCCATTTAAATTCATCTTCTTGTTCTTGTAAATGGTGTGCCAACGCTTTGCACTGGGTTCCGTCTGACAATGATTTTGTTTCCTCACAAAAATCTTGGAACTGCTTGTTCACTGCGAATACCTTAGTTGCATCTGTATACAGCCTGCCTTTTTCGAATTTTACTTGAGTTCGAAACGTTCCTCTTTCGATGTTAGCCCATCCTATGTGTTCAATATATAGCCCGGGTTGTGGATAGCGTATTTCATGCTCTGCCCGACTGTTATAAGGCATACATGTGAGGAATAGTAGAAGATAGATTATGGTATGTCCTATACGAAGATTCTTCTTGCTTTTTACTTGAATTGTGTTAGTATTGACCCTGAGTTCTTCTTTAGGGGTTACTGGTACATCCACGTTTGTCGGCAATGGGATTAATTTTGTTATGCTTCGTTTAAAGCTGTTTCCATCTGCTTTTTAATTGTCACTACTGTACTTTGTTGTCTGTCCTGGGTGAACTTCTGTTATTCGGGCCAATGGCCATTGGCTAGGATTGATGTCTTCTTTTACTAGTACAATTGCACCCTTGCTTCAGATTGTCTTGGTTAGTCTGCCATTTGTAACGTTGTTGTAAACGACGAAGATACTCTGAAAACCAAGATTGCCAAAAGTCCCCTTTCATTTTTTGTAATAGTCTCCATCTTGAAGATAAATTGTTCGTTATTGGCGTGGTGATTGGATTTGAGGTGATACTATTTCTCTTCCTACGAGAAAATGTCCTGGAGTTAAAACTTCTGACTTCCCTGTTTTCCTCTGGAATTGTTTGCAAGAGTTTCTTGCTGTTACTGCACCACTTGCGCAGGTTAAATCCTCCTGATTTAAGTAATGTTATTAGTTGGTTTTGTATGTCTCTGGCTTCGTTTATTGAATCTGCTCCGGATAAGAGATCGTCTACGTAGAAATCGTTTTCCAGTATGTGGGCTGCTTTTGAAAATTGTTCGCGATTGTCGGCTGCCAGTTGGTGAAGTGTTTTTATTGCTAGATATTGTGCAGGTGAAGTGCCATATGTGACCGTAGTTAGAGTGTATTCTTGAATTGGTTGGCTTGTATCAAACCTCCATAGGATTCGATGATACTTCTGATCTTCTTTAGACATTTTAATTTGGCGATACATTTTCTCGATATCTGCTGTAAAGACAATGTAATGTTTTCTCCATCGTAGAAGAATATCTGCTAGATCTTGTTGAAGTCTTGGTCCAACTAACATAGTTTCGTTTAGACTGACATTTGTTGATGTTTTGCACGATGCATCGAATACTACTCTCAATTTTTGTTCCGTTGTCGTCCTTAAACACTGGCTGATGAGGAATATAATATTTTGTTTCTTCGTCCTTATTTGTTACCTTCTTCATATGGTTCAGATTAATATATTCTTGTATAAAGGTATTGTATTCATTTCTCATCTGAGGATCCATGCTGAGTCTTTTTTCTAGTTGGAAAAGTCTAGCTATTGCTCGATTTCTCGAATTTCCAAGAGGTTTTGGTTCTGGTTTAAACGGAATTCTCACTGTATATGTTCCATCGCCATTTCTTTTTATTGTTTGTTTAAAGTGGTCCTCACACAATTGGTCATCTTGTGATAAGTGACGGTGTGTACTAGCCTCTTCGATTTCCCAAAATCTTGTTAATTGATTGTCTTCTTCAGCTCGATTGATTATGCTGAACACCTGAATTGGTTCTTGAGAAGTATGATGCAGGTTACCGGATAGTATCCATCCCAGCTCGGTTTGCTGTCCTAAAAGACCATTTTGGGATTTCCTAATTCCTTGCTTAATGATTTCTCCGAATTCTTGTGCTCCCATGATTGCGTCGATCGGTCCTGGTATGTCAAATGTAGGGTCAGCTAGTATGTAGTTTTGCCATTCTTTTATACTTTGGCCTGCGTTTTCGATTCTGCTTGATGGCATAGTTGATGTAAGTTTTGGTAATACAAGGAACTCAACGATTAATGAGTATGTTGTAGGGAAACGTGGTTGAATTGATGTAGATACTTTCCATAACGCCGATTTTGGTTCTCCCCCTAACCCAGTTATTTCAGCTTTAATTTTTTGCTTTGGTAACCTTAGTCGTTGCGCTGCTTCTTCAGTTATCAACGCTGCTTGCGATCCTGGATCGATTAGTACTCGAAGGTATTCTTGCCCTCCAGAAACCGATCTTGCTTGGATTAAGGCTGTGGCCAACAAGGTTATGTTGTTCCGTTGATTTCCTACGTGGTTAATTGCTTTCGATATTTGTGCTGAACTACCTCGTTGGTTTGTTTTTGCAAGATGTGTTGGTCTGAAGGTAGTTGTTCTATTTGAATTGTATGTCCTCTGCTCCCTATGTAGTAGGGTATGATGTGGTTGGTTACAAATGTGACATCGGTTTGGACTGTAGCATTGTTGTTCTGATGAGTGGTTTAAGCAGTTGTAGCAAATTCGTTTAGTGTAGGTAAGCTGGCATCTTTCGCTGTTCGATAATGTTTTGAATTTTACGCATTGTGTTAGGGCATGATCTCGGTTGCAACATGGGCATTGAGTTCTGCTGCTCATTCGTTGATATTCGTTTGTTTGTTTGTTGTCTGTTTTGATTGTTTCTAAAGATTGGAATCTTCGTTCTAGAAATTTCATCAGATCTTGAAGACTTTGTACTTCATGAGGCTTCTCCAAAGTTTGTTCGTACAATTTGTTTGTTTCATTGTCCCATTTCCGGGTGATGATGCGGATTATTAATGGACCCCATGATTCCGTATCTATGTGAAGATTGTTAATCGCTTCTAGGCACTCGTTTGTTATGTCGTACAATTTTCTGAGTTCGTGTGATGATTCTTTTGGACAGAAGGCATGTCTAAGATTTTATCGATTAATTTTGATATTAGTAATCTATCATTTTGGTAACGTCGCTTCAAGATGTTCCACGCAGTTGCATAATTCCCTTCAGTGATTTGGAGGTGCTGAATGATGGTGCTTGCATCTCCTCTAATGTGAGTTTTAAATATTGCATCTTTTCAATGTCGGTTAGAGACGTATTATTATGTATGACCTTCAGAAATACATCATGGAAGGTGGGCCATTCTTCATAGCCGCCACTAAATGTTGGTAGTGTTATCTTGGGAAGCGCGATGTTCGGCCTGGCTTGCCGCTGGACTGCTTGTATTTTGTGCCCCAAAGTTTCTGTGGTGTTTTCGTACTTATCTTCAATGTCTCCAAAGGTATTTTCGGTAAAATATGCATCTTGATATCCATCTTCATTGTCCATAATCTCTTCATGTAATGTCTGTATAAGTTCCCAATCTCTAGTTATTTTCCTTTGTAAAAATTCATAGCGTTGACTGTCTTTGTTTTCCATAACTTCTTGGTTAATTTGGATCAATGTCTTATGCATGCTGTTTATTCTCCATTCTTGCTGCTTTAATCGTTTCAATTGGTTTTTGTTGGTTGTGGTGGCGAGTTGTATTTCTTCGGTGTTTGATTTTTCTTCGGGGTGAGATTCATCAGTTGATTTTGGGCACGTGTTTAAGTAGTTTACTGCTTCTTCATGAATCATCTTCATCTGCCGGAAGTAGTTGGTTGTGAAATAAGTGTGTTGTAACATTTTTGTTGATATAAGTTTGTCGTTGTTGTGTACTGCTGTTTCCCATAGTTTTCTAGGTCCGACAAACGTTTTGAAATGTACGAAGGTGTCTTGCGTGATACGGAGTCCTTTTTATTATTTGAATGTAACCTTATAATTTCTTGTCCCAGAAGTTCTTGTTGCTTGGCTAGCGCGTTGATTTTTCTACATCCATGTTGATGTTGTTGTTGTTGGTGCTGTTGTTTGACCGGCGACTGATGTCCGGGTATGTTGTTGATGGCGTTGATTCGTTTTATTGTTGCTCGAAGGACCAATGTAAACCTTGCCCAAGTAATCGGTTGATTATCGGACAAAGTTTTAAGGCGATCACCCTCTTCTCAGCTTGATCTGGGGGTAGATGGAATTCACCCTGTTGATCTACGCTTACCGAGGTAACTAACACGTCCTAAAATTGTAAAAACCGTTTTGTCTCGTCTAGTGTCCATTTTTTTGGTAAGTTGTACTCTTTCACTTTTATGCAAGTGTTTGACGTGTTCGCAATACGTGACTCGGTTTTCGCACTTTTCTGAATATGAAGTTGGTACAAACGGACGTGGGTAATTGTAACCTCTAGGTAATAGCTATTGTTTTTTTAAACAAATTTCTAAAATGTTCTAATTAGTTGCAAGTTTAACGTTTACATGTTGTATTCGAAGCTGGGTCTTATTTATATAACAACGTTTTTTATATGCTGTAAGAAGTTGCCTATAAACGGAGTCAGACATACGTTTTTACCGTCATTTTGTAACATTTTAGAATTTTTACCTAAATAATTTTTTTGTAGTTAAAGATACCTGCAACTAAGGATTACTAAGTAGAACCTTGTTATTGTCTTGGATGCTTCCCGACCTCTAGACTTACATTTATCTGAGGACCTCTTTGAAATCAATTTCTAGTAAATGATAACTGCATCATGGAAGGTTATCAGCAGTGTTTCTTTAACTTTTCTTACGACTTCAACCGTGTGCGATTGTTGGTTTGAATAAAATTTTTTTGAGGCCAATAGTAGTTAAGTAGAATTTTGCATCTTATTTTATTTGCGCGTAGAACCCGTTAAAGATGATATAAATACGTTGTGGAGTCATGGTGAATTAACGAAGGACGCTTTTGTAAGAGTAGAGTTTGGATGCAAAATATATGTCCGGTGCGATGTGTATGTGAAAGATAAACACCGTCGGAAACTGGCGTCGCAAGCCTCATGACGTGCAAGCGAGCACGTTTTTCCAGCACAATTGAATGATAAAGACTTGGGTTTAAGGCTGTTAAGTTCCGACAGACAAATGTGTTTATGTGTGGGTGTGTACGTTTTATCGCGTAGACGTTTTGAGACGTAGGTTTGTCTTTGATCGGTGTCTCCTTTAAAGAGGCGTTTGTGAATGATGCAATGGTTGTGGCGTTTGTAGGTGATGCATTGGTTGTAGTGTTTTATCTTTGCAGGAGTCGACGAAACGACTTTGTGTGTAGGTGTTGGCGAGCGTCGGTATTGCACACTTGCGTTGGCGGGTATGGCGATGGCATGCATGGTTTTGACGGCCGTAGTCATAACAGCTTATTGTTGGCGCCTGTAGCGTTGACGGCGTGGAATTGACGGCCTAGCAATGTCGAGCGTGGGAAAGTTAACGGGCGTTGTAACGTTGTCGGTTGGGGCTGCAGCAAGCGTAGCACGCACAGTGGTAGTTATTTTTCCGATCATTTTGAGGGTACTTTAAAAAAATTAATATGTGCCTGTGCTCGTTGTTTCTTTCTTCCGTGGCCGATTTATTACGTAGGGAGTCACCACTGTGGCGTAATGATGAATTGATAAAGCGCCTCTTCAACCGTGGAGTTGGTTGGAAAATATTCGCCCGCCGCGTTCTGTGTATTATTTATTGTCGACACTTACATTACAATATGTACAATATTTACACGAGTTATATTTACATTGATGAGCGCGTTTGTGAGCATATACGAATGCGCAAATACGTTACTACGTGTGTACGTTTTGTAATATTTGTAAACTGTTTGTACCGTCTGAATGCACTAGCACTTCTTGTCTTATTTGTTGCTGCTTAACATACTATTTATACGCTATTAGTAAGGTATTTGTAAATTCAGCAAGGTTGCTTAAATTCCTTCATTGTTGTTAGAATTGCGATTGACGAAATGCTGATACAGTTTGTTAAAATTCCGCATTTTTGGGAACATTTTTCTTCATGTAGAAATTACGCTGATATTGTGGGGTTGGAGTTGGCAACCCAATAATGTCATTGTGCATGTGAATACACTAAGTAACTTTGCATATGAGAATGTGTTTAAACGTATTGTGCGTTATGTAAGTCGGGAATCCTCAACACCAATTTTATTTTTAACTTAGTTGTTTCACCGTTAGAATACGTTCTCGCGGATGCATGCTATTCGTAATTACGATTTTATCGTATATTTATTAATCTTGCAGTTTATGCAACGTAAATATCAAATTTTGGGTTGAAGACCGACTAGCATCTAACCAAAAAGGTTTGAAATAATTATCGTTTTGAATAAATCCTATCGGTTTTTTGTTGTTGTATAGGAAATATTTCTTGTACACCACGTTTTAAAATATTATACCCATGAAAAGTATTAGAATGAAGAAATTCCGAACGAGCAAAACGTTTGGGAGCCGAGTCTTAACGTAATCTTGCGCATGCGAGCATATACAAGTCATAGACTATAGAAAAAAAAAATTAAACGCAATTTGTAAAAGATCTATGAGTTGAGCTTATTTGCGCAAAATAATTGTAATAATTCCCTCAAGCCGCAAAAAGTGTGTTGATTTCATGTACCTACTGCGCATATTGCGTGACAGGTCCTTCATAATTTGTAGCTACTCTACTTGCTTTAACACTACCTTAAAAATAAAAATACCAAACAAGCGCTGTTGACGTCAATTAAAGTTAAAGCCAATTAAAAATTTGGGTCGATTTATCAGTTTTCTAAACATTTAAGTGTCGAAATACTGTAAGGTGTTACAGAATGGGAAATTCTACAACAGTTTGTTAAAATGTTTATATTTTCAACTATAGATTGTTGGACAAAATGTATTAACTCCAGAGAAAAAGTATTTCATTTGTTTAAATAAACATGTTATCTTTTTACAATTTGTTTAATTTCAATATTAGTTCGATAACTTTACATATTACTTCATCTACATTATAAACACTTTCGTTGAAAAGCAATCATTTCCACAACTTCAAAATTAGAATAAATCAAATATTATGTTATTATAACTTCTCTCTGTTGATAAAGCTTTTGTTTTAGTTTGTATGGTTTAGTAATTGTGGAAACCTGAAGCTATATCACAGTTGTAATAGTCTGCCAGTGTTGAATTCCGGAAAATGCACGTAAACGCAGATTTTTACGTTACATTGTAACATAATGTAATTACGCAACTACATACATTAGCATAACTAGATATTAAATATTTTTCATCAAAGCACATTCATGTCTTTAATAGAATATACCTACTTTACATAAACCTGTAGTGTATATTTAAATTTTGTTTTGAAATTACGTTTCTATTTCATTAATCTTACTTGGAGTCAAAGTTGCGGAATTATTTAGCATTGCTTG
The DNA here is from genome assembly GCA_030710515.1 of Abscondita cerata. Lineage (NCBI taxonomy): Eukaryota > Metazoa > Arthropoda > Insecta > Coleoptera > Lampyridae > Abscondita > Abscondita cerata. The sequence continues at coordinate 24,617 of JALBCR010002747.1, forward strand.
GAAAAATGTACGCCCATGAAAAAACTTATATTCAGATTTTATTTTTTGACATTATGCTATTAAGACACGAGCAACAGCATTAGAAATCGAACCAAATATTGCATATACACTATGTTGACGTAAAGCCATGGAACTAGTCGATAACTGCAATAAACAACAGTTCTAAATTTGTATCCTACTCATAATATTTGATATTTATATGTTATATTTTTTCCAGTAGGATTTGTGCCAGGAAGGCGATCGTTGAACCCTTTCGTTGAAAGGATGTATTTTAAAACCAAACTACGAAAGATCTAGTACTTAGTACTAAATCTTTCTCAGTTCTGTTCCAACAAAATGGTCCAGAGGTCGTCTTCCAGACACCGTTGTTTTATATTTATGTAGCGTTGCAATTCTATTGGTTCCATATTTCTATCGTAATAAATTACATTATATTACAGATTGAAAAATTCTAATAAATAAATTACACTACAGGAGTAGAAAAATTAGTTCATATTTTAGAAATTTACTAATTTGATTTGATTTGAAATATTTGCTTAAATTACAAGAATCTACTCATATTTATCTACGACAGAACTAAAACTTGCAATTCCAAAAAGATTTGAGAGTTGCGTGTTGTTTGGCTTCCCGACATCTTAGTCATCGATTAATAACAAAACCTCACTTAATATTCAATTTTTTTTGTAAGAAAAATAGTTTTCTTTCTTTTTCAATAGAATTTCATTCGTTATTGGAACTGGAAAGTCAAGTATATAATTAACTGAAAATTTTTTTTAAATGAAAGAAGTTTTTCATAATATTGTTTTCGTCTGGATTTTATTTTCAAACAGATAAAGAGACCAGTGGAAGTATGGATAAATGAGATTATATAGATTTCTGTTATCATATTCTACTATTGAAAAGCTATCTCCTGGCACTTTAAGTAAATTTTGTACCGCAGAAACTATTTTAGTAATAAGCTCCGAATAAGGAAAACTCGCGATTTGTTATACTACATTGTCGGTAATAAGAGATGTAAAATTATGTTCTCCTGATTTCAAGATGTCATCATGTTCTACTAACGATAAACTATTTTTTCTCTTTCGGAGCATATTACTGCAAAAGGTTTTTGGTACAAAATTCAGAAATAGTGCCAAAAGATTGCTTATCGATAGAATAACATGATGACACCTTGAAATCAGGGGTACATATCTTTAAATCCCTTATTACCGACAATGAAGTATAACAAATCGCGATTTTTCTTTATTTGGAGTTTATTACTGGAAGAGTTTTTGCGGTACAAAATTCACTTAAAGTCCCAGGAGATAGCTTTTCAATAGTAGAATACGATAACAGTTTGAAATGAGAGTACATAATTTTTAATAAAAAATACATTGCAGAAATTTATTTCTTTCTTCCTTCCCCTTGTCACTCGTCTCAACCCCTATTATGCAAATTGCCTTATCCTAAACAACAAAAACAGCAGAGAAACGACAAACGGGTTGTGGCCAACTCCGCTATGGTCTAAAGGGGAGAAAAAAACTAATTCTTTCAGTGGCGCCTATCCATCTCCAAGGAGTCAATGAAGCCATTGCCCGCAACGACGAGCAACTCTCTTACTCTTGAAGTACAGCTGAGCACAGCAACCTGTATGACGGGAGTGTCGCGGTTAGAGGTTACCGTCAACAGACACAAATGTACGGTTTTGTTAGATTCTGGTGCGTTGGCCAGTTGGCTACGGTCCAGCGTGTTTTTCTTTTCTATAGAGCCTCTACAGTAAAAGACTTGTCTAAAACTAACGGTTGATGCCGGGGGTTCTTTGATTCCAGGAGCTCAGAGACTTCAAATGGCAATTGGTGATGTAGTATACGACAGTAGACAAAGCTGCTCTATTACCCGTCATACAAGAGACGCTCAGAAATCTGGACCAGGCAAAAGTATTTATTTGGCTAAACTTTAAATCAGGTTATTAGCATGTATTAATAGATCTCAGTCTCAAAACCCTCACGGCTCCTTCAACACCAGAGGGTGCGTACTATTAGTTTTGTGTCACGCCTCTTGATCTTAAAAACCTTTAAGCTACCTTACAACAACTTATGGCGCAGGAAGTTCTAGCTGGTGATGGTCTACTCAAATGATATCATTATCTACTTGGCACACAGAAATTTCCACATACCACACCTAAGGTTAATTTTCGAGAGATTGGCGGCACACGGTTTGCTATGTGATCCCTAGAAGTGCCAATTTGGAAAAGCAAAAATTCAGTAACTTAAGTTGGGCAAATTGTTAGACACTATTCCGCTCTTTTTTGGGGCTATGTAACAAGCTAAAAAACTTATTTTCCGGCTTTGTAATAATTGCCGCTCTCCTGACGGACATGTCAGGCCATAAATCTATTATCTGTTTGAATACAATAGGAGTTGTTCTGAGTAAAAGGTAAAATGCCGGAGTTCTACGTGTCAGAAACAGTACAGAATTGTGTGTGTTACGTGTTCCATGATTCGGCAATTTCTGGTCATCTAGGGACTAAAAATCACGACGCCTTATACCTTGTGACAAAATTCAATGGAAAAGCAAAATCAAAAAATTACGAACGCACTCCGCATCCAGAATATCGGCCACATCTGAATACCTACTATCAAACGCAATTGTTCACATTCCCCGACGCCAAAACTCTGCAACCGGAACATCACCAAGTAAATTATGTTTGGTAGAGAACAACGAGAAAACGAAACTTGAGCGCAATAGGAAGAGTACCTTCAACGACGGCAACAAGAATTTCGCCCAGATCCTCCTACCTACACCAAAGAGGGCATTGTCATAGAGATGGTTACAACAAAATTCTTTTGATATACAATGAGCCGGTCTATATCGTTAAGCAACGACTTAGGGATTTACATATGTACAGCATTCTTATGGATGGGGACACAGAATCCATCACACAAATCGTTTAAGGCCACCAATCCAAAGGTTGACCCAGAACCGTACACGATTATATTTCATACACATCTAAAGTTACAGACGGCACAAAAAGAATTCTAAAAAGACACGACACTACATCAAAACCACCTTTAAACCAATCAAAAACGTTCAGAAAACCATCAGATTAACAAAAAATAAACGAGCAGCCGTGGTTTACCATATACGATAATATATTGAAAAATTCTGAGCCTACTATAGAACCAAACAAAATTTCAATGTCAAAATATTTTATTACTCAACATATTCTCCTCTTAATTGGATACATTTATTACAGCGAACCTGCAACGTCTCTAGACCTTTCAAAAAAATGATTCTTTTGCTCTGCAAACCAGACATCCACAGCTTCTATTACCTCCTTGTTGGAAGAAAATGTACGATCTTTTAAACTTTTTTTCAGTTGAGGATAGAGGTGATAGTCGGACGAGCCAAATTGAGTAAATAAGGGGGGTGTTCTAGTAATTCAAACCCTAAATTACGAATTTTTTGCATGGCAACATGAGATTTGTGTGCAGGGGCGTTGTCCTCCAAAAACAAAACACCTTTGGATAGCTTTCCGCGTCTTTTCTCTTTAATATTTTCCCGTAGAGTGGTCAGAAATGTTGAATAATAATCTCCAATTATTGTTCTACCCTTATCCAAAAAATCAATCATGATTACCCCATGGAAATCCCAAAAAACTGAAGCAAGAACTTTTCCAGCAGATGTTTGGATACAAAACTTCTTAGGTCTTGGAGAACCAGAGTGTCGCCATTCCATCGATTGTTGCTTTGTTTCTGGATCGTAGAAATGTACCCAAGTCTCATCCATAGTAACAATTCGGTTTAAGAAGTCTACATCGTTTTCAAATCGAGCACAGATCGATTCAAACATTTGGGGATCCATTTTGCAGCAATTTTTCTCATGTCCAAATTCATGTGAACCATATGGTGAACGCGTTTGTATGAAATATTCACTGCTTTTGATATCCGTTTTAGCCCAATTCGACTGTCTGATAAAATCATGCCATGAACTGCATCGATATTTTTGGGGACTGACACAGAAACTGGCCTTCCCGATCGGTCATCATCTTTAATGGAAAATTTACCTCTTTTGAAGCTTGCATTCCAATTTTGACGGTCGCATACAAAGGACATTGATCACCAAGGGTATTAAGCATATCTTCGTAAATCTGCTTACCTCTTAACCCTTTTAAATACAGGTACTTGATGATGCCTCGATACTCCAATTTTTTGATTTTCACAATTTCGGTGGACATCTTTTTCATTTAATTTATTGCGTGACTCTGGTTTACTTTTTTGACGTCAAACTTTACACTGACACTTCTAATAAGTTATTGTTTGTTGCTATGGTAACGCAATATTTTGTTTATGCAAGGAACTGGTCTAGGCTAACTAAATATCAATACATTCTCGTACCTTGTTCTTGTGGCAAGGTGGACATAAAAACTACCAAGTAATCAATGGAAACAAGGGTCAAAAACATCGAAAAGCTGCCGTCTGGGATATACCAAAAATCCAGCAGTAGCAGAACATGCAAATAATAATAGGGATCACAAGATACTCTTTGTCAGCTTATAGTTGCTATCAACGATTACCGGTTATGACAACATCTCATATACTGAATCAATGTTCAAAAATCAGCAAAACAATTTTTAAATCGTCACCGACAATATGAAACACTAGGTGTAGAAAAATTTTAAATGTTTTACCAACGTCAATAATTTAGGGTGTTCCATTAAAAAGAGTAAAATTTGGATATTGATCTCCCTGTACAAAGGAAACTATTTTTATAATATAGACTTAATGACTCTGTATACGATTAAAACAAGAAAAAACTTAAAACCGTTTTCCTGCACAATTTCCTTGTGTGGTAGCCACCTAACCTGTACCTTAATATGTCGAAAAATGTAATAAATCGATAATGTATTAATTTTGAAGGTGTCGCATAGGTATTCATCCTTTAGAGATAAAGTAATAAACAATATTTAATTTTAATTAAGGCTGTTCTTTCAGGGAGCTATAAAGTTTATGTAAATTTATCTCGCTTATTTTAGAAATTTTTTCCTGATTTTGCACAAACATACAGCTAACATTATTATTTATGTCGTGCAGGAACTATTTTTTTTTAATTTTGTCTTTGTCATATTTAATTTAATTAAAACCTAAAACAACAGAAAATGGATTTCCTTATAAGCCCAAATATCGACTCTTGCGCGGCATAGATAATAATTTTCTGATAACTCTACTTTTTTTAATTTTTATTTAAAACCAATGAGAAAATTTAACATTAAGTAAACGATAAATACTGAAAACTCTTGGAGAATTGTGAAATGAATGTACTCGCGGGCGAATTTTTCTGAGCGCAACAGGCCAGACTTGGAAGCCGATTAATATTAATAGATAAATAATATATATGTCAATTTTTTTTTGTACATGACGTACATTTTAAACAGTTTTAGAAACAGAAAAAACAACAAATAGCTATTTATGTAACAAGAAATAAAAATAGTGAACCGCTTACTAGATATCTGAAATTGTCCTGAGTGATAGAACAGCCTTAATAGAGAATTTATCTTTGTTTTATCAAAAGGAATGCAAGCGCCGAGTACTTTTGCATTGTGTCCTACTATATCAGCAGTAAACAATTGTTTTATTTTCCTAATTGATTCATCCAAGAGGAAATTTTATCTCGAATGCAGTTATATTATGTTTTATTTTACGAGTAAATAACAACAAATTTTGAAGCTTGATGAGTTCAACGAGTGTACCACTTCCAACTACCACTTTGTTCTAAAATGTTTCGCTTTATATGAAAGCATAATGTCATTCAAATTACCGGCAGAATACACTTTTTCTGGTCATTTAATTAAGCATTAACACATAGCACTTTGACTGAAAAACTTTAAAGTTCCTAAAACACAATTATGTAGGTTCTCACTTTAGGTTTAATTTTGCTTTACATCAGAAGCGTAGTTTGAGTTGTTCTAAAAATATTTTTTAGTATTTGTGTGTCTGCACTATTGTATCAAAACCACACAATTGTTTCTAAGAAGAATTGTCGGCAAACTGCTTGATTATGTTTTATTACTAAAGTACCAAGGTTTTTACATTAAGTTGATTCTCAAACGTAATACAAAAAAATAATCTATACTGATTCTGTCACCGTTTTTTATTATGTACTTTTAATAATGTTTATTTGCAGCATAGAACTTGTGGTATTTGTATTTTTTTGAGAAATTAACATCAACTTTGACTATGTTGCTTTTTGAGGTTTGGTTAATCGAATGATAAGATTTTATAAGTTATTTTCTTAATCTATATCACTTGTCCTTAATAAATGTTGATAAAATTGCAAAAAAATGCATAAAGAAAGAAGTTTGAAATTAATCTGCCATATAAAATCGTTAGTAGTGGCAAAACAGTCAAAACAAAAACCGATTGATTGTTTTAGAAAAATCGATTAATCGATTAAATCGATTAACCGGTTACTCGAAAATCTTTTATTAAAACCGTTTTTTGTAATTGATTTTAAAATCGTATATTAAAAATTGACTTTTAAAATCTGTTTGTAAAATCGGTTTTAAAATCGATTTTGAAAATTGTTTTCTAAATTCAATTTTACAACAAAGATATTGATATATTTTTTTAAAATTTTTACTTACAATGAATTTTAAACAGCTTAACGCATTTGTACAATAGTAAACACTTCAGAAGAGTCCCAAATAGACGAAACAGCTGTCAAATGATTCTTGGTGTTTGTTTGCTATTGTACAACCTCTTGCAAACTTACAGTAGACGATTCGAGATTGTCATTTTTGCCAACACATAGTTGGCTATGATAATTGAAAAATCGACTATGTAATCTGCTAACACATTTGTCGAGATAGTTGCTTAATGCAAATGCATTTATGTGTGTGTTACGTTATACGAGTCGACACCTAGGAGTCGAAACACTTATTGTTCGTATATTATGAGCTCTTCAATAGGGAATATAGTCGATAGCATGCATTTGTTCAATAGTAAACTCACACTCGAGTTTTCTCACTCCTGAAGGGTGCCTAAAGGACGAAACAGCTGTCGAGTGATTCTCAGTAACTTACTGCTGGCAATTTGAGATTGTCATTTTTGACAACTCATAGTTAGCAATGATAATTCAAGAATCGACTATGTAACTGCTAAGACATAATTGTTCTTAAAATTTAACTTGCAAAGTAAAAGTTTCCGAGAAGTATATATTCAGATGGGATTAATATTATACCTACATATTTCGCAATTTATCAATACTTTAAAAGTTTGAAATATTTGAAGATAAAGAATTTAAAAAATATTTTAGAAAAAAATCAATGCAATGATTATAGTTTGCAATTTTCTTGTAGATAGGTGAAAAGATTTTAATCTATTAAAAAAATGTAATTAATGATTTGGTAAAATTATTACTTGAATTATTAAATTATGAACATTGAAAATAGATTCTAGGTTTTAGTCGTTTTCATAAACTTTAAAGCAAATGCTTTGCCAAGAAGAACTAAGTATGTTAAGTTATCAAAAGTTCGATTATTTGGTCGCTTAAAATGATATTTTAGAAGTTGATCTTAGACCACTTTTTGTTCGCAGGCATTCTTTCCTTTGGGTTTTGATGAGTGTATTTTTTCTGACAGTGTTTTATTCCGTGTTTTTTTACAAATTTAAAAAAAAAATAATTATTAATAGTAACAGCAATTAAATCAGCTATTGTAATTGATAAAAGACACTATTTTAAAAACCGATTAAAAAAGTCGACTCAAAAAAACCCATTTATAAAGTCGACTTCAAAATCCGATTCATAAAACCGATTTTAAAAACTGTTTATTAAATTCGGTTTTAAAAACCTTTATTAAATTCGGTTTTAAAAAGGGATTCTATAAACTTACTTGAAATCAATTTTAAATACATATCAACTTAAAAACCGATTTTAAAAATCGACTAAAAACTGATTATAAATCGACTTAAGAATCAATTTTAAAAATCAACTTTGAAAATCAAAAGTCGATTTCAAAACCGACTTTACAAATCTATTTTTGAAAGTAGACTATAGAAATTGATTAACCGATTAATCGGTTTTCTATTTTCCAAAAAAATATAGTAAATTTAAAAATAGTTACTTTACTAAATAATTTTTGAATTGGCAAAGAACATCAAAAATGTGGAGGGGATAATTGATTCCGTTTCTTTATAGGGTTTTCTCATTATCAATAATTAATTACATTAATTTGACGGTTTTCGAACGTTTAGATTCTTTAAACATTTCTTTGACAACAATCAATTGAGTGTAAAATTAAGGCCCGGATGCATAAAAGCTGGTTAAATCTCTTGTTAGGTAACTGTCATTTTGTTTGGTTAAAATTAAAATTTTAAGTTTTCCCTTTATTACCTAAGAAATTGTTAACGGTTTGTTAACGACTGATTACGATTTATGCAACCAGGAATATATACAGTGTGTCCTCCGATTGTTTGGTCGTCCCTTGAAAAAGACAAAAAATATTCGAATTAAATTTTAGGCTTCTGGGGATCAACACTGCTTGCTTGGAAACTATAATGTAACATAATTTTAGTTTTGAAGAACCAAGGGTGCCTAGAAGTTTTCAAAAAACGTTTTTGCACAACAGAAAAGTGCTCGTTTGGGACGAGATATGCACAAATGTTATTAAGAGAAGTTGTTCAAAATAAAATACTGAGTAAAAGTCTTAGACTTACTTTGTTTTTTTATGTTTATATTTTTTAATTGTATTTTTTGAGGAAATTTAAATTACTTAATAAAAACTGTTTAAAACGAATGTAATGGCTGTGTAGCATTTGAAGCCCATAGAAACACTTCGGTATTTTATTTAAAATATTTAATGTAGATAAATTAAGGATATGAATATCATCTAGCTCTGAATTAAAAACAAGAAAATTTGCACATTTACTCAGTTTTTCATTCTGAACACCTTCCTTTATAACATTTGTGCGTATGACGTCCCCAAGGAGTTTGCAAAAAACGTTGTTTGAAAATTTCAAGGATACCCTTAATTTTTGAAACTAAAATTATGTCACAATTATAACAATTATGACACTCTGTATATTTTAAATATTAAAGAAGATTGAATTCTTAAATAAATAGATATAGTTGAAATAGATGTTATAAAAGACACACGAAAATTATTTGTTTTGAAATTTCTTTGACACTGTTTAGAGAAACATGCAGAATCTTATCCATTTAAACCTTCGTTAAATAATTTTTACTTATGAAATAAGATTAGTACTTCTGCGACGGTTTTCAAACCGTAAAGTACCACACTTTTTTTTTTCATTTTTTCCAACAATTTAGAGTTAGTACGTTATATTAAAGCAAAAAAAAAATGTTAGTCCGATGGTCAGACGGACGCGAATGTGAACGAGATATTAAGAAAACCACCCGTCCGATTTTTATGAAACATTGTACATGGACCTTATTTACAATTCCGCAGATTTGATTAGATTTAAGGCATAATCTATAAAGCCAAAAAGGCCGTTAACCTACACAGATTTTCAAAGTTTTGAAATAATTTGAAAACTATTCATTTTACTATTTTGTTTCAAATAAAATTGTTTCTAATTTAATTTTTTTCTAAAACGCAATTTTATTTTAACTTTGTGTAAGTGAGAATTTTCAACTTATCTTACGGAACTTAGGCGCGTAATACTCCGTTTTGTCCGACATGCTCTCGTAGGTAGCGTTTGTAGAACGGCTTAGCAGTTAGATTTATTTAACTATTGTTGAACGATTCTGAAATTTTTACTTTTATTTTATGAATTGCTACTCGATGTACCTTTTTTAATTTAATGTGAATTTATAATTAAAATGTCAGGAATACCGTCGTAGAGATTTTATATATAACTAGATGAAACCCCCGTTCTATCGGACGAAACCAGAATAAAAAAAAAACCCGTGGTAGACCTCCCGTTACCACACCCCTTTCATTTAACCTCAATGCTTTATTCTAAGTCCAACTTGGCTTTGGCCTAACACTTATATTGGCCAAGTCTATAGAGGGACAAAGAAATTAACAAATTTTGAATCTTATTGTATATATATATAAGTGCAAATCTGATTAGATTTTGAGCATAATCTATCAAGCCGAAAGGGCCATTAACCAACATAGATTTTTGAAATCTTTGTATTTACAAAAATATTTATTTCACACATTTTTTTGTGATAAGGTTCAAATTAGCCTCAAAGTTAAATGTATAAATTTTAAAGAACATTCAATTACTTGTTATGCAGAAAATCTTAGCAAAAGTATGGGGATTTATTCAAATACCCAAAACAACCTCTCATTGGATTGACGTCACGTTCTTTATCGTGAATATAGCGTTAGGTACTGTATTGCAATTTTCAATTATAACAGGTGTTCAAATAAAACTTGGGACCTATCTTAAAACATTTCTCTTGACATCCTCAACACTTTGCTATATAACATGTCTATGTTTCCCTGGATTTACCGCTTCAGATCAGAGGTCAAAGGTCAGGTCAATTTGTGACCCCGCCTAAGATCAGCCTGGACCTCCAAAATTGGTTCAGCCGTTTCAGAGGAGAAGACAAACAGACAGACAAACCGGGCCACGATTTTATGTGTATACATGTTTTTAGTTTTTTTAATTTCTTTCTTCTTATTCGAAATACGTACATTAAAAGTTATCTACTAATGGTTGACTAAAACAATGATATAAATAATACTTAACCCATAATAATTTGATCAATCCATTCTTCAATCACAAATTCACAACCTTTAAATATTAATTAAAAAAATAATTATTAATTCATAAATTTAAACAAATGTATTTCATACAATAGAAATTATATATAACCTACTTTATCTGTGCCACTAAAATCAGAATCGATTTTTGACAACTTCATTGTTTAGATAAAACCGCAGAATTTAATTACGGTGTTTACATTACATGTTGGAAATCTACGTTTACCACTTGAAAATCCCTTTTATACTGCACAATTACACTACAATTAGAAAGTGTACGTATAGATAAAAATTCCCTAAATTAGCTTCAAAAGTGATTACAGATTACCAATCGTTAATAATACAAAAAATATTTTCTTTTTTTTTCTGACGGTTACAAAACAATATAAAATTAATCCTATACTAAAATTTATTTAAGTCGTGAAAAGTCTAGACTATTTGTAAAAGTCACAAGAAAATAAACATTAACTAAATTAGGTTCCAGATCTCTTACGCCCACTCGAACATAACAAAGAAGGGTTAGAGAGAACTTTGAAACTTTGTTGGATGTTACCCAATGAGCTCAACATCAAAACACAAATTGATACAACCAACTTTTTTCTGTCTTAATTACAAATAACGGCTCATGTATTCAATAAAAAAAATAAAATCAATTCAGAAGTGAAAATTAGAATCACAACGGTTGTACGAGTCTGTTGGGGGCCATAGTAAATAAAATGGTGTCAACATTAAGTTATGGAGCTTTGGATGTACTAACGAACACACTGTTTTAAGTTGCAACTATTATTTGTTTAATTGTAATTTAATCCACTAACATTAACGCATACATACAACAAAATTTACTTTCATACAACGTCGCGGATGTTCAATTTGTATTCCAAGTTTACGAGCTTAGAGCTAGTATAACTTGGAACAGAAACTATTTTTAGAATTCTCTTCAAAAAATATTTTAATTTTATGCTGTTGAAAGTAGAAATCCACTAATGGATGTTTTCAGAATTATATAACAAACTTTTTCCATAACTAACATAATTATTTTCAATATTTCCTCTAACAACTTCCTGTGGGGTACTTTGTAACCCTTATTCGTTTGTTCAAAATTACGTAAGACACTCATTGAAAGATATCGTTGTAATAAACATGAGAGTAAAGCTACATACGACCGATCATTATCCAATTTATCCCACAAATAAACAAATCACACCAATAAATATGAAGCCGAGCATCACCGAAAAGATTAAAACGTAAATTACACAAAAGAAGAAGAAGAAAAAGTACACCTGAAAAATAAAAATTGGGGAAAAAAAAATATAGAAGGTTGGAAGAAAGCATAAGGACAAAAAATAATCTTAGAAAAAAACCTAAATAAATGAGTAACGGGTACAACAGAAATTCAGAAAATACAAGATGTTTCAAAGAATTTAAGCAAAAAGTGTAAGAAACCGACAATTGTTTATTATAAACTTGCCGTCGAGATAAGAACTATCTCAAAACTTAAATTTCAATGTTTTAAGAATTGTCGTGCGCAACAGAGCTACTTAGTATCACCCCGTGCAGCTTTTGCCCATTCTTCAGTTAGTGATAACGTCCACTTTATAAGTAGAAGTGGGATGACAAGAAGACAGAATTTATTTAGAATTCGTCTACTGAGCTCTTTAGCAACCTTTTGCCAAATTCTATCCGAATAACCGCACTAAATCTTGACTGTACTCATTCTTCTCACTTTCATAACTGCGATACTACTCTGATTCAAGTGATTTAATTCCGTCTACTTCAGACATAGGTCACAGTTATTTTCATTAACTGTATTTTCAAAGACCACCTGCACTGCTGATTAACATTTGGCACGGGTCGTAGCAAGCTCGTATTCACCGCTTAAAATCCACCTATAAAATCATCGGTTATTAATCCGTTCTCTTACAGCTATCACATACTTATCACCAAACCCCTACAGTGCGGCTAATTTACTCGAAAGCACTAGCAAAGCATGTGTTTAGATTCCTCCGCTAGACCACCACTAAAACAGAGGGTATAACTTTTCGTGCATAGACCGCTCACATACAAGGCTTCATTGTACTCGGGTAATTATAGTTTATCGCGTGTGTCCTACGACGGACTTCCGTCACTTATAAAGCCGTAATCTTAAACTCCGTTTCTTATCCCTTAGGGAACGAGACTCGCTAGAAGTTGATCTAACCTACAAGATTAATTGTGGTCTTAAATAACCGCTGCTGATGTATAATCTGACTGACCTGTTTTAGTGTTTCAATAGCACCGTCTGTTAAAAACAACCTACCCGCACCACCAGCACCATGACACCGTCTAATTCAACCCTAAAAGGAGGACAAGATAAACCATGTGTAAATACCGAAGCGCCGACTGTACGCAAGAAACTTTAAACTGGTAGCAAGGTCACAGCAGTGTTTCCACAAACGCTACATTCCACCGGGAACTTTTGAGCGTAACGAATTAAGTAGTTTTTACATAGTATATTATCACCGCGTGTAAATAATTACTGTAAAATTGTTTTACAGAACTTATAAATACGACAAGAGTTCACATTTAAATAAGGAAGAAAATTTAATTTAATTTGTAGTTCGAGTTTTCTAAAAAAGCCAATCTATATTTTATAAATCATAATTAATTAATATTAATCAAAGAATTTGATTTGTACATATAAGATTAATTTCTGTTTAATTACAGAAACAAAGATAATAAGTAAGTTTTGTGTAGCGATAAATCGATGAACGCCTGTAAAAAAGTGTATCAAAATTAGTTTTTGTGATAAAAGTAACTGTGTGTAAAAACATAACGAAACAGTTTGAGAGCTGCAAGGTTAAAGAGTGTGACAAGACAAACGCATGGAGTTTGAGATACTACTCAAAACCGTCAACGGTTGAATAAAATAAAATTTCCTTCGACAATAATAAGTAAAAAGTGTTACAACAATTAATTACTCAACCGGTACAACAAAATCAATTAGTGCACCCAACGATTAGAAGACAAAGAACATTAACACGCAGGTGTTGAATTTTACATCAATACAAGGTCGGTTATAAGAACTTATTTTTTTGTGATTTTTAAATTGAACTCACTATGCATGCGTCGTATGACTAATAAAATTAATTTGTAAAACTATTGTAAAAGTCTTTGTATAAAATTAATTAAATTCCATGTGTATAATTAATTCTTTTATTTGGGAACGAACTCATTCACCTGAGATTATAAATTAAATAAACAAATTAAAAAAATGTCTCATAGCTAAAACATATTTTTTGTATGCGAATTTGGTAATCCACCGCAATATATATAAACGATAAGTTTTTCGACATCTAGTGTCGACTCGTGAATGCGTTATATACAGGGTAGCTTTTATGTATGGAACCAAGGCTCTGTAGCCAAAACGGTTGAAGGCATCATTTTGGAAATTTTAGGATCAAATCTGAAGCTATTTCACATAATTTGACACAATCAAAAATTTCTTTTCTCGATAATTTTTACACGGCCGCCATCTTGAATTTTAACCACAGACGGTTTCCTTTCTTAGACAAATGTTTGGTTTCTACACTAAATTCACGTAGTTTGACTTAAAAATGTTAAAATTATCCTATGGTAGTTTCGAAATTTAGAAGCAAACTTTTTCCTACACAAATCCCTTTTATTTCGAGAAGCAACGAGAAGAAGAAGAAGAGGAGAACCTCTATAACACGCTGTTTGGCGATAAATCATCCGTCGTTCCCTTCTTTGTTCATCGACAAGTCTCTAAAGAAGCCAACAAACCTACTTTTATACAGGTAACCTGTCATTTATTAATTTTTGTATAAAAGTAACACAACTCCTCATTGCAAATGTTTGCGTATATAGTATATTGGATTCGGATGTAGTATTAAGTTTAGCGCCCGTACTTTTAGCGACTTGTGCGCAACTGCGGTTTAAAGAAAAACACTCCGTTTTATCTACTAAATTATAGCGTAGAATACCGTAATATTCCTGTGATAACTTAATTAATTAAAATAGAACCATTCTATAAGATTCGTAGAACTAGTTGTTTTTATTATAACTAGATTTTAACTTTAGTTGCCGGCTCTCTGATTCTCGCCTACAGTAGTTTTATAATTAATTTGAATCAGTGGCGCCCTACTAATATCACGTGTAATTAACACAAAGTAATTAAGTACGACAATTATCAAGTATATAATATTTTTCTAAACTCACGAAGCTCTACGACAAATTGATTATTCGAACATATACTAAATTGTCTTTCTGGGATTTTATTTACCAATTTACGTTCAACTATACTTAATAGTAAAATTTGCTCATTACCCATTTTGTATTTAGTTTTTTATAGCACCCTTACAATCTTGGGGAACATGTAAAAAAAAAAACATATAAAAAACAGGCTTATTGAGTGTATATTCAGTACAAAAATTTTACGTCACCATCTCAACTCGTTTTAAAATAAAATTAAAAATCTAATTGTAATCACTCTTTTGATAGGGTGTAACTCAACTGGGAGTGAGTTTAAAATAAATTTTATATAATAATTTTAATGATAAATCGCCTTCTAGATTTTTTTCACACAAGTTTTAAAACACCCTGTATAAAAAGGAATGTTTCTCGCTAAGCTCAAGAGCAGTTATACAAAGGACGTCAATGGTTTGCAAATAATAAATTTAAAAAAACGTTACAAGAAAAACAGCAATTTACATGAAACACATTTATTAAAACGTTTCAGTAATAATCCATATCTTCATCAGTTATAAAATGGCACATAGTTTGATTTTTTTTATATTTCAATCTTAGTAAATATACTAAACGTCAATAAATCGTCGGCAACAGCAGTACTGCCAACCCAAAGGGCTGCTTTTTTTCCCACATTTACTATAATGTAACCCACACCGATTTAGACCGACACAAACGACAATACTCAAGGAAGAAGATACACTCACAAACACAATTTTTTTTGCCTATCTTCGCTTATTTACACTCAATAAATATTCTTTATCGTGGATCGTCAATCTACTAAGGAGGGACCTATATAGTGACCCCATAACATTCGAATAACTTCCTTATGAAGAAACGCATTTCCAAAGAATGCGGAATGTAAACAAACAGCGTCAGCATTTTGTCAATTGCAATGCACATATGCTGACAACCAGAAAGGATAATTTAAGCGACCTTTACAAATAATCTACTAATCGCGTATAAATAGTAAGATCAGCGCAGGAAAAGACAGTGCAATACAGTAGAGTACGGCGAATAGATAGTTCACCGTTACTCTAAAGCGTACACACGTAGTAACGTAGTACGTGTTCATACCTGTGTCAAGAGTCGCGTTCATTATGTACTTATAACTAGTGTAAATATTGTACATATCATAATAAAAGTGACGACAATAAATCATATACAAACTGCCGCGGGCGTATACACACAAAATTCTGGCTGTCGTGATAAGCGTCCTTCATCAATCAACCATGACGCCACAGATTTTTACTTTGTGTTAATTTATTTTTTTTATTATTTCTTTGTTTTTCAATTGCTGCCACTTATTTTTTATTTTTTTTATTAACATTTAATACTTTTATTTGTTGCTTTTGCGTTATTAATTTTTTTGTAATCTAGCATCTATTGATCCGTGCTTCGTGTGTTCAGAGCCCAAAAAAGTCCTTGGCTACAGTTGAGACTGTTACACCTGGTATGTTGGCGAATACCTGGCGTGAAGTGAAATATTGTCTGGACGTGTGTAGGGCCAACGAATGGATCCTACGTTAAAATTTAATGAAAGGTAAAAAAAACTTGAATATATTTGCTTTCATTTTATGTACTGGTTGATGTAGTCTTTCATTAATGTCACTATTAAATTTATACATAAAACTAGCAACTTTTTTTAAACACCCAGTATATCAATCTTAGTAAAAATACTAAACTTTAATCAATAGCGCCCGCCATGGATATCGTCCGCAACAGCAGTAATGCCGACCCAAGAAGGCCATCCTGCTGCTTTTTACCACATTTGTTATGATGTAACGCACACGGATTTGGACCGACACAAACGACACTACTCAAGCAAGAAGGTACACTCACTTGCATATTTTTGCTCATGTACACTTAATATTCCTTATCGTGAATCGTCAATCTACTAAGGAGGGACTTATATAGGGACAGTTTTAATCCCATAAAATAGTAGGATCGACAGTAGCAAAAGACAGCACAGTACAGTAGAGTACGGTAAATAGACAGTTTACCGTTATTCTAAAACGTACACACGTAGTAACGTAGTACGCGTTTATACTTGTGTCAAGAGTCGCGTTGATTATGAACTATAACTAGTGTAAATATTGTACATATCATAAAGTAAATGACTACAATAAATCTGGCTGTCAGCACATAAGCGTCCTTCATCAAAGAACCATAATGCCACAGATTTTTACTTTGTGTTCATTTATTTTTTTTATTATTTCCTTGATTCTCAATTGCAAATTTTATCTGGCATTTTTAATGCTGTCGCTTATTTTTTGTTTTTTTTTGTAATCTAGCACCCATTTTTCCTTTTTTCTAATTACTACTTCTTCATGTTCGTCTTGCTTTGTTTCATAACATTTGATTTTATCAGTTTTTAATTATCGTGTTTCTTCCCATTCTTGTCGTATGGATTTGTTATGTCCTAATTTTTTTTATGTAGTCTTGTTTTCATTTTTGGTTTTTGTTTATAATTATTATATTGTTCATTCTTTCCGTTTTGGTTTTTTCTATTTTATTCAGTAAAGTAATAATTTTGTTGCAATCCACCTCAGTCTATTTTCCGATCATTAAGCTTCTCACAACTTTATATCTCCTTTCTAAGCCTACTTCTCTTGCTTCAAATTTCCATTTACCTTTGTTGGCTTTTCTACCTAATTTTAACCATGTATCTTACTTTTTCTATTCTTCCTATGATTTCTTTTGTACCTGCTCTATTTAACATTACTAATTTTTTTTTCTTACCACAACTTCACTTTTAATTACCTAACTAAAATTTTTTTTTACTTTAACTACTTTCTGATAGATTAAGTTTAACAGACAATTTGTTTGCTATGATTCAGGCTGAAATTCCAGTAAATTTGATCTTCCTGCGTCTAAGGAAACCCTACTTAAACTTTCACCTTTTTGAAAAGATATTAATTTTTATAAAGTTCTTTGTTAAATTTGGATGAATTTGTTGAAATTATTTAAATAAAATTGAATTATAATTTGATTCAAAATCTTGTAAATTGACATTCAATTTATGAATTAAAAAATGTAATATTTTCAATAACCTTTAAAACATCTTTTAAAAAATGTATTTACAGAAATTTATATAATTTATTAGTTTTTTAACAAAATTAATAACTATTTATATAGACAGAAAAATTCAACACACTTATATTGTACTAACATCAAATTGCTGGAGGTCAAAGTGATAAAATCTTGGTAATGATTTACAACTAGTTTGAATATTTGAAATACCAACAACTAATTTACATTTCGTAATTGTTAATCTATATACCAACACCCACATTAACATATTTGTAGCTTATAAACGAATAAAGATCAGTTAAATTTTCTTAAATAAACATTCACTTTCACAAACGAACGTTTTAATTAATTTTATTCTTCGGTAAATTTAATAAGTACTGAAGACAAGAAAAATAGAAGGGCAATAAATGTTAATTAATATTAATGCATTGTTGTACATAAACACGACTGTATTAAACAATTTCTAATAACAAAAATGTTCTTAGTAGATATGAAACGGTTTTTGCAGTTTGAAATGATTTTAATTCGTTTATCAAATGCGCTTAAGTTTAATACTTTCAAAATATTGACGCAATTAATGGAATTAATTATTTAATTTTAAAAGTACATTTAAATTGGATTCTTACTTTTTAATCTAAACTTAGGTGAAGTATAATTATTGCGCTGAAAGAACTATTTTAAATAATAAAAAAATTGTTTGTTATTTTTAAATCAAGTTTGTATCGGTGTTTTATTTATTTCTATTTTAAAAACTGACACATATATTTTATTTAAGAAAAGAAGTTAATTTATACTTGTGCAAATAAATAAATTTAAGTAAAAATTAAGTTATTTCTTGCATTCATAGATGCAAAATTAATATTGTGAGTAAAGAAGTGTTTTTGTTGATTACGGGTAGATATTTGAAACTAAACAATGCGTGATGAACTTTGTAAAGGTTAAACTTTTGTGTAAGCATAAATGCATTTAAAAGATGAAGGGTAAAAGCTAATGGTGCCAAAACCGTTGAAAACAATAACCGGTTATCGTTTTTAGAAAAAATCGATTAATGGTTATTTTTGAAACGGTTTTTAAAATCGATTTTTAAAACGTTTTTTAAAATTGATTTTTAAACATTTGTATTAAAAAGAATTTATATACAGGGTGATTTATACTACGAAGCGAAAAATGAAAATATGTGTTCATAGTTTGATTCTAAGCAAAAAATGCAAAATAATCTTTTTCCAATCGGCCTTTGTTTTCGAGATATCGAGATACCAACTTTTGAAAGATATGATTTTAAGTTTCACAAAAAACTAATATAGAGTGCTTGGAACAAAAAACTTATTTATTAGTTATTGACAGTTTCACATTTGGGTAGTGTTTGTAATTGTTAGACTTAGCAGCTAGTGGTGGACTTTTCGAACATACTTTGTAAGTTAAGGTATTGGTTCTTCTTTGTGTTACAGTTACAAAGTTTTTAAATAAAGTTTTTTATATTGACTACTATTATTTTTGTGTGAAACTCAGCTAAAATATTTTTAAGATGATGGCACTTTCGGTTATACCGGAAGTAACTATCACCTTTGTTATTTTAAATAGAACACCTTATATATTTTTGCATTTTTAGATTTTACTACAAATTTTGAACATTTTCGATGTATAATGTTCTATACCTAAGTCTAGCCGTTTCTGACTTATTCAATATTTTATGTCAAAAATAACATTTGCAGACCAACACAGAAGTATCAATTTTACTTATACGGAAACTTGTATTATTTAATTTGAGGTAACTTCTTTGTAGAGGAAGAGTTACTTTACAGATTCTTCATGCAATTATGATAAATATTAATACAGGGTTTGACCACCAAGGAAGGTAAAAATTTTATTGAAAAACTCGTCAAAATCGATTTTTTAAATAGAAACGCCCTATTTTTATAATCTTATCTCGTTTATCATAAAAAATAACAGTGACTTTATGTAAGGTAGTTTATTCCAAAAAATTTGTAGTTTTTGAAATATTCGTAATTTTACAATTTTATCAATAGAAACACAGGTATCAGTTGGCAAGGCCAGCCACAGAATAGAATGAAGTAGTATAGAAATGCTTTCAAAGTTTTGTATAAATCATTTAATACTGTTGGGTGAAGGTTTCTGTTTATCAGGATATCTACGAGCAAATATTTCGCATGTTCTTGATGAAACTTTCTAACATTCGCCATAAATAATAAACAAATTTAAATAATCTTCTTGCGTATTATTCATTTGCCCTGACATAATTGTTGATAGCTGTCAAATTACAAGAAACAAGTGACTAATTGATGTTTTTTGAGTACTTGACACTATTCTGTAGCTGGCCTTGATAACTGATACCTGTGTTTCTATTGATGAAATTGTAAAATTGCAAATATTTCAAAACTACAAATTTTTGGAATACGCTACCTTACATGAAATCACTGTTATTTTCTATAATAAACAAGATAAGATTATAAAAATAGGGCGTTTTTAATTAAAAAAATCGATTTTTGACGAGTTTTCCAATAAAATATAAACCTTTCTTTTTTATGTATGAATATAGGATCCATTATTGTGTTTTGACGATCTTACATTAAATTATCAAACAGAATTTTATGTCCTTAATATATTTAATTAACTTCAGATTCAAACATTTTACATACCTAGTTTATATTTTTTAAAAAAACTTTTATTACAAACCAATTTATGTTTTTCTAAATTTTCACGGAAACCAACTGCCATATTTAATGTTTGTAGAAAAAACATTTTTTAATTCGGAAGATCCTCACAATAATTTTTGAGTTGAAACTAGTAATAAATAATAAATAAATATTAATATTGGATTGTTTAAAACGTAAATAATTTATATATATATATATATATATATATATATTGTACAAACATGTTTACACGTGAAAGAATAAAGCATTATTTAATAAATATATATATATTTATATATACATCTAGTGTCGACTCGTGAAAGCGTTCACGTACGAAAATGTTAGCAACTTTGCCGACAGGTATGTAAAGCAGTTACATAGTCGACTCTTCATAATTATAGCCAACCTAACAGTTGGCAAGTATAAAAATTTCGAATCGCCTGCAGTAAAGTACGCAGAGGTTGTACAATAGCAAACAAACACTGAGAATCACCTGACAGCTGTTTCGTCCTTTGGGACTCATCGGGAGTGAGAGAACTCGAGTGTAAGTTCACTATTGTACAAACGCGCTGTCGACTATATGCCCTACTGGAGAGATCACAATATTTAAATGATAAGCTTTTCGACATCTAGTGTCGACTCGTGAAAGCGTTCACGTACGAAAATGTTAGCAACTTTGCCGACAGGTATGTAAAGCAGTTACATAGTCGACATATATATATATATATATATATATATATGTAAACCTTCTTGTTTAACCACCCTGTATTAATATTTATTATAATGGCATAAATAATCTGTTAAAGTAATTCTTCCTCTACAAAGAAGTCATCTCAAATTAAATATTACGAGTTCCCGTATAGGTAAAATTGATACTTCTGTGTTGGCCTGCAAATGTCATTTTGACATAAAATCTTGAATAAGTCAGAAACGGCTAGACTTAGGTATTGAACATTATACATCAAAAATGTTCAAAATTTGTCGTTTAAAATAAAAATGCAAGAATATATAGGGTGTTTTATTTAAAATAACAAAGTTGATAGTTACTTCTGGTATAACCGAAAGTGCTACCATTTGAAAATATTTTAACCGAGTTGGTCCTGTTGACATTAGCATGTGACGAAGTTGTCAGAATGATAAGACGTCTAGTTACTAAGAAATCGATTGCGGTTGTTCAACGTGGGACATCTTGTATAGGTAAGTGTTAAAACGGTACTATTTTTAACAAAATAATTTAAAGTATTTCAGGTTGTATGTTTACGAACTTTATAAAACCTTAAATATTTTTGAATTTGTTTAATTAATTGTAGAAACGTGGTTTATAGTTTTTTTTGTTATGTATCTTACTTTGTAAAAAGGTTTCCTTTTACAATTTTTTACTTTTGCCAAAACCGACTTTGTAATCGTACAAAGCAATGATAGTTTTATGCTGACAAGTGTTCCTTGAAAAATAGACGTAGTTAACAATAAAAGCATTAAAACATTTTAGTTTGTCGGTGCACCAGTTAAAATTTTTCAATGTTAGGATTAGAAGATATTTTAACATTTTTTTATTGTTTATTTATAGGTCGATAATAAAAGAAAATATTATTGCATGAATGTTTGGTAAATTTATTAATTGTTAGATGATCCTGCGTTTTCACCTAAATCTGTGAATACTAGAAATAGAAAACTAACCGTAAGAAGTAATAATGCCCCAGTAGGTAGTCAAAATTACTTGAGATGCCCCTCTGCGCTAAGGTATCAAAAGTTTGATTGTTTGGTCGTTTAAAATAACATTTTAAAAATTTTAAAAATCTAATTTGTAAAATCGACTTTAAAAAGCGATTTTAGAAACCGACTTAACAACTGATTTTAAAATCGTCTTAAAAACCGATTTGAGAAATCGACTTAAAAAAAATATTTTAAAAATCATCCCATTTTAAAACTACTTCAAAACCGGTTTTAAGAAACTATTTTTAAAATCGACTATGTAAATGGATTAACCAATTAATCGGTTTTTGATTTTTCTTAAAACCGCCTAATCGTTTACTAGTAAAATTATATGTGTAGTAGTAAAAAAAGCGATCGATAAAATAGGACACGAGTGTTTGAGACGGTCAAAAATCGTATTAAAAAAAAGGTGACCATGGGCCCAAACTGATTGCTATAATTTAGAACTTTTAAAATATTAATTTGGAAATGAAACTCAAATAAACTCAGGGATTTCATTTAGTCTTACGATAAATAAAAGACTAAATTTTATTCATTGATAAACAAAAATTAAATACGCGAATATTCAGGTTACAAACAAAAAATTTAGGTGCAAAAGAAATTTGTTTTTAACTATAATGACACGTCGCGCACGCTAAAAAAATTAATTAAAATGTAATACAATTTTTATTTGGGAATACATATTCTGTCTATAAAAATAATAAACCGACCTTATGCGCTAGGTGATGTCATGGTTTCCGTTGCAACTTGTTGTTGACGTCAGCGGAAGTGGACTACTTTTATTGTTGGTGGTAGTATTATCTTTGTTTACCTTCTTCTTTGAATTATGATTAGTCTCATTATTTTTGACTAAGGACTTTTATTTGTTAAGTGCACTTATATTTTACTTAATTTGCGATGTAATTGTACCAATCAATTTAACGACCGTCCACCATGAATTTTAAACGATCTATTGAGCGAGAAGCATAAAAAAATTAATTACTTAAAACTAGATAATTTGTCTGGTAACCCGTATTATTTGATACACCTCACCTTCTTAAAGCTATACAAGCACTTTACCTTGGCCAGAGCTAATTAAAAATCAAAATGCCAATGCGGCAGTTGTAAAAAAATGAATATTCAACAAATGTTCTAAAAAAATTCTACGCAAGCAGAAAAACCGGTTTACACGCAGTCACTATCTTCTTAATTTCTTTATTAATCTTTCTTTAATATTTTTTATAACTTTTATGTTATTTTCTTCTAGTTTCGGCAATATCCATTAATATGGTGACAAATCTGTTCTTGTATTAGACGTCCAATTTATTAGTATTATTACTATTTTTCACTGTTTCAAGTTCTTCCTTCCATTTGATTTCGAATTTTCATATCGTTCAATAATTTTTATTGCTTGTTTTTTTTTCATCAAACATTTATTTATTTCTACCCTTTCCTAATCATGTATTGCAATCTAATTTTTGTATAACATTTTTCTAATTCTAGTTTGTACCTATCTTCTTAATTAATTTCCGTTACTTTTCCTTTTTATTTCTTGTTTCTATTTTGTTTATTTTTTTTAATTATACATACCAATAAAATGTTACGTATACGTTTTTTAAATTAAAAAATTTAATAAATTTAAAAATAAATAACACCCTGTATATCAACATAATTTCATTAATATGCAAAATTAACTTTCTAAATTCAGACCCTTTTTTTAAATCTTGTTTATTTCAAAAACTTAAATTTTCAAATTATAACCACACGTTTTTGGAATAACTAATTAAATTTATTTATCAAAATCGAGATCTTAGATTATTGAGTAAAATTAAAAATTTTCAAAATACAGCCCCACGTTGCGAGTGTTATTTAAATTTAAGCAGTAAATTGTTTATAAAATAAAAAATATAAATTTAGCGGTGAAACTCAAAATATTTAGTTCATCCCAGGGCCTTAAATTCAATTTTTGTAATAAAATAAATTTAACTTATTAACAAACAATTAATGTTAATACAAAAAAGTTTATACACAAATAAAATTTGCTTTAACTTTTGGATTAATGTTAATGGATCTTGTGTGGACTGTATTTTTGCTGGTTAGTATGATCTGGACGGTAATCTTTTGCTACAATTAGTAAGGAACTTTTATAGAACATTTACTTTTTTTATTTGACAATGACAATTACTTATTTTTTTGTTTCTGAGTTACTAAACTTACAATCTTTTGTTTAAATATATTTTTTTAATCCAAATTCGAAACACTCCCTACCGTTGAAACACTAGTTTCAGCAATTATACAATATTATACTGAATTGGAGTTAATAAGTTTATCTAAAGGACAATGTAAACTTGAATTAAAAAATTAAATTAACTAAGGATACAAAAAAAAAAATACGCAACTAATAACTACAGTCATGAATATCTCATGTAAACTGTGAGTTGTTCGGTAACACACAAATACGATGCACTGACCGTTTCAACACTTTTCCATCTGCGATTTTTAATGACACGGCTCTAAGTACTTTATCTGCACTACGATGAAGTTCAACAACGCGTCCGAGATGCCACTGAAGTGGAGAAAGTTCCTCTTTTTGTATAAGGACCACTGAATCCAAATTGAGAAGATCCGGTAATTTTTGTAGCCATTTCTGTTTTTTTTTTGGTATTTAGGTACCACCTTACGACTCCATCGACGCCAAAAATGTTGAGCCGTTTGTTGCGCTTGTTGGTAAACTGATAAGCGATTTGTTGTTATTGAGAAGATATTAGGTTCGGGTATGGAACTTAAGGCTCGACCAATTAAAAGTGGCCTGTTGACAATGGTCTTGAGTTAAGAATTGCTTCTATCATAGTTAATGTTGTGTACAAATCTTCAAACGTTAACCTTGCGTTAACTCTCCTCGTTTGGATGACGTTAAACTTCCAATTATAACATTACCCAGTTTTGATGGAGCACAGCAAGCGTTTCGAAGCTTTTTGAAGTATTTGAAGCTTTGGTTGGTTTAAACCCACAGTTAAGTGCTGTTAAAAAATTTCTATATTTAAAAAATTTGTTAAAAAGTGCAGCAAAACAAGCTATTAGCGAATTAAAGGCAACCGAAATCAATTATGATATTGCAATAGAGCTTCTAAAGGAAAGATGTGATAATAAAAAAATCCTTAATCTTCAGCTATTTTGACTTATTGTTTGAATCTCCTAAATTAAATAAAGAGTCACAATTGAGGTCTTTTATGACAATTTTTTCACTCACATTAAAGCTGTAGATAACAAAGGCATCGATGCTGTCAAATACAAAAACGCCGTTTTGGCTTACGTCATCAAATCAAAGGGGGATAATCGTACCGGTGAAGAGTTTGCCAAGCGTTTCCCTAAACAAATTCCTTCGGTAGAAGAAATTTCTAAGTTTCTGTCAAATAGATGCAATATAATTGATGAATCAACAATTTTTTCTAAAACAATTCAGCACACGATTCTAACAAAAGGTTCTCACCTGAATCAAAAAATATCGTGCACAGTTTAGTGAAATCCAACAGTTCTTGCATATTATGCAAGGGTGAACATTTTTAAATAACTGTCCATCTTTTTTAAGTATGTCGGTAAAAGCAAGATTTTACAAAGTAAGGTCTCTTAAACTATGCACGGTTTGTTTTCAACACAGCTATAAGTCAAAATGTACTTCTTCCTTGAAATGTAACAACTGTCAACTACGACATAACCATTTATTGTGTCTCAAAAACTCAACTGTTTCTAGTTTTGATAACCGAACAGAAGCTTATGGTTTTTCCACAACCCTAGTGAAAGCTACTCTTTCTTCTTCTAAAAATAACAATATTATTTGTAGATTTTCTAAAGGTCCTGAAGTGTTGCTGTCCACAGTTCAAGTTAATGTTATCAGCGGAGCTAAAAGTATTACCGTTAGAGGACTATTAGACACAGGTGCCCAAAACAATTTTATTTCTCAGAGCTTACAAGAGATGTTGAACTCACCTTACAAACCAGTTAATATTACTTTAAAGGGAGTTAACAGTGCTATTTCAAGTTGTTCGAAATATACTTCTGTTCAAATCCAATCAAAGTCAAAGAATTTCAAGGCAACTATTGATTGCTTGATAATTCCCACAATTACGTATAAACTACCCGCAGTCAGAATTAACAGTAATATTCTTTCTATTCCTCCTAATTTGCACCTCGCAGATAATTCTTACAATGAGCCAGGGAACATTGATCTGCTTCTCGGATCTTCTATGTTTACAAATTACTGCTTCCTGAAAAAATATTTTTAAAAGCACGTCTGCCGACTTTACAAAATACTTTGTTAGGTTGGGTAGTATCTGGCAATTTACCTAGACGACTTCGTCACTTAGAAACTAGCAGTAATTACGAGAGTAGCATATTTAGTTGTCATACAACTGATCAAACTGAGGAATCAAATCTTAATCTCCACCAGTGGTTAACAAAATTCTGGAACATGGATAATCCTGAACCATCCTCAAAATTATCATTGCTTTTGCCTGAACAAAATTTTGTAAAATTCAATTTCAAAAAACGTCTGTTATGATGGATTTGATTTGTCCGTTCAAGTTACCTCTATTAGTGACAATTAGCAGAAATACGGTTTTTATATCTAGAAAAAAGATTACGCAAAAACCCCAAACTGACCCAAGAGTACTCAAAATTTATGTCGGAGTACGAATGGTTAGGTTATATGACCAAAATTACCGAAGAAGAATGCTTCCGTTCTTCCTCTTTTTTGTCGATACCATTGATGGTCCCGTCAATATACAAACTATACCACCACAATTCTATCCGCATCATGCTATAATGAAGCAGTCCTCGTTAACAACTCAATTACGTGTAGTCTTTGACTCTAGCGCCAAATCTAACTCTGGACTTTCAGTCAATGACGTTCAAGTTGTAGGTCTTCAAGTCCAAGACGATCACTTACATGTGTTGTTCCGTTTTCGTGTTTATGAAGTTGCCGTGTATCGTATGGTTAACGTACACCCTGAGTTTCGAAAATTTTAACACATTCTATGGGAGAAAACGCAGACCAAAATCTTTCAATTTTTTGTTTAAACACCATTACCTACCGCACTGCAGCTGCCAGTTACTTGGCAACGCGCTGCTTGCTATATTTTGCAGAACTAAATAAAGATTCTTATCCCAAGGGTAGCGAAGTTATCTCAAAAATTTTTATATGGATGACTTACTTTTATCGACGGACTGCATTGAAAATGCTATTCGCATCAAAAATGATGTTTCTGCGATTCTTTCTTCAGTTGGATTCATAATTCGAAAATTTTATCTAATAAAACCGAAGTCTTTACTTTACAACAGACGTTAACTTTGCGACAATTGCTATTGGAGATCGCACCGATTCAAAAACGTTAGGTCTTCATTGGGGCTCCGTAAGTGATAACTTATTTTGTGCAGTCTAGATATTCGAGAACAGTGTTTTTCCCACTAAAAGGAAACTCGTATCAGTTATTTCTAAAATATTTGATCCCTTAGGCCTATTTTCACCAGTTACGGTTCAAGGAAAACTGATCATACAATCATTACGGCAATCCAAACTTGATTGGAATAAACCCATACCTTTAGAGTTGGTGCCAAAATAGTATAGTTTTAAGACACAGTTATCTGAGTTAAAGAACGTCAAGGTACGGCGATGTCTTATTCTTTCTAAATGTTTTACAGTACAATTGCACGGTTTCTGTGCCGCCAGTAACCTGGGATATGGTTGTTGTTTCTACCTACGCTCCCTCAAATTGTCTGGCAAAATCTTCTCTAATTTGATACTTGCAAAGTCTAGAATTGCTCCGTTGCGCACTATTTCAATTCCGCAAAGTCATTGAAATCTTTAATATACAACTTAATAAAGTTTTTCTTTGGTCAGATTCTAACATTGTTTTGAGCTGGATAAAATCGAGCCCAAACAAGTACAAGACTTTCGTGGCTAATCGAATTCAGGAATACACTAACATTCAAAATTGGCACCATATAACTACCTCAAGCAATCCTGCTGATCTTGTTTCAAGGGGAAGTGTGACGACTTCAAAAAATAATCGTTTGTGGTTTCATGGGCCAGACTTCCTTTTAAAAAAGAATTTCAATGTTACTCTGATTATATTTCCGTTCATATTGGAGATAAGGAACTTAAGAATTCTATTACATTAATTAATAATACAACTTCTTCCGCAACTACATTTGCAGACGCAATATTTAAGAGATTTTCCACATTGTATTTTTAATCTTCTTTTCGAACAATATTCTAATTTCATAATGGAATGCAGAACAGTCGAATTAGAATTGGGCGATCTTCCGTCCCTCAATGAATTTAGGCGTTTTTACACGCAATTAAAAGTTTCCGCAGAAACTGTGATAGAAAACAAAACTTTGATTTCATCTAATGAAAGTACCCCAACAAATTTAAATAATTGATTTAACTCTCCTTGTTTGGATGACGCTAAACTTTCAATTATATCATTACCCCGTTTTGATTGAGCACAACAAGCGTTTTTGAAGCTGTTTACGTTTCTCTTTTTCTGAATATTTGATTTAATTATGTAAAAGATTAGTGTGGCGCCTGACATTCCCGACTGTAACTCGGATTAAGGACCTTTAGTTTTTGTTAAAGGTAAGAGATAATTCTAAATCCACCTCCTCGCCCTTGAGCTAGTTTGAGCGTTCGTTGTGCTGCGTACTTGATCTTCAAGTTTCGTGGTGTAACACGACATGTCTTAGTTGTGGGATGAATAGAAAAATCACTTATTGAACCAATTTCAGAATAAGGAGGACTATGGATTACTAAAAGAAATAATGATGAGCTCAAACAAGAATAATAGTACGAAGATGACAAAATTAAAGTTAATCCCATGTCAGTTTGCTAAAGCTTCTTACAACGTATCCTTTTTAATAGCAGGATTAGAAAAGACAATTTTGGTCTAAGCTGTTAAGAAAGAAAATGTTAAACACACGAAGAACTTTTGGAATTCTTTTTGACGTTGCCTATAAATTCGAAACATACAAATCAACACATTTTGGTGGATTAAGAATAAAAAAAAGACGTTGACAGGATCGATATCAGAGTTTTTAACATAAAATTTAGTGAACACCCAGTTGTGCCCTAAACAGGTGAACACACTACCTTTACTGTTTATGTTTGATACACCTGATCATTAAAACTTGCCCTTTGACAATAATTAATTAAAAAGAAAGTTTCACACTTTCTTCCCTCAAATTATACTGGGCACTTTAATTTTGACAAGATGTTTCTTATTTATTTTTAAATGCATTTTTTTAATAAATTTAATTTGCAATGTAATTTAATTGATTTATATACCATCCACTATGAATTCAACTCACTTTAACATGTTCATATTTTAAATCTCAAAAATGCTGACTGTCCCTTTTATCTTACACCACAATCTTTCTTTTCTTTACTACTCAAAATTTTCCTTTTCTTTTTACTCTTACAATGTTTCTACCTTTGACCTTTAAAATTATTTGTTTATACTAAAATTTTAAACTATTGAACACATGCCTGTTGAGATGCTATGTTTCTGTGATTATTATAACCAAAACACTTTAATGTCAATTACACTTAATGTCAATTTTGCATTTATGCATGCTGCAAATAACAACTTAATCTACCTAATATTACTTTAATTTATTAAATGAAGTATTTATTTATGTAATTGTAAGTGTAACAAAATAAAAAAAACTACTTTGATAGAATTGAAGAATTTCGCTTACTTCGAACAATCTCTCCATAGATGTCGCGTCAAAGGAGTTTAATGATTTAAATAAAGTTTGTTTTTTCTCGTTATTATTTGTGCCAATATTTTTCATTCTTTTTGCGGTGATTAGTCGCACAATAACAAAAATGAATTGTGTTCTCATGTAAGTTGGATTCCATTTATAAATTTAATTTAACTAATGAAAATGTATGCCACAGATTTTCGGGTGATGCAGGTTTAAGTTAGAAAATAATACTGATTTTTATTAGGAAAAGTCCAACTTACGGCCGTAAGAGAGACGTATTTTTCAGTTAAATTGTTATTTTGCTCTTCAATTTTCGATTCAGCTTTGGATTTTAATTTACCATTGGGCTACTGATTCACCTGCCCGTTTTAATTCGCACGACTATTTAATCAGAAAACTAACTTTAACGATTACGTTATACTTGGTAAGTACCTATAGGTACTTAATTTTCATACTATCGAAAACTTTGTAAAACATTGTAGTTAAGTATATGAGTTTTGTCAGTGCTTTTTGCGAATTTGTCAATTAAAATCACGATGAAAATTTATTTATTTTAGTAGATACGTTTTGGTGGTGCGTTTTTAAGTCAAAACTGGTCGAAAACAATGAATTATAAAGTATCAGAAATTAATGAAAGTTTATTTTAATTGATTACGTAACAACACATTAAATGGATTTCTAAAAGGAAACATATCGATTATATTTTAAATTAAAATTAAAAGCTTGTGGCGGTACTGAAAATTTTAAAACCAATCACAAATTATAATTTAATTATGCCATCGTCAACGCACAATTAATAATTTGCAATAAAAAACCTTTTTAAATTTGTAATTTGCAATTGCAAACCACTAATATTAAATGGATACCTTAAACCAATATTAGATAAGATTCGGGTAATTTGCGGATTGACTGTTTGCATAATTTGGATTTAATGTTTGCACTTAGATTGTATCTTCTAGAAGTTTATTTGATGAACGAAAATGGAACGACCGACGTATTGACCTCAAATTAGAAAACTAGAATTGAAGTTACAAAAGTTCAACGTGTTTAATTTACAAACTTCCAAGATATTTGTTTAGTTAAAAAAACTTTTTTTATTGCTATCGTACAATACGACTTGAATAAATTTTTTAGAAAGTTGATAATCGTGAAACTCAAAACGTATTTCAGACATTGAAATTGAGAAACACGTTAAAATAAAATATATAAAAGTAATTAAATTCTTGTGAAGATGGATTCAGTTTAATTGATAAAGGAGTGGCTCTATAATTTCTTGGCAATTAAATCTACCGAATGGTATACGATTGCAACAAACTGTGTACAAAGTTTGCTTAAACTAATTGTGTTTAATGTACGTCAAATTAAAAATAGTTTAATTTCCGCCACTACAAGCTAGACCATTTTAAAAATATTCATTATGCGGTTCCGTTCCATATAGTTAATGGCAGCGTGTGGTTGACGTTTAGATCTTGTCACAATTTGTAAGTGACTGTAGCACAAGTCTTTTTAAATTACACTACGAAATTGATAACTAAATGCAGTTTTATACGTAAAAGCATCATTTATTATAACACACATTATAATGAGGTTAAAAATTGCTATCACAAATAGTTAACCCAAAGTATTCCTTACTTTTCAAAACTTTCTAATCACCTGTTTTTATTTCTATGTTAATTTTTTACTAAATTGTTAACGATTAAAGTAGCAACAGCATCTAAGAACTTTTTCAATCAATTCTTAGACTGGAGAATTCTTCCTTATTTAATGCGAAGTCTGGAATAAGGGATATATCTAAGTTTCAGATCGTTTACGACAAAAACTTTCGAACACGTCAATTTTGTTTTTCCATATTTCCTAAAATTTTAATTAATTTTATTCCCCTTCTACTTTTGCAATAACATTATCAATAATTTTTTTAAGTGACATACATTTTTTATCAGTTTTGTAGTTCAGGCATGTGTCACTTTGACATTGACATTGACAGTTTCCAACTGATTAATTTTTAAAATAAATCAAAACTAGAGATTTCTATAATTTTATTTTTGACTGGGATATTATAAACTTATATCGTCATAGTTTCGCTATCAATAAAGAGGGTCATAACTCCCTTGGGACATTATAGATTCTATAATTCCCTCTATCTTTCACAAGTAAAAATAAAATAAAAATGCTTATATACATATATGTATATATATTTATGAAATGAAAACTGAATTACATTTTATTTATTCGTGTCATTACAAATAATAAATGTACAATTTTCCTTTTTAAAAATGAACAATATTTTATTGAAATCGGCCAGAAATAAAATTATCTATGGACCACGGAAATTAATGTGCTCGGATTTTTTTGAAATTTTTACCAAAAGTAGCCTACATGCCACTGATCATAAATATGCAATAAAATTTATCCCCCACACTTTTTAAAATTTTTTTTTTTTTGTTTTTTTTTTTTTAATTCTAAGACTTTTATTTTTCAGTGAGAAAAAAATTTTTCAAAAAACTTTTGGGCCACCTAACCTAACTCTAACCCAACCAAATACGTCAGAGGTGTGACACAAGAGGGAGCGCGGAAGTTGAAGTAGAGTAAAAGAGAAAGTAAGAGCAGGTGGGTTTGTTGTGTTTCTTGTGAAATGGATCACATTCGACAAGTTTTTTTAAGAAGAAAATTGTAATAATTGTAACCTACCAACCAACACCGTTCACCCCCGATCGCACCTCCCAACCAACACCGTTTACCTCAAACCACATGCAAACATGTAATTTTTTAAGAGGAAAATTGTAATAACTGTAACCTACCAACCAACACCGTTCACCCCGACAACCAAAAAAAAAGTGTAAAATGTCGACGGAGCTTGGGTGTTTGGGGGAATTGAAAGGGGTTAGGCAGGGTGTTCATGGAAGTCGTGAACGACTGTACTGCGGACACCCTGTTGGCATGTATTGAAAAATACATAGAACCGGGAACCACCATTTATTCCGATTGCAGAAAGGTGACGACCACCCAAGAGGTGAACCCTTCTTTCCCCGAAACCGGAGTCCACACCAACTCAATCGAGTCCACATGGTAACCTAACTTAACCTAACCTAACCTAACCTAACATAACCAACCCCACTATTCTAGGCGACACGCCAAAGCGAGCGGCCCCTATGCTAACCGGCAGAAGACCTTCCTGGGAGGATACCTCGCCCGGTATATTTTCCTCAAGATGGTCAAATCTTTGAATCAAGACCCACTGATTCTATTCTTCATGCTTGCCCGAGACCTGTACGACCCAGCCATGCCTGTTCCACCGATCGAGACTGAAGAAGGAGACGACCCTGACGATTTTGATATGCAATTTGATTTTATATAATTGTCCCCAAAATTTTCCAAATTTTTATCTCACTGAAAAATAAAAGTCTTAAAATTGTCTGAAACGTGCAAAAATGCAAAAAACCGACCCAAAAATTTTCAAAATTTTTTCGAAAATTATTTTTAAAAAATTCAGTTTTTGAGAGCGACAAAATTTTATTGCATATTTATGATCAGTAGACCAAGGGCTATCACTGGTAAAAATTTGAAGCAATTCCGAGCACTTTACCTAAAGTACAATTATAGGAATAACTTTGCCATCGGTAATTAAAGCCCTTATAATTTCCTTTATACATAAATAACTATTTTTTTGAAACAAGTTATAAAGAATTTGTGTCACTTAATCAGTTGATAACGACCATTTTTTTACCTTAATCTTAAAGTAAGTATTCCAAGGTATGTTTTTTAACGGCTAAATTTTTAGATTTCATAGCTCTTATGCTTAATTAAAATTACAATGTTAATTGACACCTAAACCACGAATGCTTTCAATTGTTTATTTTCGGTTCCTCAATCTTTCCTGTGCCTCCAACAACGATACGCAAGAATAAACAGAAAAGTTAACATCTAATATAATTATTTCTATACCACATACTGGCGTCTTGTACGACGAAAAAACATACATATTTAATAAAATATAGTAGGATAAACATTAATAATTTTTAAAGCAGCCTTATAAGAATAAGACCCATTTCAACAGTGGCCGCGGAAAACCCAATCAAAAATTTCGGACGGAATTATTATTATTTCAACGTCATATACAGACTAGACGAATATTTACTACATACAGGGTGATGTGCAATTAATTATAAATTGACAACAGAGTAGAATGAAATTACAACGTTACACTGGTTTTAACCCTCTTGTTAATAATTAAAATTTTTATAAAACATTGCAACAATATTCAACAAAATTTTAAACATTTATTGTCCATGGTAATTTTACTTTAAGAAATATTTTCTGTCCATACGAACTTAATATAAATACGCTTCTTCTCAGAAGGTTAGAGATCTTAAAAATTTAGAATTTCAATAGCTGGTAACTGAATCCACTTGTTAATCAACAACTATTTGCTCTTGATTTGCTTTTAGTAACAGTGTAATGATAAATACATCTTAGGCCACCCACACATCTATATTGTACGAACGATTGTAGATAGTAAGTTTAGTTATAGTAGGAAGCCCATGGTAAAAAATATATAAATAATTGTGTGCATCAGTCTTTTATTTATGCATTAGTAAAATTACACAAAAATATCACAAACAATCTATATTTTTATCTACTGTTGATACTGCCCCAATTGGTAAATCTGACTATGCAGTCATCTCTGTCTCCTAAAACAACGAAACCAGGACACTTAACAATACAAAAAGTAAATACAATCTACAATCAGTACGGTACGAAAATAAGCCAGGTTAAGTTTGAGATATTTGATATGATTAAATTCAAGAATCTCTATAATAAAAATATTTACGAACTAAGTTTAATTGTTGACTACATGAATCACAGAACATTTTCGAATAACGTAAGCCTCACAATTGCCAAAGCCAAACAAAGTTTCGAAAAATCAGCTAGCATCTAATAAAAAATAAGAAGCTACTATATAAATGTGTTAGAAATTATTTTTTGTTTAAAGATGTCTACACCAATACTGAGAGATGTTATTTTGGTCAGCCAATTACAAATAATAATTGAAGAGACTGAGAATTTTTATCCTCAATAAATTAGTATGAGCTCAACAAACTTTTTTTGAACCCAAAGAAATAACAAAAAAATTTGGTCTCTCAAAAACTCATTCAATTAGTCTTCCTATCTTTTCATTTCTACAAACATCATTTAGTTTTACACTCTTTACCTCTTTTGAAATATCTAGTGTGACGCCCATTTATAAAAAAGGAGACAAACTTGATCGCGATAACTACAGACCCGTAAGTCTAACATCAATAATAGTCGAGCTATGGAATCCATTATACATGAAAAGCTGATGTAGTTTTTGATAAGGTACGACAGAATTCTTCCATTCCAACACGGTTTTGTACGCGGTTGATCCTTCGTGACAAACTTGTTAAATTGTGTTAATGTGTAACGTTAAGAGGAATACATAATAGTAGTGCGCCATCGCTAAACATGCACTATAAGTACCCTTAAAACAGTTTTTAATTTTAAATGTTAAGTAAAACTTAATGTTTTATGAAAGACAAAACTTGGGGCGTTGTCATTGTAGTATTACTTTTTTTCAAAAGGCTTACTTTTTGTTTTTTTTTATGTTTGAGTTTGCACATTTTATAGCATATTTAACACCACAATTTTGATAGAAATAAATACAAAATCAAAATTCTACTACAACCACGACAAAGTCCTTTCTTATATTTTTCAATTTCAATCAAAACATTGCTGATAATTTGAAAATTTGAGTCAATTTTATAGGTACTTTGAGACCATTTGACGTATTAAAATGTGATAATTATAGTGCATGATTTAGAGGGAG
The DNA here is from genome assembly GCA_030710515.1 of Abscondita cerata. Classification (NCBI taxonomy): domain Eukaryota; kingdom Metazoa; phylum Arthropoda; class Insecta; order Coleoptera; family Lampyridae; genus Abscondita; species Abscondita cerata. Next base: position 60,558 of record JALBCR010002747.1, read on the forward strand.
CGCCTGTAGTACTATTCCTTTTAAGCATGCAAATTTGTTGAAAAGTAAAAGGATGTAAATAATTATTCAGTTAGATAGGCAATTTTGTATTCTAAAGGGCAGATATGCTTGCAGTTAAAAAATTTCAAAATTTCTTGCGCCGTTCTAGTTTCGATTGATAATCATTTTGGCAATTTTATTCCTTAATCAATAACCGATTTCTAGATTTCCGTTTTTTATTTATTTGTTGGTGGAGCCATTTCTTCGCGAAAAGACTCGCTGCGTTTTGCCATTCTATTCCAGTGCCATCGAGAATTTTTGGGATCGGTTTTCTTAAAATTAACAACATCCAGTAACGGACAACCATAACTCGTTACTCGCGCACTCTCATTTAAGGGAAATCGGTAAAATTCTTGGCGAAATTTTTACAGGTAAAGATTTATAAAGCAGGCCTTTAAAATTCTGATATACACCTTGCTTTCATAGAGGTTTTTTTTGTCGTTCCTTTTATTGTTTTCTGCAATGTCCTGAACTGCGTAGTGACAGCTAATGCTTGACAAGCGGCCGCGTTCTTTTTGCGTATCATCTGGACCGTTATCCGTGGATGCTCGTTAGAAAAACGATAGAGATACTTTGGGGATCGTTAACAATGTGTAAGCAACTGGACTATTCTGGGGTGGTCATTGCAATGGTCTAAATTTTATTATCCCAAAAGTGATGCATCTCTAAAAATTAGACTTTAAACTCAAGCATTCGTACGTTGTCAACTCAAACGTGCTATCAGCACACAGCGATTTTGTGTCTCAGACCTTTTAACTTGCTATCATGAACATTGCGTTGTACGCTTAATAGATTTGTGTGTCGTATGCCGTCAGCTAACTTTCTGTACGAGTCGTTTAAAGGTATACTCTTCGGGAAAACCTCTTTAGCCCACCGTTTTTATTATATCGGTATACGGGCCTATTTTAAACAAATTAAAAACTACGGTTTTGTATTACAAAGTTAACCACTTACATAAATCATTTACTCATAACTTCTGTAGATTGCACACGAGTAATTGTTGACCATCTATAGGCTAAATTAAATGGCGTGTACCGTTGCGTGTACCGATGAACTACGCCAACTAAACAGTGTCAGATCACTTAAATTTTTTGTGTGATATTACTACTGTGATAATTATAAATTGTCTCTACCCTACATTCTTTGTTTTATGTAATTAAATATAACGTATTATTAGTAAACTGCGTTTTCTATCTTATAAACTTGAGTCATCCTAATTGCTTCTTTTGTACGGTATAGAATTGTTACTAGCAATTAGTTTGTAGTTAGTTTTTTTCAAGTTATCAGAACTTAGCGCCCTTATTACTTATTATATGTAGGCCAGTTTATTATTAGTCTTAACCCACTCCTCTCTATCGACTGAAACGGGTACAATTCTACCAATTGATTGGTCACTCTTTTTGAACTCTAAAGAATCGGTAGACGTAATTTATTTAGATTCTTCTAAGGCGTTTGATCGTGCTCCGTATAATCGTTTATTTTTTAATCTTAACCACAATGGAGTTTGAGGTGATCTATTGGACTGGATTGGAGGGTTTGTAAAAAACCAAAAATTTTTATGTGTGCGTAAGTGGCTGTTATTCGTCAGTGCTTGAGGTACACAGTAGAGTTCCTCAAAGTTCTGAATTGGGACCGATCTTACTTTTAATCTACAGGGTCCAAACGATACATAGTCTTTGAAGTAAATATCTTGGAAACAAAATGTCCTAGAGTTACAATTCTTTTCGCGGTTGTGTAGTGCATTGTTTTTCTCAACAGATAGTTATATGTGTTCAAGTGACCACCATTAACAGCTATACAGCGTCGATGCCGCTGAACTGATGATCGAACTACGGCTACCAGTTGTCCGGTGTGATGGCTGCGCATGATGCTTCAATGGATTATCGTAGTGCGTCCAGTGTAGCTGGCTTCTGTCGATAAACTTCATTCTTCAATGTTCCTATAGGAAGAAGTCCAGTGGTGTTAGGTCTGGAGACCGTGGTGGGAACTCAATAGGACCTCTTCGACCTATCCAACGTGTTGGTAGATCGGTACTCAAACTCAGCCCGCCAACGTCGTTGTACCTCTTTGAATGTTCTTCAAACTTCCAATACCATTTCAGTACGGCCTTGCGTTGCTCAAAAGTCAGTCTTACAGCCATGTTGTTGTTTATACAGTTCGTTTGTTATTTTATTTGCAACATGCGCATCACTTTCTCATCATGTGACTCATAACCATTGACATCTGTTGAGAAAACAATGCGCTACACAACCCGAAAAATTGTAACTCTAGGACATTTTGTTTACAAGATATTTACTGTCAAAGACTGTGTACATCGTTTTGGACCCTCTGTATATCGCCGATCTCCTCTACATATTAAGAGTACCTTCGTATGTTTGCTGATGATATCAAACTTTAGGCCAATCTTCAGGCGGTGTTTGAATGGACTAAACTGTGACTTTTACCTCTAAATACCTCTAATACAACCGATATTACATTTTTTTGGACCTGTGTGTAGTGTTGATACCGTTAGTGATTCGAATCGTCTCTAAGCCATTTAGAGATGAGCTACTCAAATACCTTACGGATGACAACGTCCTTAATACGGAAAACGATTAAATTTTATAAATATTACAATATTTAAAAACCGTATAATCCGTGGTGACATCATTACAACCTACAGAGCAATTAACAATAAATTTGGCGTTGATCTCTGTAATTTATTTTCTTTAAATAATTATACTAGAATTTGTGGATATTTCTAAAAATTAAAAAACAACAGTTTTACACGACTTTTTGTCAGAATTTTCTACTAAACTGAGTATTCAATATTTGAAACTTTTTACCAGATGTTGTCATCTGTTATCATAAATACGCATTCACAATGGGTAAACATACACCACAGGCAGGCACGTAGTTACGTAACTTAAGATATATGGATTTACATTTTGGATGTGATTGAAATTTGATCGACTTTTACTTTCTTTATTGCACCAGTGAGTTTGAAACTGGTTACTGTCGACTAGAACTGAATTTTCAAGTCTACTAAAAGACCTACTTGGAAAAAAAGGATTTAAAACCAAACGTACAAAAAACAAAAATCATAGTGTTCCAAAAAAGAAGAGGTAGGAAGAAAAATGTTAAATGGAAATGGAGCGAGGAGGAAATAGAGACCGTTAATGAGTGGAGATACTTAGTGTATATTTTAAGATATGACAACAAAGATGAACGTCATATTAGAGAGCTAGGAATAAAAGGGAATAAAATAGTAGGGCAGACATGGGGAATAGAGGAGAGGGTGTTCGGGAGTGATATGGTAAAAAGGTAATGGTTGTTCGAAAAACTTATAAAAAATATATTATTGTATGGGGCGGAGATATGGGGATGGAAAGAGAGGGAGACGTTGGAAAAAATACAGGAAAAGTATTGGAGGTGGACCTTAGGGCTGGAGAGAGAAACACCGGGATATATTGTGTGGGAGGAGGCAAAATTAGAAAAAATCAGGGTACAGGCGGGGAAGATAGCTATAGATAGAAGAAAAAGGGAAGATAGCTATGAAAACACGATATTGATAGAATGTTAGAAGAGGTGAAGAGAAAGAGAATAGAAAAAGGAAAAGGATAAAAGAAAAAGTTATAAAAAAAGGGTTGATTATTAGAAAGAAGAAGGGAGAAAAGAAGGAAGGAAGGAAGAAGTAAGAAAAAAGAAAAAAGAAAAAGAAAAAAAAAAAAAAAAAAAAAAAAAAAAAAAAAAAAAAAAAAAAAAAAAAAAAAAAAAAAAAAAAAAAAAAAAAAAAAAAAAAAAAAAAAAAAAAAAAAAAAAAAAAAGTAAAAAAAAAAAAAAAAAAAAAAGAAAAAAAAAAAAAAGAAAGATGGAAAAAGAGAAAAGAAAAAAAAAAAAAAAAAAAAAAAAAAAAGGAAAAAAAAAAAAAGAAAAAAAAAAGAAAAGAGAAAGAAAAGAAAAAGAAAAAGAAAAAAAAAAAAAAAAAAAAAAAAAAAAAAAAAAAAAAAAAAAAAGAAAAAAAAAAAAAAGAGAGAAAAGAAAAAAAAAGAAGGATTAGAGGAGAAAAAATTTAAAAAGGAGAAAAAAAAGGAGGGAGAAGAAAAAAGAAAAGTTTAGTTATAGGTAAATAAAATACTCGAATCATTTGTCAATTTTAAAAAGAACAAATAAATTATTTCTATTTCTATTGTACTTTTTCAATTTGCATTCCATATACTACTCATAAGCACTCCTGTTCCATCGTAGCGTACTTTTGCTGCTCCCAGTATCGAAGTACTTGAGTCGGTTTAAGAGACAAAAGGGTCATGGAAGTCGGGACAAGCAAGAGTAGGATTAGTCGTTAAATCGTAAGTTTTCGGAAGACTTTTTTTGTTTGTTTTTTAAAACACCTAGTTCTTCGTAATTAGTTGTATTACCTACTCAAAAAAATTTGCCAATAAACTTACGGTACTACGAAGCCATCTCCCGGAAACGGCAAATTTGTTTTGACGGTCGTGGGTATAGGCATCTAAGAGATGGTTTCTACTTTTTTTTTGACTAGACTAAATTCCAAATAGTGCGACCAAATTCTACATGTGTTTAACCTCGTTCTGACAGGAGCAACACTTGTCTGGCTGCAGTTTTATCTTTCAAGGGTTAGAAAATTTTGGTCAAAGTGTTCTTCAAAAGTTTGATTAATGACAAATTCATCAAATTGTAACTAAGCTTAGCAGACGTTAAAATATAACCCGCGATTACAGTAGATCAAACAGTATTACTCGGATTTGAAACAGACAACGCTAGGAGACGATGAAATCTGTGGTCAATTTACTTTCCGGTTTAAGGTTAGTACTAACATATGTGGCTTACTTCAATTTAAACCATATCCCTCAGACGAAAAGAAGCAGATAATCATACAAAACCTTTCTTTCCTGAAACAAAGACTATTCACTTATAGGTGTTGAGAAAAACTCCGTAGATACTCAGGAAATCCAAACCTAAAGTTATTTCTCTGCTCAGAGCTGAAATACAGAAAATCTAAAACAAGTTATACTTATTCCTATTTGTGAAATCAAAGAAATGGAAAATTGCCTAAAAATTGAAAATAGACAGTGTTTGTAAATCAATAAGTAAAATCTCCAATCAAATTAGGAATAAATCTTCATACTGTTCCTGTTAAGTACTTTTTACTTCTTTCTTTAAAAAAATTTGCTGGTTTCCTTTTCTTTCTGTGGTCACGAGACTATTTAATAATCAACGGACTTTAATTTGGTTATGTGGCAGAATAACCAAAATATAAATATCAAGTGGTCGGTGAATTTTTCTCTATGACTAAAGAAATCTGCTATGAGATCGCAGGTTTTTTTGTCAGTTAGCATTACGGTGGTCACTGGCGTAGCGAAAGAAAGACCTTGATATTACTGAGCCCATTTTAGTTCTTCGTAATTAATTTATGAGTGAGCTGTTCCAGTATCAATATTTTAACAACTAATTCTTGCAGCCGGTGCCTGGTTTGTGTTTTTTATTTATACAGGCAGTTTCATTACTGGGTTTAGGTAGCGTTTCATGGTTAAGAGCAGTTATTTGTAGAACGTTTGTTTGTCACACAAGAAAAACAGAATATTTTGCCTGCGTTTTTGGTTTTACTTTTTTACTTTTATTTTTGTAGTTCAAGTTGTCGACTATCCTTCTGCTGTGGCAACATGTTTTGTTTCAATTTTCTTAAAATTGGCGCTAACGAAATCTCTTGGTCGGACGTAATATTTATAATCAAATCCAAAATTTTAATATACCGGTGTCCCGGAAAATCAGAAACATCCAGTTTAACATGGGGAATTTGAATAGTCCGATTTATATGTACCCAAAGTGTATTTAAGATATTTTCAGTATCAGAACACATTGCAATGTGTACTACAAAACGTTTTGTACAATAATTTTTAAAATTTAACCAAACATATCAAAAATATTTAAAAAATTATATCGCACAATAAAAAGATTACTTTAAAGAACCATGTTGTTATGAACTGCTTTGTTGATGTTTGGCGTGAATTAGTTGTCCTACCGCCAAAATGTCGCAATTACGTACGAGGGTTCAAATCCCAGTTCGATTCCTTTTTTTGAAGTTGTATTATTATTTTAAATAAACGCTATTAATTTCTATCTGTAAAGAAACATATTTAAAAGTATTAATTTTTTAATTATGAATTTATTAGAATATTCATATTATTCAACATTTAGTGTAATAATAACTTTAATGTGACCGATTACGCATTTTCTTGTTAATTTGGTATCAATGTGTCAAATATTGTTTGCCGATAGTTGAAGTGAAATCGTCTCATTGGTTTTTCTTATTAGCTGTCTTTCAAAAATTTTCTAATGACACTATTAACAGATCGGTGGGCAAGAAGTTTAAGTCCTCTTTCTTTTGGGCTGCACTGTTTTATTCAAATTTTGAGTAAGCAAGTATAAAATCCATTTTATTAGATAAATAAGTCTATGGTACAATATAAAATAAAATTTCATAAACAAAACAATTTCGTCAAAATGAAAATTAAGGTCTTTCTCCATTTGTTAGTTATTTGAGAAACTTTTATTTTACGATAAAAAATACATACTTAAGTAACATAGAATCGTGCAGTTCTAAAACACTCTGTATGGTATGTATTTTCTAAGAAAAGAGCGGTTTACTTTGGTAGTTGCGATTTAATGATGAACAAAAAGTTTCAGTTTCAGGATCAACATGGAACAAACCAATGAAAAATATTTAAAACATCACAACAAAGGACTTGAAACGGAACTGTATATGTGTTCGGTTTTGGAACAAAATAGGAAAACCACTTTGACATTCCGAATTGTGCAATGAAGTGCTTTACAGTAGCTTTTTTCTATATTTCTGCCATATGCGATATTTTATTGTAAAAATATTTATAGTGTGTTAAAGTCTTCATATAAATCGGTGTCAAATTTGATTAAAAATATTGACTTTTAGGCATTACACGGTTTTTTACTTGCCACTGTTATTAAACGTGTATAAAATTGTAAATTTTCTTACCTGGTTTTGAAAAATAAAAATAGTTCATATTATGAAATTGAAGTGCACCTTTTCTTTATAAACAAACAATATAAAATAATTTTGATTAATATTGTTTGTTTATAAGGAAAAAGGGCACTTCAATTCATGAACTGAATAATGTACTAGAAACATTGAATTTTAAAAATAATTTATGTACAGACTCTTTGTATAAAAATAGTTTTTTTTTGTTGACCAAAAAATAAATAGTTCACTTTAAATCATAGGGAATACGAAAAAATGTGTTAAGTTAAAAAGAGACGAATTATTTTTCCGTTACTAATGCACAGCCATTACTGATTTAGACGTTACAACACTTTTCACGCTTTTTTAAAATCAATTTGATGTATTAATGGATGTGATAAATGTCGAGGACATATTAAAATACTCAATTTCTCGTAGCATAATAAGATTTCTACTCCAAATCTGCGATATGTCAGAATTATTAATGTCATACGATACTAACATTTCATTTCTGTCAAATTTGCAAAATTTATGTTACTATTGATCGGAAATTAGATGTAAGTGGTGCATCGGATAATCATTATAATTTTATGTTAATCATTGAATTTCATGACGGGTAAATTAAGTGTACGTATAAATTAATTATTTGTGAGAGTTATAAATAAATTAGCATTTTAACGAATTTATGGTACTTATTCAATTAAGTAACAAACTTCAAAAGCGAATTAAAAGTTGTTGTTATTAATTCATTAAATTTTTATGGATTAAACTACGAATTTAATCAAGCAACAAATTTTAACTTACATACAAATTATATTTAAGAAAAATTTCCTAAATTCAAAAGTGGTTTTGACAGAAAATAAACAAAGAAATTATTTGTTATGCTTTTGATTAGATCTAAATTAATACTAATGATGATAAACAAAACTTTGACAGCAGAAATTTAAAATTAAAAAATAATTTTCAAATTTTCGTTTTCCGCCTATAAATATTTTAATAGATCCGTTTTGAGATCTTAAATAGAGTGTGTTAGTAAATAAATGCGACAAACTTTAGAAGGTTATTTTGTATAAAAATTAAATAAATGGTACGCCACTGAGATATTCCATATTAAAAATTATTTTGAATTTCTCCTTTAATTTGTGACAAAAAATCTTTCTTATCTTTTCCCTATAGTGTTATTTTCTGTTATTGTTTTGGTTTAATGTTACTGCATTAGATAGAACATCATAGAACCTTGCTCAATTAACAATAATAAGGGGTTATTGAGTACAAGGGCGAGACAATTTTTAGTTTGTACTTGGGATTGCTTTAGGCAGAGGATATTTAAAAATGTTGTTTACTTATTAGCAGATAAATACAATTCGTAGAAATAAAAATTAATTTGACCAATGCGAATGGTTGCGGACAGAATTGCCGCCGCACTCTGTATCTGTCGAAGAATAATGAGAGGAGATTATTATAAAAATTGGAAACGACCCTACCGAGGTTGCGTAAAGAATGAAATCTAAAAACAAGATTTCTTTTGATGTCAGAAGAATGATATGAAAATTAGGTGCAGTATTACAGAGCCTGCGTAAAGAATTAAATCTAAACACAAAATCTCTTTCAAACGACAAGAACCTTAAGAAAATTGGTTAGAAGCGGTGGTCAGTAATCCGGTTGTTAATCGTCAACAATAAATTTTAAGCGGTTACAATAAGATAGTTCTAGAGAATTTCAGAGGATAACTCAAGAAGGAATTGAATTATACTTATGAAACTCGCTCTTTTATACTGTAAATTTATCTATAAAAAGGAGGAAAACTTCAGGCATGATTAATTTATAAGAAGAAAAATGGTAAAAATATCTTATTTATATTAACAAGCGCCATCTATTGACGTTTGTTAAAATTAGTATTAAAGACATAAAAACTACGGGTTAAAGTGTTTTATTTTTTTTGAGTAAAGATGCCCTGCCTTCCACAATAAAAGATGTAAGAAAAATTTTTGTCACAAATTAAACGAAAAATTTAAAAACAATTTTTAGGTTGAAGTATTTTAGTAGCGTACTATTTTTTTTTAAATTAAAAACATTAAACATTTATAAAATAAAGATGAAGTACGAAAATTAAAGGAAAATGACAAGTGCCTTATAAAAATTATTCAACATTAACAGTAGCTTGCTTTGACCTGCAGAAAGTTTTCGTTACACCTCACAGAGAAGTTATTGTTTTTTACTACAAAATCAAATACTTCACTTTGCAGTTCTTGTGTCAACATCCCAGTAAACACCAATTGAAACTGTTACAGTGTAAACGTGCACCTTTTATGCTCCTGATTACTGATATGTTTGTAGTTGGAAAGTAAAAGGTGACGTAACAACATTTATATTCTGCACGTGGGTACCTTCAAGCGAAGAAAGAATGCCCAGGGTTAGCTTTTAAGGCGTCTATTTACAATTACTTACAACATTAGTGATTATTATATATACAGGGGACTTATTTACAACGTATCTTTAATACGCGGGATACTTTGCCAGTCGCGGTTGGAACAACGGCAGTTTATACACGGCCAATCATATTGCGGTGCCGGGCTAGTATGGTTGGCGGTTGAATCTCTACGTTTTTACACAACAAAATTTCTAGCTAAACAAAGACTCGGGTTACAAATTCGGGTGGTTTCTATGTCTGGTGCTAGTGTCTCACTAAAACAGGTAAGTCTACAGCGCTCGCTTGTTATAGCATACACCACGGAGTTTATTATTGCGGCTTACGGCTTGACAAACGACGAAAGACCGTCTCAACGTGCTCAGGATGCCTGGTGGTTGTACTCGTACGGTGATGTCTGGCGAGCAAGCCGTGTATGTATGCAAACTTTTGTGCTTGGTGTTGACGACGGTTTTGTGGCGGTGATGCTTTGCCTAGGTCAGCGTCTGCCAACACGCCTACTACAAAGTGCTATTGAATAGATTAGCTACCCTCGAAGGGTCAGTGGTACAAAGCGGCTAGTTCTAAATGGAATGGTTTTGGAGGAAAGCAGCTGCTACCAAAGAGGTCAGCCACATTGCTTAGGGTTTGGAGTAAATAGATGCCGGCTATTTGGATTAGTAACGGTGGTTGTTTGTAGGGGGTTCTTGGAAGACCAAAGGGGTTTTGTGCCACGCCTGTACCAAATTGAATCAGCATTTGCAGTGGTCTTTAAGTTAATGTTGCTACGCCTTTACCGAATTGAATCAGCATTTGCAGCGGTCTGTGAGTTAGGGGTTGCCGCGCCCGTACCGACTCAAATCAACATTTGCAGCGGTCTTTGAGTTAGGGGTTGCCGCGATTGTATTGAATTAAATCAGCATTTGCAGCGGTCTTTGAATTAGTGGAGGATAGTTCTAGGCGGTTTTAGATTTGAGGTTTGAGATTCAGAATGAATGCGGACAGAGTTAAGTCGAGGAGTCGAGTCGGATTAGGAATAGATGTAGAGGTCTAATAAGAAGTGCTTTTTTGGAATTGCGCATGCGTTTATATAGGGGGCTTTATCTCGAGCGGGTGAGTGGACAGCGGTTGCATGGGGGTAATTTTAAGTGGGACGAACGACGTCTGTTGTTGACTATGCAAATTTTATGCTGTGTGTTGATGAATATGAATAAATAACACGTTTAAAATACTTTCTTTACTTGTAAAAAAAAACATTGACATTCTTTATTTTACAGTGACAATTGACAATTTTTCAAAGCAATATTGATTAATTTTAATTTTTTAACAAATGATAATTTTGCCGAACACTTAAAATATAAAAATATCTAATCATACTCCCCCCGTTGATATATTAATATCAATAGGAACAAGATTTATACAAGATTCACGATTAACTCCTTGGGAAGTACGTACGTTGACTACTCGACAATGAACATCAAGAACAGGGAATAATTTTATTATTTCTCCAAATTTCCATAATCTCGGTGAATTAGTCAGTGTCTTAATAAACACAAGATCGTTCAAGGCAGGTGCTCTGGTTGCTTTGTCATACCTTGAGATTGGAAATAATTGGGAAATGTAATCATTTTGCCATCGGCGCCAAAATGACTTTATTTTTTCTGAAACACGTTTAAATTGCGTTTTATAATTGCTATTAATTAATTGAGGTTCAAAAACTTAATTTGATTTATGTCCAAAATAAGGTGATGCGGCGTCAAAAGCTCAAGATCTGAATTTATTGACACGGGAAAAAGTGAACGTGCATTTAAGATTCTCTCAATTTCATAAAGAGCTCTTAAAAATCATTTAATTGTAAAAATTGTACCAATGAATGATCTTAAAAAATGCAACTTAAAACTTTTGATGTTTGACTCCCAGATTCCCACGAAGTGAGGTGAATAAGCTGGGATAAATTCCCATTCAATAAGAGAGTCAGTGAGATATGTTTTAATATCTAATGAGAGAGTCATTTTAGAGAACCCTTTATCAATTCATGACAACTGATAAAATTACGTCCATTATCAGAATATAATTTTAAACATTTTCCACGGCGAGCTACAAATCGCTTTATCCTCTGAATCAAAGAATCAGTGCTTAAACGCATTATAAGTTCTAAATGAACAGCCTTACTTGCTAAACAAATAAAGAAAGCTACATACATTTTTCTGGTTAAATTACCTCTTGAATGAAATGCTCTTAATTTAAATGGTCCAACAAATTTAATACCCGTATGAGAAAAGACTTTATTAATGGAAAGACGGGTGATTGGCAAAGGCCCCATAGGTAAGTTGCAGGTAATTCTATTCAGTTTCTTACATCGCACACATTAATTGATAATTCGCTTTGTAGAACGTTTTAAATTGAGTATCCAATAAGATTTTTGCAACCATGACATGGTAATTTGTAAACCACCGTGATATGTGTCATTATGTGTTTTTCGAATCAACAAATCAGAAAGATGTCTTTTCGAAATTAAGATTGGTTCATATTTGATTGATTGAAAACGACCTCGGACAGCAATCAAACGATTTTCATTGAAAATGGGCGACAACTTAAGGATATTACTGTTGTTTGGAATTACTTGGTTATTTTGTAAAAAATGATATTCTTTTTTAAAATAAAGTTTTTGAAATTGCCAAATGATAAATTCTAACAAAATTCGAACTTCTTTCCTATCTAACGTTAATTGTCTCGTTCTCAGAGTACAATTAAATCTAGCTTGGATTCTTAGAACATAGGCAATTGAATGAATTAATCTGTTCAGAGATGAGAATTTTCTAAATACATTAATCCAAAATGAGGGTAAGCATAATGCGATATTTAGCTGAATGGACTTTTTCTCTTCTTTAGTTTGATATGAGTTATTATAAAAAAATTTTGGCCCGCTCCACCATAGTTCATTTTCTATCAGAGCTGAACCGTTGCAACCCCGTGATGCAATGTCTGCGGGATTTTCTTTTGTTGGAACATGTAGCCATTTAATTTTGGGAATGAGTGAATGTATTTCACCTGTACGATTTCCTACAAACGTTGACCATCGACGAGGCAAGTCATGCAACCATGCTAAAACTATAGTTGAATCTGACCAAATAAAAACTTGATCAAAATTCAATTGCAACAAATCAAAAACGTATTTTGTTATTTTTGCCAGTAAATGAGCGGCACACAATTCTAGACGAGGTATACATATTTGTTTGATTGGAGCTAATTTTGTTTTTGCATCAATGAGATGAGTCGAGCATTTATTTTCGCTTATTGATCGCAGATACAGTACTGCTGCGTAGCCCTTTGATGTTGCATCGGCGAATCCGTGCAGTTGAATTTTGCCATTTGTAACATGTCGATGAATTCGAAGACTATGCAAAGTTTTTAGTTTGTGACAAGATTACATCTATTTGTATATAACGTCCTCAGGTAATTCTTGATCCCAATCAATTTTGTGTATCCAAGTTAAGTGAAACAATAATTTAAGTTAGAATACTACTAGTGCTATTAGACCAAGCGGATCGAAAATGCGAGCAACATTTGATAGCAGAGCCCGTTTTGTCCGAGGATTTATATCAGTTTCACTCGAATTAAATGCAAATTGATCATCAAAAGGGTACCAAATTAAACCCAGAGTTTTAAAACAAATTGAATTATCAGTGAATATTAAAGGATTGACGAGATGATTTTTGTGAATATTTTTAATTGCGTTTGGATTATTTGAAGACCATTTCTTTAAAACAAATTTTCCGAAAGCAAATAAATTGATTAATTCATCTTTGATAGATATCAATTCTTCTAATTAGTCCGCACCAAAGAACAAATCATTAACAAATCTGTTGTTAAGTATAATATTGGCAGCTTGCGGGAAATTGTGGCTTTTTCGATGTACCAATTTATGTAGAACTCTGATAGCTAAATATGGTGAACACGTTTCCCCATAAGTGACTGTATTAAGGCGATACAATAAAATTGGAAACTTTTCCGAATTGCGCCAAAATATCATTTGGAAAGGAGTATCGTTATGGTTTATGAGAATCTGCCGATACATCTTTTTAATATCTGCATTCATATCATACCTTGGTAATCGAAATCAAATCAAAACGTCAACTATATTGGTCTGCAAAGTTGGACCTGGATGCTGAATATCATTTAGAGATATTCCAGATGTTGTTTTTGCTGAAGCATCGAAAACAACTCGTAACTTTTTTTTGATGGTCTATCCTGCCAAATTCCATGATGTGGAATTATATAATAACTGCCAGCAATAAATGATGTCTTATTGATTTTAAAAGTGACATATGATTTAGATTCTCATACTCTTGCATAAATTTGCAATATTTCATTTTTAAAGCATTATCGGAACGAAGACGTTTCTCTAAGTTAAGAAACCGACGAAATGCAATATTATACGAACTTCCAAAAACTTTGGGTGACATTTTAAAAGGAATGTTTACAGAAAAGCGACCATCGGGCAAACGTCGTACACTGGCAAGACATTGTTTTTCACAATCTTCTTCTTCTTGTGTTCGAATAGGTTGACAATAAATTTGTTCTTCCAAATCCCAAAATTTTTTGAATAGGCAATAATTTATTCAATCAGCGTCTGTAATAATGTTATTAATCATAATGTTTCCAAAATATGGCCTTTCCTTGCTGCATACTACATATACAAATACTGTATTTTGAATGATTCGAATAATTAATAAATTACTCAGATTGGAATTCGTTCTTGGTTCCGGCACAAATGTAATAACGACACAGCTGATTCGCTTATAAAACTAGACTAGGCACCAGAATCAAGAAGAGATCGTAATTGGTGAAATCTTCCAAAGCTATCTTTCACAAGAATTAAAACAGTTGGAAGAAGCGATAAATAGGATCAATCGTTGATTGAATTTGCACTAACGAAATCCTTACTTAAGTCTTCGACGACTGTTGAAGATGCAATTTGACACGTTTCAGGATGTAACAGAGTGTTATGCCTTTTATTACACACACTGCAGTTGTGTTTTGACCGACAATTATTTAGCAAATGATCTTTGTCTAAACAATTATAGCAACGCGACGCCTTATTTACGGATTTGTCACGATCTTTCAATTTTAATTTAAGAAACTCTAAACATTTATTAATAGTATGACCTTGTGAACAAAAAAAAAACATTTAGAGTTTGTCATACTATTACATTTAATGTCAAACTGATTAGGTTTTGATTTAAGTTTCAATTGTCTATCAAGAGATTGACCGCATTACATGATTCATCAAGGAAATGAAAAAGTCGATTTAAGTCGGGTTCATCTATGAGTGGTACTTTATCAGCCCACTCCCGTTTTAAACCTTTATTAAATTTTTGATTATCAATAAAATAATCCAAGGATTACGAAACGACGCGTACTCACCTAATGAATCTAACATTTGAATAGTTTCGTGAAACTTTAAAGCAAAATCTTTTAAGTTATCAAAATTTTCACTTACCGATTCACAATTGAGTATATTTCTAATAATTGAACGAATAATCAAAAGAGGTTTGTTAAATCTTCTCGTCATATGCGATGTCATAATTTTCCGCTGTCATAGGAATTGATTTAATCACAGATGATGCGTCTCCAACAACCAGTGACTTTAGATATAAAAATTTTTGAACTTGACTAATTCTTGGATTAAAGTGAACTGCGGAGTTGTAAAGGTCGCGAAACGTGATCAAATTCTCGACTTTTCCATTAAAACGTGGTAAATTGATTTTTGGTAACTTCACACAATCGTTGAATTTTTGAGTTTTGTTTTGCTTTTCAACTTGATGGATTTTGATTGAATCTAAACGACTAATAAAGGCAATTTTGATTTCCAAGCGTGCTGTATCGACATCCTCAAACTCATCTTCCATTTCTTGAGTGGCGTTCAGACTTGGATTTGTTAGCAATGTATGTAACCGTTCAATCGTTTTGTCAATTTCAAAATTGAACGATTCGATTTGACTCAAAGTTGCTGTAGCTTGCAGCTTCTTTGCATTATTTAAAAGAGACGATAAACCCCGCTTCGTTTTTTTATAATATATATACATATATATTTCAATAAATTTGTCATAGTGATACCAGTCAGCAAATAACTGAACACGTGAATCAACTGACATTTAGTATCTAAAACGTACTTAAATACGGCTTTATTGTACTAATGAATTTATAGGAAACATTCATAGCGATCGTAACTCAATTTACGTCGAAATTTCAGTTACACATTAACCCATTAGTGTTCACAATTTATTGTTGATAATTTTGGTAAATCTTTATATACAGTCTTAAGGTCATAAAATAATACCCATAAAATGTTTATAAAATTTATTTCTCTCTATGTACAAAAAAAAATGCTGGTAACTTATGTTGCCAGTAAACACATGCATGGTATTATTAATCCAAATAATTCATTAAATCTACTCAATGTAATCTGCATTATGCTGTGTTTATACTAGTGTTGGCAAAACCGTCAAAAAGAAAAACCGATTAATCGTTTTTAGAAAAAATCGATTAATTGAAAAAATCGATTAATCGTTACTTTTCAAAAATCGTATATTGAAACCGATTTTTAAAGTCAGTTTTTAAAATCGGTTTATAAAACTGTTGTTATAATCGAATTTTAAAATCGGTTTTAAAAATCAAATTATAATATATTAGAGTGGTTGCACCATTAATGTTAGTATTGTGAATAATAATAAGGGCAAGAGTTAAAAAAACGGTACTATTTTTAACAAAATAATTTAAAATATTCCAGTTTGAGATTATAGAATATAAATAGAAAACTAACCGTAAGAAACAGTCCCTATAATACTCATGATAGGCAGTTATTTTCTCAAATAATGCCCCATGAGTTTGAATTACTCAAGCCAGGTCTCTGCGCTAAAGTATCAAAAGTTCGATCGTTTGGTCGCTTAAAATGACATTTTAAAGATTCACCTCAGGCCAGCGGGCTTTCTTTCCTCCGGCTTTTTATGCATGTATTTTTTTCTAGCAATTTTTATTCCTCGTTTTTTTCTAATTTGTTTTTAAAAATCAATTAATATTAGTAACAGCATTTAAATTCGCCATTACAATTGATAAAAATCACCATTTTAAGAACTGATTTAAAAAATCGACTTAAAACTCCATTTATATAGTCGACTTTAAAATCCAATTCACAAAATCAACTTTAAGGCCTTAGGCCACCCTAAACTTTTCAAAAAATCTATTTTTTTTTTTTCTTTGTTTTTAAAAGTTCCTAAGGTCTCAAAAATAATGTCCCAAAAAATTATGGTCGAGAAAAATCTTTAAGTACTCCATTTTCGAGTTTTAGTACAAGGCCGTCTAGTTCGCACCGAGTCCCTTTTGTTAGCACTAGCGAGAAGGTCCGTTAGGGGACTAGAGCAGGTTTACGGTAGATGTTATTGAAAATATTTATTTCTTGACTAGTCTGGCAAGTTTAGAATTGTAGAACGGCTGTTTCAGACAGTTAGGCACGTCCAAGCAGTCAAGAAAGCCGCTAGTCGACAAACAGTCGTTTTTTTCGATAGTCGTAATTGTGAAACGAAAAAAACCACATAGGCTTGTTTAAAGACCCTCCTTTTTTTTGAATATAAATCTTGAGTTTTCGGAACCCCCCCTTCCCATAATGACAAAAAAGGTTTAATTTCTTTGATCAACTATAACTCGCGATACTGTCCTCTTACAAGCGACCCAAAGTGATCATTTTGCTCGGTATTTTGCGCGCTAATTGTGATGTTTTTTGCGGGCAAGAAAGCGATTTGGATTTTAATGCGCGTTCCAGCTGCTCACAGACTCAAGAAGAAGACAAAAATTATGAAACCACCGCTGTCGTTTCTGATGTTGAAGACAAGGAAATCGTTTAAAGAGAAGTTAGAGAGCTTCAACCTAGGAACAACAATATACGTACTAGGAATGGGTGGATTCAACCCGTTTGTACCAAAGCTTTAGCTGCGGATCAAACGAAGTGATTCCTAATATTTCAATTGAACAGTCGCCGTGGATTAGGCTTCCCCGAGACACCACGTTTAAACAAAACGCACCTGTGACTTTACCTTAACTGTGGTGTGAAATTCGCATGGTGTTAGATTGTTCACCTAGGAATAGGAAACGTGAGCTGGGTTTAGATCGTCGTTAGATAGGTTAGTTTTACCCTACTGATGACGTTGTTGCTGAATAATCTTCTTAGGAGGTTCGTTCTTTAGTGTACGGTGATCGCTAGAGCTCGTTAAGGATTTATATCGGTTGACGATGGGATGTCTCCGTTACGTCGATTTATTCCGCGAATCAGTCGACCATGGGTCCTTATTTCGAAGTCCAGCTTCGGATCTGCGATCTCTTGAGACCAGGCCCTCAGGTTCTACACGCAAGATGTGGCCGCGAAAGGCAATTTTCAAAAATTGGTCTTTCTGCGACACTATATTCAGCCCGTTTGCCGTGGATTAGACCTCCTGGGGAGACCACGCTAAAACCAAAACGAGTCTGCAACTTTACCTCAACGGTGGTGTGGAAAAAAGTTTAATACCTGACATATTTAAAACAGTTTTTGCTTTACAGTAGCAGTTTGCACTTAAAAATGCAAATAAGAAAACTCTGAGCACTTTTTCTCTGAAATTCCGAAATTTCTCGTGGTCGATGATCAAAAATATCGTGGGCACAGAACTAATTTAAAAGAGTCGACGTGTGAGCTTCTCTGCGGTATTGTTCGCAAAAAACGCGACTTTGAAAAAATGAAACGCTAAAAAAGGCGAATATGAGTACGCTATCGTTGCATTCAGATGCTTCTATATTCAGAAGACGACCGCAAAAGGCAATTTTTAATGATTTTCTACTTTGCGCCATATCTCGAAAAGTATCGATCTGGGCAATTTGCTGGAATGACCAAAATTGTTGCCCCCAAAAAACCGGACATTCTGAGTGGGCTAACCTGGCATTCCACTTCTTTCGCGCGGGAATGGCATGCCAAAGTAAAAAAAAAATTTCCCTTCCCGACGCTATAATTCGAAAAATGTCGGTCTAATTATTTTGCATGATACTCAAAAGACGTTGGGCATCAAAAACTGAACTGAATTGGTGTTTTTCAGAGACTCCTGAACTTTTGGATTTCTCCTAATCCAAACAATCCATTTGTTTCTGAGCAACTCATTTTCGGAGTTTATATCTCGAAAAATATCGAGTTTTTGCACATCGATCACTTTGGTTCTTTTGTACTAGCACGGCATCACGACTTATAACCGATCAAAGGAATTTAACCCTTTTTGCTATTATGGGGCGTTCCGTTTTTTCCCGGTCTATTATTATTATCAGAAGTACATCATCTCTCCCGGAATGCATAACGCCCAGATAATTTTATATTTGCATATGAACTTCCCGAAATCTGTAAATATTCACTTCTTTTTCCGGTGCAATTATTGAGTTCATTTGTTTTGTTGTATTAATTTGTTCTCACAATAAGTGACGGGTTTTAAAATTAAAAGAAAGGGATAAAAACGTTGGTTTCCACCGTCAGGAGACTAAAAGTATCGCGACGAAGACCGTTGAATCAACAAGAGGTAGAAGCACCAGACGACTAGAACGCCAGTTAATCGGCAAAAAAACTGAAGCAATACGAAGATTTATACGCTATCGATATGAATTCAGTGTTTGGTTATTGTATAATTAACTTCATTCCAATTTCTTCGGCTATTTCTGACGTTGTCGTTTTCAAGACATGCCAATTGAAAGTAAAATTTACTGAAGCAGTAAGGATGGTTTGGGATTTAAAGGTGAGAAGACTGAAATACTAAGTTGTCCACTTGTTAAGAAAGACTACGAAATCAACCATAGAATAATAATTGCTATTCGATTGCTTGTAGTGTCAGGCGATGGTTTGTGGAGAAAACGTAAATTTACGTCTCTGTATGAGTTAGTGACTCTTATTGGCTATAACATTGGAAAAATCGTTCATTGTGTAGTGAAACAAAATACTGTAAGGCGTGTGAACATTGGTTTAAAAAAAAAGATATCGACGAATATGCGGAGTGGGCAGAAATATAGGAGAATGCGTTGTAAATCACAATGGATCGGTAGGAAATATAGAAGTCGATGCAGTTGTTAAGATGTTTCGCCGCTCCAAAACTTTGCATCAGGTCAAATTTTCTCACTACGTTGGTGACGGTGATTCTCAGACTTTCAAAGGCATTATAGATGCTAAGCCATACGAGGATCTCACAGTACTCAAGAAAAAGTGTATAGATTACGTGCAAAAGGGAATGGGCACCCAATTACGTAATTTAAAAATGAAAACGAAAGGTCTCGATGGAAGGGGCAAATTGACTGAAAAACTCATAGATGAGCTATCTATTTGTTATGGATTAGCGGTTAGTAGAAAACTGACCAGTCAAGATCTTCTAACTCAATGCATCGGTGGTTATACGCAAAATAACAACAAAAGTTTTAATTCGACTGTGTGGAGATTGGCCCCAAAAAATATTTCAAGTGGAAAAACAGTCTTGGATGTAGCTACGGAAATTGCAGTTTGTGTATTTAATGACGGGTTTTCTTCAATTTTACACATAATGAAGGCAATGGATTTGGAAATAGGCCCGAACAGCTACGAAATGTGTATGGAGATCGACAAACAGCGACTAAAGCTTGCAGAGAGATCGCTATCAGGCCGGGTAAAAGAGGCCAGAATCGCTGCAAGATCAAGCAGAAAAGAAATGCAACAACAGGAAGATAATCTGCAAGGCTAATTGTATGGTGCAGGCATCGCAGATTATTGCAAATTTATTTATGATTTTCTACTATTATTTTCTACTACTCAAAACTTTAAACGCGTTTATCTCAAAACTACATTTTTGTAGTTGGCCGGAAACATAACTCAATTTTGAACCGATTGACTTGAAATTTGGAATATCTCTTTAAAAATACATTGTCGATAAAAGTACAAGGATTTTCTTATATTGCATAGTTCATTTGTTATTAACAATTATCTGACGATTTTGAGGCAAATTTCTCACTTTCCACTTTAGAAGTGCGCCATTTTGTCAAAAATCAATATATTAAAAATATCCTACGGACTTCTCTACCTTATAATATATAAATCGAAGAAATTTAGGCCCTAATCATAATTCATAAAAATATAGGAGCTGTTATTCCGGCCGTGGAGCATAGAAAAAAAAGACGTCATCGCAAAAACGCTGTACCACCGCCATTTTCAACTAAATTGCCTCAAAAAAAATATTGTATGCAGATAATGATATGCATAATAAAGTCCTATTTCTGTAATCTCGATTTGTTTCGTAATATTTCTGAAAAAAATTCTCAAAGAAGCCTATTTTCTTCGGCCTCTATGGTGGCCTAAGACTTTAAAGATCGTTTTTTAAATCGACTTTAAAAAGCGATTTTAATAGATAAAACAGGCGCAGTGCAGTGGACAATTCATGCCAGGATGTGATTCTTTGAACCAACAAGTTTAAATCCTGGAAAACATAAAGTAGCTTAGTTTCTGAATACTCTCCAGCAAATATAAATTTAACCTTAAATATAAGGTATTTAATTATTTGTTATTAATTCTGTAGGGTTTAATTTAGGTTCCAATTAATTTGTTGTTGGATTTTGATTTCTAAAGAATCTATAAGTAGTACGTATAAATTTTAATTTTTTTTGCACAATAATTACAAATACATAACTTGAAGGACTCCTATTTTAGCATTGACGGGTGTCGTTGTTATTCTGGCGTTATTGAATTTCAACTATTGCTTCGTTTTGCGAGCTTAAATTTAAGACCGGTCTTAATAGATGAGTTCGTATATTAGATTTTATGAATGAACATGGAATCCATGTTTTTTTTATATTGCGATGTTATTTCGCATCCAAAGTTCAATTTAATAATTAGAAATAATCCCACGATAATTTCCGTGTAAATAAACCCCAATCTTGGAATATTGTGGTAAAATAGGTGTTCTGAAAGATGTTTGAAGCTGTTAGTAATTTGATGTCATTTATCGATGTTTACGTGTTAATATCAATTGATTATGATCCCTCAGCAGCTCCAAAGATCGAATCCAGCACCAAAGCCTAGAATAAATTAGTTTCCGTAGTAGTTTTTAGAGTAATTAGATAAATGTCAAGGTCACTGGTCTTATAATAAAATAGGAAATTAGTAACTAAATGTGCGTATGTTTTTTTAACGAAAAAGTGATTTAGAAACGTGATTTAATGCCAAAAACAGTCCGTAAAAGTGAATAAATCAAAATAATTGTGAATTCATGCAATAGGCGTGTAAATGAAGAATAGAAGATAATTATTGAGCGTAAAAGTAATTAACTCCGAAAGAACAAAAGCAAAATTACGGAAAACTAGTTGGGTGAATAAATAAAAGTACCAAAAGATGGCGCTACAAAATGTTTCAAACTTGGAAAAGTTTAATTTAAAAATAAGAAAATACACGGCCATGATTAGAAAACTGATAAATATAGTTCAAGTCGACGCCACACAATATATTTAGTATTTTCGACAGAAATTTAGTAAAAATAGAAAGAGAGAGCGAGATAATTACATGATAAGGTGTTTGTCGAAAGTTTTAAATAAGTGTTGGGCCACGAATTGTTAAGTATAAGCCGAGTGTTGAAAATGTAGACCTAAAAAGGCAGCAGTTTGCACAGAATACAACAGAATTCGGGTGACAACGGAGTAACCTGCAAAGCGAAATACGATAAATCACAAAAAGAAAATGATAAGGAACATATCTGTATTGGTGACTAGAGATTAGTTTTAATTATTGCAATAGTTTGTAGTTTAGTATTTAACTTCATTTCTTTATAAACATTGGTCGCACTCAATAACACCACTTGTTGCACGTGATCGCTTATGTTCAAAGCGCTGTTGCAAAATTTTAATTTAAAACGCGTAATATTATTTGATTTTATGTGTGTGAAAATAGAAAATTTGTGTTGGTTACATTGTGATTTTTAATTACTGGCAACATTATTAAAGTCACTTTAGATTTGGTCGTCTACAAAAAAAAGGTAATTATTATTCCTGAAATAAAAGACAGAGCGTTATAATTAATTTTGAAAAATAAAGTTGCGCATAAAAAAATTTACTTGATAAAAGAAACCCTGAGATTGTCAAAGAGTTATTTATTTGGATGATTTTGAAGATAAAAATTAATATTAAAATTTCAAAAAACAAAAAGAAATAAATTTTTCATAAAGCATATAGTTTCATACCATTGAAATATAATGGTTGTATTAATATATTAATATTCGTGTGGAATAGATAGTTTGCAGCGTCGGAAACCCCGGAAACACTTTAGATCCATTGAATACCACTTAATTGCTTTAAGTGTATCTCAAAGCAAACAAAAAGAAAATGAAATTTATCAGATTCTTCTTAAAGAAACGAGAAACACTAGATGTGAGAAGGTCGCAGAACAGCGGATCACCTAAGAGCAGGAACCTACCTAACCTAAAAGCAACGCAAATCAGAATCTTCACAACCGCACCAAACTACAGAATCTGCGAAGAAAAGGGTACTTTGACATGATAAACACAAACCTCAACCCAAGTAACAAAACATAAATTGGCTCGATATAGATGCCAACACAAAACACTTGAAAGTGACCACTAACACGTGACACTACCTACTACGCCAAAAACGTGAGAACGTGATACAAAAAGAGAACGCAATCAAAACATGTCGCAATAATACTTTTTTTGCTTTAGTATTTTTTTTATTTTTGTTCCTTTTTTGAACGCATTGTTGTTTTCTTTGGCAATAACCATATAAAAATTTGAGATTAATCGGTTACTAAAAACCTCCCTTATGAGTTCGTGTCATGCGGTCATGGGGCTGAAACGAATGAACCACCTAGATTTAAATGAAATTGTTGACATTTAAGTATCGTTTGGCTCCAATTCTTTACAGCCTTGATAAAGATCAGCCAGGATATGACTGAAACGCCGGCATTTACATAAAGTATATGGAGTTTTAATAATCATGATCACCATTCCTACATCTCCTATAAGAAAACCCCAGTAAGATTTGGGAAAAATACAATAAATATAAAAATAAACCAGGAGCTTTTAACAAATTAAACAAAGCTTTAACCCAAAAATTAAAACAGTTAAACAAGTTTCGTTTCTCAATCCGGCATTGACTCTTAGTCTTAAACTCCCTAGTACGACGACGGCTGTTAAACTTTTATTTATTTCTTTATCTGACTCGGACACCACGGTAGGTCCGTCTACTTCTGAGTATCCGACCAACAATTGCTTGCTGCTGTTCCAGATATTCTTACTAGAAAATTGTTTTTGCTCTATCGGGTTAATAGGTCTACTTTACGAACTTGATCTGATGCCATTAAGCTTCTGAAAACTAAATTTCCTCCTCAAGGTTATGACGAATGTTTACTGAATAAAGCGAAAACTTGTACTATGGGCCTTGATGAAAGTATTGATGTCTGAACCACTATCTGAGGACAAATAATTAAAAATTATACTATGTTTTGTCGACTTTTAACCAGTATCTTTTATTTTGAATAAACTATCGTTTTTTTCTTTTTGGTGGTTATGATAACCGTAGGTGTCATGCTTGCGTCTTTATACTGCAGAAAAAAACCTTTCAAGCACACCTTTTGGGATAGTGACTCTTAGTTTAGTGTTGGGTTTTGCAGCCCTTTTTAGGCATTCTTTGATGATTCATTCTCCCGTCCGTTATGGATGACTACGACTTATCTGTAGTTTAGGTATTAATCATGCTCTTTTTAATTAATTTTTGTTTATTTTCCTTAGGGTGGTAGGTTTTAGATGAGAACTGTTGTTGAAGTCGCTTTTTTAATAGTGATCGGCAATATATCTAGCCGAAAAACTTTTGTAGGTTTTTTTGTATCACGTGCTTGTCGTGGTTAGTAGTGTCATGTGTTGGTAGTCATTTTTAAGTGTCTAGCGTTGTGACATTGGCGTTTATATCAAGGCACTTTACGTTTTTTGTTATTGCTGTTGTTGCTCATTACAAAGTACCATTTCCTTTTGCAGATTCTGCACATTGGTGCGCTTGTGGAGATTTATTTACGATGCCTTAAGGTTTAGTAGATTTCTTTCTTTGCATGATTCGTCGTTTGACAACTTTGGTACTGACCACCTCAAGTTTAGTATTTTGGTGCATTTTGTGTATATATAATAGGGAGAGCAACGCAGTTACGTAAATAGACGTACGGTGTGTAAGATAATTACCCATTGTTGCGTATGTTATCAGTTGCGCCTTTTGTTAATAATAGTGAATTTATCTATGTCTTGTTCTAAACATTTATAATTATCTTAAATGGCTGTAACAGTAGAAATCATTAAGCGAAGTCATTATTCTAGCTTGTGATATTTTTTGTATGACCCTTGAATTACATGTTTTTTTTGTGCGTTAAGAATTTACTCTCACAGAGTGGCTTTAGTATAAGAGTATTTGTATTAAGAGTATTAAGATGTCAATGGCGCTTTGGGCATGTTTCTTTTGATTTGCAAACGGTTTTCAAATACCTATTAAACCGCACGACGTTTACCGCAGATATTGAAGTTATCCTGGTAAACTGTTTTGCTCGATTGCAAAAACACTATTAATTTTTGTTATACTCAACTAATATATACTTTTGGAGATTCTTAACTGTCACAAAGGAACCCACTCTATGCTTTTCTTTGACACAATATTTAATCGTTTCATAGTATTTTCAGGAATGTCAGTTAAGAACAATGAAGAGATTTTACCTTGACATACGTTTAGTTTAAATTTTGCTATCTAGTGTTCAATATTATACTAAGAAAAATAAAACTCTATTATTTAAATATCTCGTATTTGCTGGCAGTAATGTGAAAGCAAAAAATAACTTATTGTTTGTTACAAACGTTTTACGCTTTTCTTTATCGCTGTTTCGCATGATTTGTTTTCTATGAACATCGATACCTAAACTCAATATATTCGATCCGTAACAAAGTGTCCCTTTAATCGAATTTAATGCAAAACTTAAAGTGCTCGATTGAGTCTAATGGTTATGTTATGTACATAAAATTAACGATAGAAGGCAAGATTAATGTGACCATCCAATTCATTTGCAAATAGGATAATTGTATTAAATAAGGAACGATCTTATTATATTGGAGGATAAAATATGTAGATTAATGGTAATTCTGAAATGCGTATTATTTGCTATTAATTTTCTTTTACGTCGTCATAATCATGTTTCCTTATTAATTTTTTAGCGCCTACGATTGAGCTGAAAAACCGATTTATTTCAAGTACTAAATGTGTGCTTCTGCTGGGATAAAATGACAGTAATCGTTAAGAAATTTACGATAATGTTTATGTTGTAGTTAATCTATTTATGTTGTTATTAAATATCAATTTCTACATGGCTTACGTAAGCTTTATAAGGCTATCCCAAAAATGGATTTCTGGGATTTAAACATTAAAGATGAAATACTTGATTACAGCAAATCTGCGAGTAAAACATTTTTCAGAGACAAAAAAATTTCTTTTGTCGAAACGTACACATTAATATTTTAATTGTATTTAAAACCACCGTTTTTTATTAGCAGCTTTAGTACATTACTGAATTGGATTAATTCATTCTTAATTAAAATAGGGGATGAGATTAAGTTGGATTATATTTACTCTTGCAGAAAATTTTATTTAGTAATACACCATGTGTTTGTCATAAGGGCTTTCTGCATTTCTAGATATATATATATATATATATATATATATATTCGCTTTTAAATCATTTTTAATAATAAATCACAGAATTCATTATTTATTTAAATTAAAGTACGGTTTTATTTGTTAAAATAAAAGTTAGTTAAAATAGAAAAAAAAATGAAGAATAAATGTAAGGTAGTAATCTAACTGTGTATTGATATCTACAATCACTCGTAACTTCATTGTCATTTACAGTTTTTTTATGTTAACGATACCTATATTAAAATAATTGAATTGACTTGAGTTACGTACTGTAGCTACTCTAAACTGTTTTTATAGTTTTATTTTTATAGTTTCTTTCTATTTAGCATTTATTGCCCAAACGTGAAAATATGCCTCCTCCATTTCCCTCCATTTGTTTCTGTGCTGTGAAGGGGTGTAGAGGATACTTCAGAGGGGTAGTACTTTTATATCGGGATCGGTCACACCAACGGTCTATCGGAGGTGGTTCTCGATAGCTGGTCCTCAAGAAGCACTCAATTCTCACCTATGCCTCCAAGTGCCACACCCCGGAAAACTGTATTGACCTAGAGGCTAAACTAGGTGAGGATAGCCACATATACTAAAATCACACAAAGGGAAGCAAACAATGTTAGTACTACGTGCAAAAGAGAATCTTTGGTACAGTTTATCACTAGAAAATAGGAGGCGACTATCACAAACCAATAAACGTGGCTCCGGTAGTGCGACTTGTCAACATGTCTGGCTAGAGCGGTGAGTCAAATCCAAAAACCCAACAAATCCCTTCAATGAGTACACAAATAAACTAAAAGCCCTCAGTTTCCAGTAGGTTGAAAGAATAATATCGCGGCAGCGGTGAACATTACTGACAACTAGAGTGACTCTCAGAACTGAAAAACAACTAGTAAAATTTTCAAATGATATTAAAGATAAAAAATGGCATCGTAATACGACTAAGTGAAATAAGAAGAAAAGAAGAATAGTGTACAAAACTATCACCTGGAAATTAGAACAAAACATAAAAAAAATACGATTCATTTCATTAAGCGTAGCATACCTAATATTTCAAATATCCAACAGATACATTCTTAAAATAATTCAGGTATACGCGCCCACATCGACACACAAAAATAAGAGGTCGATCAATTCTACGAAGAGATAAATAACGTATTAACACTAAACAAAACACACCATTATATCTTAGTTGGAGATTTTAATGCCATAGTAAGAAGAAAAGGAAATAATGAAAGATCAGTAGGACACTTTAGAATAAGACAGAGAAACCAATGAATACCTTCTACAAGAAGAAGAAAGGAAGAAGGTGGACGTGGAGAACCCCAAATAAAATAACAAGAAATGAGATCGACTTCATTATATCATCCTATAAACATCTAGTTACAGATGTGACAGTAATTAACAAATACCCAACAAGTAATGATTACAGATTAGTAAGAAGAAATATAAGAATAAACGCACAAATAGAACAAATAAAATAAAAAAGAAAAAATAGAGAAGAAATAGATAGAGAAATTTCTTAAAGACAAAATCAACGAATACAGAATAGAACTGAGACAAATTCTCTGGTACATTAAAATTAAAAAACAAGATGCAATAGAACAAATAAACAAAAAGATGACAAATGCAATATTACAAGCAGGAAAGAAAACAACTAAACTACAAAAAAAAAAACAAAAAAGTTACAAAATGTCAATAAAGAAAGATATAAATTTGTGTTTCTAATATTACATCACAAACTAATCTTTATTCGCCAAAAATTGTTGCTTAAGTTGTAAAGCTTCCTACACACCTGAACAACAAACCGAGCAACAAACATAACAACGAACCGAAAGTCAAACAGAACGACAAACGATCTTTTATGATTTTCACAATCCGAACAACAAACGGAACGTTTGTGCTGTTCCCATAATTATTTTCAGTAGTTTTCAGTTCATATATATTTATTATTGAGAAGAGAAAATTGTGGAAAACAAGAAGATAGTGCCAACCAAATTTTTACGCACAAAGAAGAGTAAAAAATTATAATTTACTTCGCTTTTTTTTATTTTGGAAATTTCCCACCCAAATGATGCTAATAGGGACATCATTTTTTTCTTGCATTCTTAAACACTGATTAATTTAAAACATTTTTCTTCTGTCAACTCCATAATATTACCTAAAACACAACAAACCCACAAAAGGGAGGACAAAAATAAATAATTTAATTCTCCCGCATAAGTTTGTTCGCCGTTTTGTTTAGATTCGTCCAAACCTGCAAACGCATTCGCGCGCATTTTCTTTGATGTCGGAGAAAAACCGACAAGTTGCGGGAACGCCGCAAACCGTTCGTGGAACAATCAGGACTTGCGAATCTGTTCTAAAATTCGTACGTAGCACCGTCCAAATTAATGTTCCGATTGCCGTTCGGTTCGTTGTTCTGTTTGTTCCTCGGTTTGTTGTTCAGGTGTGTACGAAGCTTTACAATAAGCATATTAATATGAACTATATCTTATGAAAGGAGAGTTATGTAACTATAATTAACGACTTAACGTTACGTTAGTAGATTCCATTTACTATTTACACATATTTTCTTGGAACATTCGATAATTAACTATCGGGATATGATGACCCTATACTTCGCAGGTTGTGCGCAACTGGATACAAGCAAATAACTTGGAGCTGTTACCCTGGCCAGCAAAAGCCCAGATTTTAACATTATCGAAAATGTTTGGGCTCGAATACTTGCTGTTATCCGAAGACAACAAGGGCCAAATTTTATACCAGTAAACCGTAATGCACTAATTGCAGCCATTGATACCGCATGGGAAACGATTAATATTAATTATATTGATACCTTGATAGCGTCAATGAGCAGACGCCTCCAAGAATGTATCAATAATAATGGAGGTCACACCCATTATTGATTTCTTATATTTATTTATATAGTAATACCTTTATTTAAAAAAAACGTTTTCATTTAATTTTAAACTATAACTTGGTATCTTAATTATAATTATGTAATAAATTCTTGTCAAAAACTAAATATATACGTTGACAATAAGAATTGCCTTAGTTTTTATTTTCACTTTTATATTAACTACAGAAAAAAATGAAACGTCATAAAATATACATTTTGTAAGGACTAAATATTATGAATAGAGAGTTTAATGATTTTTTTTAATAACTTACAATAATTAGTAGGTTAGATTTATTTAAAAATAAGTAATAATCAGTCAACCCAAATAACCATGTTTAGTTTTTGATTTAATTTAAAAGTTATTGCTTGTAGACGTTTTTAAATCAAAATTATTTCTAATTTTATTTTGTAAACATTTCCTAAACAAAATTTTGATTCGATAATTAATCGAGCTATGGTGTTTAATTAGCGATACCTTCAAATATATTCTTTAAAGAAAAAATTAAGTAAGCAACGTAAATTACCTATTTTCTAAAACGTGCTTAGTGTAATGATTCATTCTACAGTCCTTCTAAAAGATAACCCCTGCTAAGACTACCTGCTGTTAGAATTGTAAATGATACCCTTAACCCCGCTTCACAATGTGCAAATTTTTGTTTACAGAAATTGTGGTGTCCAAGTTTTAAATTTCATGAGTGTACAACGCCAAAGTAATAAAATAAAAAATAAAAAAAAGACACATTCTTAACGTCGATTTGGAAGAAGT
This sequence comes from Abscondita cerata, assembly GCA_030710515.1. Taxonomy (NCBI): domain Eukaryota; kingdom Metazoa; phylum Arthropoda; class Insecta; order Coleoptera; family Lampyridae; genus Abscondita; species Abscondita cerata. The sequence continues at coordinate 90,406 of JALBCR010002747.1, forward strand.
ACCAGAAATAGAAGAAAACGAAATAAAAAACGCAATTAAATTAATAAAATTAAACAAAGCTCTGGGAGAAGACTGAATAATATACATGCGTAGGTACGTGCAACACGTATTTCTGTGCTTCGCTTAAATAGAATATTGAACAAATTGTTTCTATATAATTTGAATGTTTACATTAATTGTAAACTCTTGTATGCAGTGTGAATATTATGCCTTTTAAGTAAAATGTGTGTCTTACGACATCTCGTGTAAAACAGGGACACGAGTGAATAGTATAAACTGAGAAAAATGGCAACAGTTAACTGTAACGGCTTGAGTGTGTTAAAGTGCATGGCGTTACCTACGCGATAACTTTAATGCGTAAAACAACACGTGTGTCGATAAAGCCAAGATTAACTTGTCAAGAAGCACACACGCAACAAAAGAACACCTGATGCAGCATTTTGCTTTTATTATGAGCTCATCAGAGGTGTATACTTAAGTGCGGTTTACAACTGTACAAGACGGCGGTTGGTTTTTTACGCATTAAAGTTATCGCGTAGATAGCGCCATGCACTTTAACACATACAAGTCGTTACAGTTAACTGTTGTCATTTTCTTTAGATTATGGCTTTTGTTATTTCCAGTGCAATTAATATGCAGTGAATTTTACATTTACTTTGTGCGTTATACGTGTTGCCTTATGGACGCTATCGGTAAGTTCGACACTTGTATCAGAAAGGATTTCACCTTGACCGTAAAATCACAAACTCCAGTGTTTGACACGGAACTTATTAATTCCTAATCAATGTTAATCTGCTTTAATTGCGGTGATCCTTGTGGGTCAAAACTACCTGGACTTAGATGTAGTGGTCCTTGTAAAAAGCCGTTTCACCTACACCGCGTTAATTGACCCAAGAATATTATTGACTGGAATTATTTGAAAATGCCAATCTTGTATCTCTTTTTCGCTCATCCACATTCAAAGATAAAATTAATTCGTACCTGGATAAATGCATGAATAATATTGTTCAAGAATTAGATTCAAAAATTGAAGAATTAAAGTCTCATCTGATCAAGAAGATTTCGAAGGACGTAAACTCTATTGTCGAAGCTAGTGTCTTGTCACTGAAATTCAAAGCATTGGATTCTCTGAAGTTTAACTTCTCGTCTGTACCATTTGAAAGCTCTAGATGTCAGAACCGTCGCCCTTTTGCTAACGTCGCTGCATCCTCTGTTCTGATTAAACCAAAGACTCAGCAGAATAATTCTACTATTAAAGTTGATTTTTTAGGTACTGTGGACCCCATACCCTCTGGCTTAGATGTCGTCGCTGTGGAGCATACTGCTAGTGGTGGTATTCTTGTTAGTTGCTTTTCTAATGACAGCGTCAAGAAATTGAAACCGTCAACGTTTCAGAAAACTACTAAGTGACTGAATTTACCAAGCTCCATTCCCGCATAAGAGTCACTGGGATGACTAAGTTGCACAACCTGGAGACCATTGTCAAGTTTGCTAGTGTACAAAATCCCAATTTATTCGGTTCCTTTAGTATCAAATATATCTCGGTCAACTCTCTTAGGAAGAACAAAAACTCATTTCAGGTTGTTTTACAGGTTGACGCTGCTGCCTGGAGATCTGCTTTTTTGGCTGGACATATATATATTGGGTACGATTCTTGCCCTGTGTTTGATGCATTAGAAGTTATTCGATGTTTCAATTGTTGCAGATTCCACCATTTGTCTCGCCACTGCCGTAAGTCGCTGGTATACCCTAAGTGTGCTGAACAACATTCTATTGGTGAGTGTAAGTTTGATTTTTTGAAATATTTTAATTGCTTTAGTTTCGGCAAGATTCTGCTCAACATTTAACCTAATCACGCTGCTTGGGATAGAAACTGTCCTGTTTATGTCAAAAAACTGACTGCTTTAAAAGCAGATTTGGTAGATTCCGGATAGCAATTACCCGATTTTCATGTCAACTCTTCAGACTGCGTTTCTTCTCATATTTCTTCCGCCCCTGTTTATATTTACTATCAAAATGTTAGGGCCTTAACACTAAAACACAAAAACTTCTCAACGGTGTTTTCTCTATCTCTTACATCGATATTTTTGTCATCATTGAGACTTGGTTAAGCAACTCTGCTAATAATTCCAAACTTTTTCCCCCTCTTTTCAACATCTTTAGATGTGACCGGTCTTTCAAAGCCACATCCAGATCTAGAGGTGGCGAAGTTCTAATTGCGGTAAAGTTCAACTTTCATGTGCAATTTATAGATTTGTATTCAATCTCTTTTTTATTCCAGTCTATTCTCGATATCAATCTTTCTGCTGCATTAATAAGAACCCAAAAACTAAATCAAGAACTTTTCCAGCAGATTTTTGAACACGAAATTTCTTAGGTTTTGGAGAACAACAGTGTCGCCATTTCATCGATTGTTGCTTTGTTTCTGGATCGTAGAAATGTACCCAAGTCTCATTCATAGTAACAATTAGGTTTAAGAAGTCTACATTGTTTTCAAATCGAGCACAGATCGAACGCGATGCTTCTACCCTTGCACGCTTTTGGTCAACCTTCCCGATCGGTCATCATCTTCAATGAAAAATTTACCTGTTTTGAAGCTTACATTCCAATTTTTGACGGTCGCATACGAAGCACATTAATCACCAAGGGTATTAAGCATATCTTTGTAAATCTGCTTACCTCTTAACTCTTTTAAATACAGGTACTTGATGATGGCTCGATACTCCAATTTTTCGATTTTTACAATTTCGGTGAACATCTTTTTCATTTAATTTATTGCGTGACTCTGGTTTACTTTTTTGACGTCAAACTTTACACTGACACTTCTAATAAGTTATTGTTCGTTGCTATGGTAACGCAATATTTTGTTTATGCAAAGAACTGGTCTAGGCTAACTAGATATCAATACATCATCGTACTGTCTCTTGAGCAGTTCAACTTTATCCGCAATTTCCACAACATGCTACTCAATCTTCTATTGTAATCCAAACCATGTCTAGTTGACAGAAACTGCGACCCAATAATTGACGAAGACCTCCATCATCCTACCCTTTTCATAAGATTTTCTCGCAGCTTACCTGGCAATTTCTACAAATTTGTTGAAAATAATTTTTACTTGTCCTACAACTTTAGAAAAGGTAACTACACCTCCTTATATAAACATCTTTCTTCCCTATCGTGGACCCTTATCTTGACAGACTTCTCCGTTGATTCCTCTTTACAGAAACTATATTCTGTTATCTATGATTCATTTAATGCATTCATTCCTAAGTCCTCTTTGAAATATCCGTGCTAGTTTCCAAATGCTATCATCTCTGATATCAAGCTAAAGTACTCTCTCTGGCGGAATCATAAACCATTTAATGACCCTACTTCTCTTCATCGGTTTAGATTACTGCGCAGCAAATTAAAGACTGATATTCAGACTTCTCATAAATGCTTCTTGAGACGTATTGAGACCGACATTAGGTCTAACCATAATCATTTCTGGTCATACATCAATCTGGTCCGTAATTCCTCTGGTATACCTTCTAATATGACTTAACTTGGTGTTTACAGTGACGGCCAAGATAATGTTGTCAACTTTTTTGCTTCTTATTTTAGTAGCTGCTTTAACGACGTACATGCCCAGCACTCTTTTGTGCATTAACATCAGGTTGTTGAAGTGATTTCTCTGCCTAAATATTTCGTCGAGCCTGATTTGCTTTTTGCTATAAAAAAGATTAAGCCCACCCTTACCGGAAGCACTGATTGCATCCTTGGTTTCTTCTTGCGAGACTAAATTCCTGTGCTGTCGACGCCGTTACTTTACATATTTAATCTGATCCTTCAACAGAGACGCATTCCTGTTGATTGAAAATCTGCTCAAATTGTTCCCGTTCATAAAGAAGGCGACAAATCCGATGTTCTTAACTATCGTCCCATCGCGCTTCTCTGCAACTTCTCAAAACTTTTTGAATTTTGCTTATATAACCACATCGCTTCTAGAATCTCCCAAAAGCTTTACGGCTGTCAACACGGCTTTATTAGAAGGCGTTCTACAATTACCAATTAAATGCCATTCATCAGTTTCTAGCTGAATCTTTGGATTCTAGTTTCCAGGTCGACGTCGTGTACACTGATTTTAGTAAGGCTTTCAATCGGCTAACCAGTGGTTCCCATACTTTTTTTTCTCATAGACCACTTTAAACATTTTGCTGGATCTGGTGGACCCCCTGCAGCTATTACATTTACTAACTTACTTCCAAAACCCGAAAAAAGTATATGTCTATGTAAATCTGTGTTGTGGCTATTTTTCAATCAACTATGAGTTGAAAGTTTTCGAAAAAAAGGTGAGAATTTATATTGCTTTGATTATGCTGTGAGTATTGTCATTCAAGCTAAGTTTCAAAGCCAGTCTAAAAGCGTCTTCATCCAACAGTTGGATTCCTACTTTACTTTTTTGTATTCTAAGATTGACTCACAGTACAAGAAACCAATAATCTCCCACTTCGGAGTGGTAAAAGTAAAAATAAATATTTTCTTGTTTTGTAGCTATTTATTCAAACACAAAAATTACTACACTTTTAATTATGTTGTTATAACAGTCTTAGTAGAATCAAAATTTAACATCAAAACTAATAATGATTATTATTTTAAAACAGTCGCAATATAATCAAAACTTTGATTATATTGCGACTGTATTTTAAAATAATAATCATTATTAGTTTGATGTTAACTTTTATCTCAGATTACCATTGTAATCTGAGATAAAAGTTATAATTTTAATGGGAGGGATGTACTTGGTGAATTGACAGCAAATTATCAATATTTGGCTTGAGTTTAGTTAAGTATAACCGTAAATCTCCTCGCTCTGTAATATTTAATCTGCTCCGTTTTTGTCAACAAGTTTGTTACGGCACTAAAACTGCGTTCGACAAGATATGACGAAGGAAACGCTATGAGAAATTTTTGCACAATTCCCCACAGTCCTGGATATTTTTCAGGTATTTGTGCCTGCAGCCAAAATGATTGATACCCTCTTTTGAATGCTACTTTGAGCTCCTCATTAGTGCTAAGCTCGAGTAGCTCTTCTTGCAGTACCACATTTTCCACTTCAGTTTCATCATATGGATTTATTATCCATGGTGGTATATCCATCGACAGAATGTCTTCAAATCTGATTTTAAAATCATCATACAGGGCAATCAAATGTTGAACATACGTCTGAATATCTTCGTCGAGGCATTCTACCTGCGATAAATTTGGAAACTGGGAAAATTCACGTCGACCAATATTTTGCTTCATAAGTTTCAGTTTACCAAGAAAAGCTGAAATTTCACTCTTTGTTTTTATCAAATTGAGGCTGTCCCCTTGTAACTGTAGGTTGAGGTCATTGAATTTTTGAACAAATCTGTCAAATACGCAATGTCTGCTTTGAAATTCATGAGGTTTTCTTTTAAAACAGGATCTTTAGTGTTCAGAAACTCTAAAACAGAGTCGAAAAGCAAATAGAATCTTGATAGACATGCACCTTTCGACAACCAGCGTACTTCGGTATGTAGCAGCAATCGTTGGAAGTCCTCATCATTTTCTTCGCACAACTGTGCAAATAAGCGCGTATTTAATGCATTGCTTCTTATTTTGTTAACTGCATTAATCACAAATTGAAGCGCTTGGTGCAATCTATCACTCAATTTTTTCGCTACTAGATGTTGTCGGTGGATGACACAGTGAATTGCAATTACCTCTGGTATAATCCTTTTAAGATGACTTATAAACCCACGATATTGCCCGACCATGGCAGGAGCTCCATCTGTTGCCACCGAAATAATGTTTGTGAATGCAATTGATTTTTCCGTAAAAAATCATTCAGAACATTAAAAATTGATTCACCTTTAGTGTCAGTCTTCAAAGTTTTCGCGAATAGTAACTCTTCAAACATTTGTTCGCCTTTGATAAATCGAACATATGCCAATAATAATGCTTCATTGCCAGGTAAAGTTGACTCGTCCAGTTGAATAGAAAAATGAGTTGTTTGCAGATAATTACACAAGAAACTTTCAACATCAGAGCTCATTTCATCAATACGTCTTTGTACAGTGTTGTTACTCAAAGGAATTCTTTTAAGTATGTCAAATGAAGATTTGTGCAGGACAGTTTTAAGACCTCTTCAACAGCAGGCAAAATTAACTCCTCTCCAATGGTATGCGGTTTCCCAGATTTTGCTATAAGTAATGAGATATTGTAAGATGCCCGCAAGCCATCGTCGTTGCTTTCAGACGTTGAAGCGAACATACTATGCACGGTGGGTCTCTTTTCATACTTTTCCTTCAATGTTTGGAAATATTTCAAATCCTTACCTATTTTGTCAGGATGACACCTTCTTAGATGATCTTCCAGCTTCGATGGTTTCATAGAGTCATTGCTCAAGACTTTGTTGCATAAAAGACACATGGGCAATCGCTTGTCTGTATTTGATGGAAGAAAACCAAATTTCAAATATTCAACACTGTACTGTCGACACTTCTTCTTAGATTCAGCCATGTTTCGTATCAATTACTTACCTGTAAATATGAAAAAAATGTTTGTTAAGTAATCTTAAAATGATTTAACAAACATAATAGAAGTGGCTTTTAAGATACAAGTTGCTAACAAATAGATAGGTAGGTACTTACTTTTCCAACACTGGCAAACAATAATATCAATTCACTTTAATTTTCAAAAGTCTGAAAACTACTTCCGTCACTGGTGAACACTTATATAGGTACACTTTCTTTTTGAAATTCCGGAAACAACTGAGTAATGTTTATCATTCGCATTCGTATTTATATTAAAGAAAAATCCAACAAGTTCATGCAAGTTCAGACACGACTTTAACTAGGCGGGCGGGCGGCGCGGCATCGGCGAGTCTTGACACGCTCTTTCTGAATATGGAATATGCAAGTTCTTACAAAAACAATTGCTGAGCTTCTTATAATATTGTCTTCCTATATTCATAGGAGAAGTCAAGCTTCTTATAATATTGTCTGCCTATATATATTATTGTCTCCCTTATTCATAGGAGAAGTCAAGTCGGGTCACCTAATACATTTTTATAGACCCCGTTAACGAGTTGTGGACCCCATTTTTTCACGCAAGCGTAGACCCCTATCGGGCTCCCGTGGACCCCTGGGGGTCCACCTGGACCACTTTGGGAATCCCGGGGCTAAACCATGAGATTTTCATCTCAAACTTTCACGTTTTTTTTAAGTTGTTCCGTCGTCTTTTGTAAACCACAACTGTTACAACATCTGTATCTAAGTTCAAAACCCGAAATTTATTTACTTTTCCAGTACTTTACGTGCATGTTATACACGCAAATGAATTTTGCGACAGCTTAATGCAGACTGTCCGAAAAAACGGCAAATGGCCTTTCTTATAAAGCTGAGGTACGATCTGCCAACAGAACTTTTAGATGACGAAACCTTTAAACTGCATTCAGAAAAATATAATGATACTGCAGAAACTTTGTCTCAATGTGAAGCCTATGAACTGATTGCATCTTGCAACGCTACAAGATAAGGAAATCGAGCAAAATTTACGTACGCGCAAAACAAAACAAACAATATCTTTGTTTGTTGGAAATTCCATGCAATTTAAATATTTGTGTAATAAAGACCTATTGATTACTTTAAAAGGGCAAAATTCTAACAAAGATTATTGTATGTTCATTTAGTTACCTGCGCAGTAACTTGTTAATTCTTATACTTGTATAATTTTTAATTGAGATCGAAATAGGGTACTATTTTTTATAAACTTTTGATCAAGATAATGTTATTGACTTGCTTTTTTATGTGTAGAGAGGCCAACATCTATATGCTTTGGTTACGGTACCTTTAAAGCAGAACGCGTATCCTGATTTCAGTTTTTATGTTTTATCGGAACCTACAACATGTAATTTAAGTTTAGTTAGTTGAAACTCAATTTACAATTTATTTTTTCTTTATAACATTCCGCCTTCCCCTCTCTGAAATAGGGATTTCCAATTTTTATTTTTGTATAATGAGCTCACTCGAAATGAGATGTGAAACAAACAAACCAAAATTTCTTTTTATTTTTTTTTGCCTCATCCTTCCTTAAATTATTTAAATTAAAAGATGGCATTACATTTTACAGAATGTAAAAAATTTAAAACTTTAAAAAAATATTTTTTTGGTTAAAAAAAAAAAACACACAAAAAAAAAAAGAACAAAATTTATTACGTAAAAAAAAAAAAAAAAAAAACTTAAAAAAAAAAAAAAAAAAAAAAAATAAAAAAAAAAAAAACCCCCCACAAACACCCAAACTTAAAAAATAAACCCACCAATCCCTTCCCTTTCCTTCTTTTCCTTTTTACATTGTTTTTCTATTCTTTTTTTTTATTCCCTCGTTTTTAAATCCTTTAACCTTTCCCCCCTCACCCCCAAAAAAAAACCAGAACCCTCAACAACCAGACAAAAAAAAACAAACCCCCCCACCCCCCCCCCACCACCACAAAAAGGAGACAAAACGAAAAAAAAAAAAAAAAAAAAAAGCCCACAAAACCAAAACACACAAACAAACCCCACACCCCTTAAACCCCCCCACCCCCCCCCCCCCACCCCCCCCCCCACCAAAAAAAAAAAAAAAAAAAATAAAATAATTTATTCCACAAAACCACAAATACAATTTTATTTCTAAAAAAAAAGAAAACCAAAAAACAAACAAGTTTAGTACTTCAACTAACAAACATCACATGTGACTAGCAAATTTATAACAAAAAAAATTCATCAATTTCATAACATGCATTTTGGATCAAAATAGATTTAATTATTTCTTTATATTTCTGTAAAGGCATATTTTGGATATGTATCGGTAAGAAATTGAACAGCTTTGGTCCAAAATAATTAAATCCACATCTGTTTGTTGAGAGTCTAGAATAAGTAATTCTAATGTTAGACGCATTTCTAGTCAAATGTTGGTGAATATCACTACTCAACTTATAATTTCCTAGATTCTTTTTGACATAAACAAGACATTGATAAATATACAAACATGGAAACGTAAGTAATTTTAAATCGATGAATTTATGTTTTACATCGGCTCTATAACTCAAATTTGTCATAATCCTAACTACTTTTCTTTGCAGCCCAAATATGCGAGATGAATTTGATGCGTGACCCCAGCCTATCAAACCGTACAAAATAGGAGATATAAAAAGTGAGTGGTAGGCAGTTACTAGGACATCAGTGGGTACTAATTTCACTAAATTTCTAATAACAAATATGTTTTTGGACAGTTTCATTGCTAAAATGTCAATGTGTTTGTTCCATTGCAATTTGGAGTCAAGATGAATGCCCAGGTACTTAACCTGACATGCATAATTGCCGACAACAGGTTTATGACAAAAAATCACATTTACAGTTTTGGCATCATTTAATTTCAGTTTATTATTTTCAAACCATTTTGAGCCTCCTCTTGAGCAACCAACATTTCATCATGTACCACGTTAAGATCAGCATTAGTCGTTAGTATAGTCGTGTCATCAGCAAATAATATTAAATCATTTACTGATAAGTGATTAGCAATATCGTTGATGTACAACAAAAATAAAGTTGGACCGAGAACTGACCCTTGAGGAATACCCAGATTTACGTTTTCCACATTGGAAGATTTGCCATTTGATACTGTATATTGAGATCTATTAGTTAAGTAACTAGCAATTAAATTACAACTAACAGTATTAAACTTGTAAAATTGTAGCTTTTGGATAATCACCGAATGGGAAACGCAGTCGAAGGCCTTTTGTAGGTCACAAAACGTTGCACCGACGTATTCTTTATTATCTGTTTTTCTGTTATAACACTAAGAAGTTGGAGAATTGCATCGTTTGTGGATTTTTTGCCCTGAAGCCGAATTGACGGTTGCAGAATAAATCAAATTGTTCAAAATGTTGGTGGATTTGTTTGTTTATTACGGTTTCTACGATTTTGGACATTACTGGAACAAGAGAGATTGGCCGAAAACTATTGGGTTCGATTAGCCCTCCTTTATGAATAGGAATTACTTTAGAAATTTTTAGCGAATCTGGAAAAATTCCTTCAATTATACATAAGTTTATTAATTTCGTTAAGGGAATGAGTATTATGTTCATAATACTCTTAATTAAAAACGTAGACATGCCAAAGTGATCTTGACTTTTACTATTTCTCATGTTATTAATAACATTTCTAACATAATTAAAACTAACTAATTCGAATGCAAAATGAGGAAAATCTATTTTTGGTTGCATTGCAGTATTAGTGGAATTTGAACTATTATTAAATTCACTCACAATTTTAACAGGAACATTAATGAAATGCCGATTTAACTTGTCTGCATCAAAATAAATTGGATTAGACATTTTTTATTTTTTCTATTTGAGTTAATAATACTCCAGGCAGATACAGTTTTATTGTTGGCTTTTTTATAATTGTACTATAGTAAAGTCTTTTAGCTTTGATCAAATCGCTTTTGTATTTGGATTTTAATGTATTAAATTGAAATTTCAAATGTGGATCATTAAAATCATCACTTACTTCTCTTAAAAACACAAATTTTCACGAGTTTGGCTTAAGTTTAAATCGAACCAACAATTTTAGTTTTATTAATTCTAGTACTGACAATTGGAAATGCCAAGTCTATGAAATGTTTTATAGAATTAACAAACAAAGAAAATTTTACATTGATGTTCATATCTTTTACATCTACAAAGGTCCAATCAGCCGATTCAAGATTGCGATAAAAAAGTCAGCAAATTCATGGGTTTATAATGTCGCTTATATATTTTTCGTTACTATTTATTTTGTGTTTACAATCAATACCAATCGCTAGAGCTTTATGATCCGATAGGCTGGGATCGAACACGTTGGTTGTATAATTTCCTTCAAAGTTTATTAGAATGTTGTCGATACAATTATTTTGTCTTGTTTTGACTTTAACAGTCAATTTAAATGAATGCGAGTTTATTAAATCGTTAAATTTAGAAAACTTTAGAGAAGATTTGTCAAAAAATTTTATGTTAAAATCACCATTAATAATGACCCTACTTTTAAAATTACTACATTGAACTAATACGTTATTAAATACATTTAAAAAGAGTCAAAATTTCCATCAGGTGAGCGGTACACTGTTACAATTAGCAAATTGCTCGACATTGATCTGACTGCTGAAACTTCGCAGTGCATTTCAATAGACATATTATTTATTTGTTCGTAAGGTATAAAATCCAAATCGCTCCTGCACAAAATCATCAGCCCACCGCGATGAGTGTTGGGTCTAGAATAATTCGACGCCACTTTATACTTATCAATGATGAAGTTATCAACTTCATCAGTGGTCAAGAAGTGTTCGCACAAACAAATAACATCATATATTTTTGAGGTGTTCACAAAGTGATTAAATTGTAGTAATTTATTCCTTACTGATTGGATATTCAAATGCAATACATAGAACCGCGAATCTTTTAAACCGCCAACTTTTGGGGAAATTAACTTTTCATTTCTTCTCTTATTTTTTTCTTGAATAAAAAACGCCGAACACTTGTGTAGTTAGGCCATATAGCCGGATTCATTGCTTTTCAAAATTCTCTTCGGAGATTGAAATTTTAAATGACGAATATATGTCCGTGTTCATTGATTTGAGTGCTACACATTGAATTTCAGGAAAGTCTTGTTTCAGAAATTTTATTAAATCATCTTCCGTTGTATCGGGAGATAATCTACTAACATGGAGAGCCACGGTCTTAGGAACCCCTAAGATTGCGTTTTCCTTATTATTTGAACTATTGCCAATTATTCCATTTGGTTTTTTATGTCTTTTGCTAGTTACTGTAACCCAATTATTTTTTTGTGATAGATCAGAGGTTGACATATCAATAGAGCATTTTGACCCTGAAACTGAAACTGAAAAGTATTTATTAGATTGCTCATGTGCTACTGTTGATTGTGCTTGATCTGATGCAACGGTTTTAGTTGTTGAATGATTGTTTCTTGTCGTAATATTATTTTTGATTTTCTTATTGTGTAGATTAACTTTTAAAACGTTCGCTGAATTCATATCTATGGGGTCAAGAATGCGATCTTGACCTTGTCTTGACGGTTCATTTAAATGTACTACAACATAACACAAGGGTGTTGGTATATTCGTACTACATTGAATACTCTGCATTGCATAGAATATAAAAACTAAAGAAAGCATATTAAAGTTAGATGTACACTTTCCACAATAAAATACGTACTACATTAAATGCGTAAAATCGATGTGTTTTGGTGTTTTTGAGTATATGAACTTTGTTTTAAACTTTGTCATTACAGTCTGTTACAAAAATGAAATAAATGTTATATTGTGTAGAGTTATCATTAAGATCTAATAATCTGCTTGGCTTATACAGTGTGTTCTATTTAAAATAACCCAATGAAACTAATTTTAAAATGTTGCTAGAATTGATTCTTGCAAAGGAAATACTTATTATAAAAGATCGTTGTTTTTAATTAATTATATATATATATATATATATATATATATATATATATATTATATAAGAGAAACTATCATCGACATCTCATAAGTTTTAGTGCATAACAGGTAAAATATAGGAAACTAAGTTAATTTAAAACACCCACGTTAGAAAGCTTTTCAATTAACAAAAAAACAATGAACGAACTCAATGAAAAGCTGCCAATAAAACGACGATTAGTCTAACGTTGAAAAACAAAAACTTCCTGTTTTCTTTCACGATCGTTAAAGAAAATTAAGCCCAAGATAAATAACTACATAAATTTGCATTAAAATTGTTGACACAAAGCTTGTCATTTTAAGAAAGTACAGCTTATTATTTTCTGCCGCTTATGCGTTAAGAAGAATAAAACAACCATCACCGTTCCATATCTAGTAAAAAGAGTGACGTTAAAATTTAATTCAAAAACTAATGGAAAAAGATTCTTAAAGATACGGCTTTTGGATTTAATCAGAAAATAAGAAAAATTACTGTCATGAGCAAAGTCTTGTTGAATTTCGTAGAAAACTGGCTGATGTAGACCTAAAATCGTTAAATTCTTAAACTGAAGAAGATTAACCGAAATAAAATATTTTTGCTGATTACCTAATAAAATATCTAAAAAGTGAAAAAATTAATCGGCGTTAGTAGATAAATTTAATTTTTTTCTTCTAAGAACTGTTAATGACTCTAATTTTGTGAATGGTTTGATTAATTTATTGGTTATCGCCTTTTGTGTGGCGCTTTTATTTCTTTGTCATAAACATCAATAAAGTACAATTGTGTAGCTTTTGTAACAATAACAAACACTATTTTATTAAACAAGACGTCATTAACAAGTCCATTAATTTTATTGTCTTACATTAGGTGCAAATGATTTGTATTATTAAACAATTTTATACATAATTCTTATTGTACGTCGACAGAATTTAAATTATTTACAATACAACAAATTAATTTCCGTAAAAGCTTTAGAAGAATGTATTCAATTTCTTGTCCGAACATTTTCAGTAAATACTTAAAACAAATACTAATTAATTAAAGAAATAATAACTAAATGTTACTGGTGGAAATAGACGAGTCACTTGCACTGTCTTGTTTTCCAGATAAATCGTTCTTTCATATCTACTTAAACATTAGTAATAATTTGTTTTTTTAAAAGTAGTATTCATCATACATCTAGTTTAGTTAATTTATTTATTTATTCGTATAATACATTTTAATATTGTATTGTGATGTAAGTGTTATGTATAGTACCCTAGAAAAATATTCGTATAGTAAATAATATAATGTTATTAACAAATATTAAATAAATACCAGGTAATACAAATTTGAATAATATTAAAATTAAAATAAATCGAAAATTTCCTTCAAAGTGTTTGTCTCAGAAATGGTTCCTAAAATTAAAGCAGCATTTCCTCTCTGGATTGAAAAGCTAATGCTTGGTTTAATTAATTGCTAGTAATACCAGAGTTATAACCATTGGTGATATGGAGAAAAAAAGATTTTTTGCGTCAACACTCTAAGAACAGCAAATGCACAAAAAATAATCATCTTTAATTGTTTTTAATTTGTTGTGCTTTGCAGATTGTGTTAAATTAGTAGGAACAAGCAATAAGACAGGAAGAGGTTAAATATGAAGCAGCTATCGTATCGGCGCATGTGATATCCTGTCATCTCTGTTTGGTAAAAATTGATTTTTTTTACGCGTTAATGCTTTTGGTTTCAACATGTAGTAAAAGTATGTACAAGAGCGGTATAATGTTGTTAAAATTATACAACGGCCAGGTAATGAAAGTACGCTAATCGTTGTCTGCGTAACTATTGTGAAGTGATTTGGATGCGTGTCTTTAACTTACGTTGATAATAAAGATAAGAAACAATCCAGTTTGCAAAACTAAAGAGATTTTTCGTTCGATTTAAATAAAATGTCGGAACAAACGCTAGCCGACTAGTCAATATCTCTTAAAACTGCAAAATAAATATAAAAATGTATATTGTGTAAAGCATTAACAACTAATCGGAATAATACGTTTAATTGTGCCAGATGGTAAAACGTCTGGACTTGCTACTTCAGTTGCGAAACGTCGCCTTAAACCATTAATTGAGAAGTTATTTCTTCACTTCCACTAAAAAGGGTTCAGACGTTTTACCATCTGGCACAATTAAACGTATAATACATATTAAAAGATCCAACAACTAAAATTTCAATCGGAATAATAAAAATGTTCTTGTTTAAAAAAGTTTAGTGCAACAACGACCTAAGATTTGAAAGTTTTGGTGTATACTCCAAAACGGATTATTCGACTCATCAGAAGAAAATCAACTTTAAGTAAACTGATTGTTTATTCCGGAAAACTATTGTGTTTTGAGTGCTTTTTGTGTGCGGTTACGAATAATCAAAATTAAGTTAGCAAACGTCCTTGCATATTTTTTTGTTGTTGTTTGGTAACGTTGTATTGTTTAAAATGAACGAATTGAGATGGAGTTAATGAATTTCAAGTTTGATGAAAGATTAGTTATTTTTTAAACAAAACCCACAGTCTCATTTCGATGATGATTTTCGTGAATTTGTAAATAGTTTTTAAGCAAATTTGGTATAATCAGGGAAAGCCAGCGGTAATGCCATTATATTTTTATACTTTGCGTTTGGTTTTAAGTAAAACAAATGCGTTATGTAAAATATTGCAACCGTTGTGTAATCAATATTTGTAAGATACTTTTGCATTTAAATAAAATATCATAGGTCATTCGCGCTTCTTCTTTTATGATGCGCTTTCTTCAGTGCTTGCCGTTTTCCATGATTTTTAGTTAGCATTTGTTGTAAATTTAAAAGATCTGGGTGGCGCCTAACAAATCCTAAAATTTACTTGTGATAATGACCTTTAGTCATCTTCAAAGGTAAGTGAGACACATTTCTTAAACCCACCCCACGCCGATGAGTTAGTTTGGCACATTGTTCTTTTGAGTTTTCATGGCATAACAATGTCACACTAAAGCTTTCCTTTTACTCTATGAAATTAAAGTCTAACCATCAGGACGTTTACCGTCATCACGTAATAACCTCGATGGTTCCAAAATATAAGGAATATTAGGCTGAAGCCAAAGCTCGCTTTAAAAAATATCATTAATGTTGTAGTGTCGAAAAGACCCGTTTGTCGAAATAATGTCATTACACTTAAGTATGTATTCACTTCAAGTATGCTGGCTGATTTCTTGAATGAAGCCCTTAACAAGGAACACACCTAGGTGTATAAAGGATATAGGTGTATGTTACGGTTCAAAATATCGAACCCGGACGTAGATCGCGTGAGATGCGTGTGCGACAAAATCAAACTCCACCGCCACATGCTACGCTTTTTTTCTCATTGAGTGGATTAGTTTATTTGAAATATTAATCGAAACGACGGGCGGACATCAAATATTAATGTAGTTTCAACACTTGCAAGTTAAATTAGTGTGGAAATATAAATTCGACCGATTTGCAGTTATATCTCTTTTCTATTTCTTTAGTTCGTTCAGTGGTTGTGTTAACTTTCTAATCACTACCTATGGCTTTTACACGCGTCTTGATCTTGACACTCTACTTATATCTTGCCCATCTGGATAATTTCGGGGCGCTGAAACGAGCAATTGAGAATCCTTTCGTTATACAAAACTGTGCCGAACATCACAGTGTCGCTTAGCTTGAAGCTGCACGGCCGATTATACTCCACCGGTTGTGGGTCGCGCACGCTGCGTTACTGCTATTACAAAAAGAACGTAATGCTTCAAGAGTTTAGTCGTCTCGTAACTGTCAACTGACTGTCGTTAGCAAGAACCTTTCTTATCAGAACTCCATGCATCAGTACACAGCTAAGTTTATTATTTAAGAAACCTATTTACTTTGCATGCGCGTTCGGGAACTCAAGTACCCGTGACATTAAACGGTTGAATCCCTTGCGTATAAGCAAATTGTTATTTGGGGGTAGTTTCTATTCACCGACGTTCGATTTTGATTTCACTAGTTCTCTTAGAGCTGGGCCGCTGTAAATAAAGTAGGTGAAGCTAAAACAAAAGGCCTTTTAGGTTGGCACAGAACTGTATTAGACCGAGTTTAATTCAGTTTTAAGTCACCAGTGTCAGTGACGTGTGTACGTCGAGTTTCAAACAAAAACTTACCTGAATTGAGACATACTGTAATTGGGAACTTTAATTATATTGTTGTTGCTAATGCACGCAGTTTCATACGACAAATCTCTTACTTCTCACAGATTCTTCTAATATTTTAAATTGTATTTGCTATATTTATATGTCTTTGTCTCTCTGGTTTGTGTTCGTTGTAGCGTAGTAGACCTTAAGTAAAACCTATTGAATTCCTGTTGGTTGGTTTTTTTTTCTCTTTGTTACCCAAGAGATGAGGCTTGTTAAACAGCAGTTTAATTTTTCAGTTTCTTAGGACCTCCCACCTTACCGACTAAGACGGACACTGCTGTGCTAACGCTTACAAATACCGGATCTTCCACAAATTTAGTGAGTTATTTTGAGCCTAATATTATTGTTACTTTTTTTCTAGGTTGTATAGCTAAAGCCGTCACTTTTTTTTTACTTTTAAAAAAAAACCTCGTTATTTCTAAACCAAATGAAAATTGTGTTTGAACATTTGTCCTTATTTTTCATATTTTAGGTTTCGACACAGGTGTATAAAATATTTGCATTTTCGTCCAAATCATCCTGTATAATATTATTATAATAAAATAAATTATTATATTTTTTATATATATTATATTTATATTCTAATAAAGTATGTATTTCAACAATTTTTCAAAAAAATATTAAAAGTTTATTATTGTTTA
This sequence comes from Abscondita cerata, assembly GCA_030710515.1. NCBI lineage: Eukaryota > Metazoa > Arthropoda > Insecta > Coleoptera > Lampyridae > Abscondita > Abscondita cerata. The sequence continues at coordinate 107,755 of JALBCR010002747.1, forward strand.
CTTCGTTTCATTTTTCACTATTTTTATGAAAGGAATTTCGTTCCAATGAAACCTTCCTTTTACTTTTATTTATTACGTTATTAACACAGCCGATTTAAAAAAAAATCCATTATTAATTCCAAAAATAATAAAAAAAGTAATGTTATTATAAAATTAACTAAATACAGTTTAATAAAAATTCAAATGACATTAAAATTAAAATAAATAAACAATTTTCTCCAAAGTGTTCCCCTTGGGAATGGTTCTTAAAGTTCCTAAATTGGAAGCAGCATTCCCTTTCTGGATTGCCAAGCTAATGCTTTGATTGATATAACTGCCAGTCTAAGGAATACCAGATTTAGTTATAACCATTTGTGATATGGAGGAAAAAAGATTTTTTGCTTCAACACTCCAAGAACCAAAAGTTTCAACAGCAAATGCACAAAAAAAAATCCTTTTTAATTGTTTGTTTTTGTTGTGTTTTGCATATTGTGCTAAATTAGCAGCAGAACAGGCAATAAGAGAGGAAGAGGTTAAATATAAAACAGCTACCGTATCGACGCATGTAACACCCCACTTTCCCTTTACTGCAAGTAATTAAAGTCAAACCATCAGGACGTTTACCGTCATCACGTAATATTCCCGATGGTTTCAAAATACAAGAAATTTCAGCTGAAGCCAAAGCTCGCTTTAAAGTATCATTTATGTTGTTGTATCTATAAAACCTACCATAGCTTTTATTACAAGATAGACCATGATGACCAAGAGTATCAACTTTATAACCACAATGACAAGTGTGTGATTGGACAAAAATTACTTCCAATTATTAAAGATGTGACAATTTAAAGAGTTTGTTATCAACAATGTATCTAATTGAGAAGAAGGGAGCGCTTTTAAGCAAACATCTTGATTCTGGTTGGGTACTGGCAAGTAAAATAGCTATATGTCAAGGGTCATTAAATTAATCTTGACACATGGAGTATCCCAACTATGTTGTAAACAAGGTAAAGGTTCGTTAGGGAACAGTGATTTTCAAACATCTAATGTCTCAGCTAAGTACACAATATCAAAGTTATTTGAAAGAATTGATTCAATGAGATTAGCAGAAGTGTGAGTAGAGGTAAGAAAAGATGAAATAGCGATATCACTGATACAACGGATTTCCATCCAAGACGGAGAAGTAAATCTAATGTTCAAAATGTCTATTAAATAATTACTAATTTTATCATCACAAACTTTACAAACATCTTTGAATTTCCAGAAAGGACAACATCGCAAAAGGTAATTACGTTTGGGAATCCAAAAACAATGACACAAAAGAGACATATGTGGAGTGATGTTTCGGATATTATCCGATAATTTAAAAAATTTTGCTAAAGATTTGGAAAAATTTGTGGATAAGCAACTTATTACTATTGTAAACAAAACGAATATCAGGAATCAATGTCTCAAAAGAAGAAAAAATATTTAATTCATCTGATTTATTAAATGTTTGAACAAAAAACCAACTCACATTTTGAAAAATTGAGTGTTAAATCTAAGAGTTTAATCTAATCTAAAGTAGTTTGTAAATCTTGGAGTACACTCATTACTAAGTCATCATCCAAATACCAAATTGAGAGAAGAAAAAAGTTTGCTAATAATAGGATAAATTGCAAGACTAAAAAAGACAGGACTAAAAGGAACACCTTGTTGTATACCAACACAAAACTGAATAAGTTTACTATTATATAAAAGATTTGAAGGTTTACCATAACAGTGCCAAATATATGGGAAGAGTTCTGGAATTTGATTTTTACAAAAATTTAAAAAAACATCCCGTTGAATTAATTTAAAATAATTTTTAGATAAATTTTGACCAAAATTTCAACTAAATTATTTCTAGAAATAAAGCATGTACTGAAGCTTTACAGCCATTTTTTACACCACAACCAAATTGGATAAGTTTAAGAATACTACCTAAAATATTTGTAATATAAAACAAACCTAATTGGCGAATACTCGTCTTTTTTTGATAGAGCACATAAATAAGCACCAAAAAAAAACTGTAAAATCTTTGTTAACATTACTTCAAAATAAAAAATTACAAAGTATTGTGATTTCCAATAAAATATTTTGACCTGCAACTCCGGAAGATTTACTTATCAGACCTTTAATATGTTGTAGACAAATTCCATCTAAACCACCAGCAGAACCAGAGAAAAAAGACATTATTCCAAACTACACTTGATTTTTAGAAACAATCATGGTTTCATCTAAAGACAGTAAATCTGGGGGTATTTGTGAAGAACGATACGATAAAGGATGCTTCAAACGGATTCCTTCAAGAGTATTGAAGTTATCTTCAACAAAACTATCAGAAGTACTTAAGAGTCAAATAGCACAACGAATGTCTCCATCTCCTATTTTGTTTTCCACTGTTTTGTCGACAGAATGTTCGTTGGATGACTTTTTTCTTTTCTTAACAAATTTTGACGATTCGTAATTGGTGATGTTATTTTTAACTTTTGTTTTGTTTTTCTTTCATACTCAGGTAGATAATATATTGAACGCTCCTCGTATATAAGATTAACTCTGTTATAATATATATTATTATTTTTAATGACAAAATATACCGTACTTAAGAACAAAAAGTACCCTTACGAAAGTATTCAAGGATCGTTGAAAACTTTTTTGGCAAAAAGATCTCTTTTTACGGTATAATTTATTTTCGTATTTTTTAAGAAAAATATAATTTATTTTAGTTCTGTGAATTTATGTTGAAAATAACAACTTATTTAAAACAATTTTTACTACGTAGAACAAATAAAGCTCTTACTTATTATGCGTACATTTAATTACTTCCATCAGTAAAATAAATTAAACTAATGATGTACACCAATCTTTTATGGAAAGTAAATTAAAAAAAACCTTAACATAGAAAGATTTGGTTTTTCTAGAATAAAGGAAATTGTTTACAATCCACTAAAGATAACTTAACTTTCAAATTTCAACATAAAAGAACGTAAAATTATAAGTTTACTCACCAGTACTGAATTTCTAGTAGAAAATAAAGCATTTTCCAATTTTCTGAAACAAAAATTATATATTTATTATGTATAACAAGAAAAGAAAAAAATTTTATGGTCGTAGATATATTTTATTCCATACAGTCAATCAACGAACCTCAAATTACCAACTTGAGCTTTACTTATACTCTTTTCATGAATACTAAAAAATATACTCTATTTTTATCGTTTCAGGAGATTGCAGTAAAAAGTAGGATGATTGGAAAAGAAGACGTTGAAAAGTTTTTTGTCATAAATAAAATACATTTTTAATGGAAATATAAGTTTAATACTCGACAAATTGATTCGACCATTGTATAAAAATTTGTGATTATTAATACAAAGCGGATTAAGAATTCTTATTATTATTTTGCTGTTCAAAACTATACAGGGCGTTTCAGAATATGTGTATGAGCTGAGAATTGCAGATTTTCCTGAGAAATATAATAATGTAATAAAGAAAAAATCTAAGTAGAATAGTATTTAATTTATAAAGGTTTTAGCTTGACCAATCGTGAAAAACTTTTTAATTAATTTTTAAGGTATGATCAAGGCTTTCGTAATTGGTCAATTCCAAACCTTTACAATTTGAACGATTTTTTACTCTAAGCATTTATTCTTTCAGTACTGGCGATAGTTAACCTAACCGAAAATATGTTTTTGCACTCAGTTCATGTAAAACTACCAGATAAGTACGTCAATACGCCTACCGAAACAATAGAATTACGTACCAGTGTTTCAAAAATGTAGCAAAAAACTGGGTTAATAGAGCATTTTGCTACAAAAATATTTGCATAAACACACAATTTTAGTTACGAAAAATCACTTTACATCCCTAATATAGCAAAAACTATTTCAGATCTGTAATAATTGATAATTGAAAATTTGAACTACTAGCGTGCGTTGTAAACACAAATTGTTGATGTACTTATATTTTCGTTATTTAGAATGCAATTTAGGCACCTTGTATTTTTTGTAAATGCCGAAAAACAATTCAAATCTTCAAATAATCTGTTTACGCACATGTCACGTAAATAACTGTTTACGGCTGCTAAATTTATTCTGGGATACTCGGTGTATAAAAATGAAACAAAGAAAATTTGTATTTCATTTTTTATAATTTTATTCTATACTAGTAACCAAACCCATATGAAAATAATGCCTAATCTGGACAAACCTGAAATTAGAAACGTGAGGTCACCGCTCCAGGTCAGAGGTCAAAGGTCAGGTCAACGTGTGACCATGCCCAAAATTAGCGCCTGGACCTCCTGAACAATTTGATGTATCAATTTCCGAAATTGGTTGAGCCGTTTCGGAGGAGAAAACGAACATACATACAAACAGACAGACAGACATACAAACCGGGCCACGATTTTATGTGTGTAAATATAATACATATGACAATAAATAATGCGTTTAGTTACATATTCATAATACAATAATTGCATAAAACTATGGGGTTACCATCTCAAAACCCCATCGTAATCGATATCGTTAATTCACATCTACTTGACGCAACACGCGGAATGCGGAAAGCGCACTTAACATAACAAACCCAATTAAGAAATGCTAACGACAAGAAAGAAATTTCTACGACCTTGCACACAAATACTGATCGCATATAAAATAAAGTAAGATCAATAAACAATGGGAAAGTTAAGTTCAGTGTAGTTTAAGTACAGAAGTCGAGTCAAGTTTACCAGTGACGGGTTTAGTTAAATTTGACACTTAGCATTGACAAGCTTCCGACGATCAGCACGGCAGTGCGTCGCTAGCACTTTACTCGGTCAAGAATTCATACAGCGGCGTTTCATTACTGCAAACCAAGCATCTCGTACGCTTTGAGTATGTTCAAGCAAACCACGCCAGCCATTAAGCTAGCCACGACTACGCCCGCCAACACAACGCGTGCCATTGCTGCGTCCGTAATGGACATCGTTAGCACCGACGTTCTCCTCCAGCATTTAAAGATGTAACGCACATCAACTCAGACTGATGGACCTCAAACAAAAACGTTTTATCAACGCCATCGCCCAAGAAAAACCCAAACCCCATCAAGATAAAACGGAACACCCGCTGCAACAACTTTAAACCCACGGCCCAAGCTTTCAACGTACATCCGCGTTGGTGCCGCATGCTTGCTTACACACAAAACTTGGACGCCTAATTCTGATGTCCGTTTGCCTGTCGCATACAGGACGCGCAGAGCAACAAGTTCGCCCACACTACGCATAAATCCGTCTCTGAAGCAAACAAAACCAAAAGCAGCAACAACAAACCGCAACTGCAGCATCCGCGACTACATCCACTACGAATGGCATTTTGTACTTCTTTGAGTATGTTCAAGCACTTTACGCCAGCACATCTTTTATGTAAGTATTCCATCTCGACTACTGTAAGAGAAATATAATAAACACATTCAAACCGACTCCACCAGTTCTTCCTCTGATTCAAACTGGTGGTTTAGCTCCACTTTAGACCCTACAAAAAACTATAACGCAATATAAACTCTTTTTGTCAGAAAATCTAGGTTATATTTTTAGAAAATAAAAATAGCAAAACTGCCACCATTTATTATATCCTATCCTAAATAATTAATAATAATAATTCATTATTATTTTGTCATGTTAATTGCTTTTCTAAAATTATTTTTCAATTTTTCTTTTTTTTTTTTTTTTTATATATCAAACCCCGTGGGAAACCAAAAACCCCATAGAGCGCGTGCTTCTGATGAAGAATAAAAGAACATCTTCCTGATATGGACGATGCGATAGATATAGATGGTTGAAAATAATAAAGGCTGAATCTCAAAAACGTAACTGAATGTGGGGTTACGTTGACAAGTGTGAAAATATTAACTCAGTAATTTAGCTACCATTAATAAACACTCTTTATATAATAAACATAAAGCGGAAGAATAAAACAAAATTACCCCAGGTGGGTAGGATACATGTGAATCTCTATTTTCAAACTGCAATAACAACACGTAGCTACAATATCGCAAAGTAGCTCGCGGGGATAATTTATACAAACTTTAGCAAATAGCTTCCGACAATGTACCAGACGCCATCTACGTAATTCTAGTAATTACTCTTAGGCAATGGAAAAACTTAGAAAAGAATAAACAAACGTGTAAGAACCAAGAACTATTAAATATCAAAATCGTTATCTACACAGAAATTAAAACAATACGAGTAGATCGAATAGAACAAATCTTAAATTAAGAAACAAAAGAAAATAATCACAATGTTCGCTGCATAAAGCAATACCCTATGGATGTTAAAACTTGTAGGGCTGAAGTTGTCGTAATCTACCTACATACATCAGAGCGGCCTTTGGATACCGGCCACTTTTTACTCTTAGTTTCTTCATTTTTCTCTCTCGTTAAAGTTCGACAATTTGAAATATACCTGCAAGATGTGACAAATCCCAACAACAACACCTAACCCGATTTGACCAATAAGTCAATCTAATTTTAAGTTACTTCTTCACACGCGTTTGTTATTGAGAAGTGCCATGTATGTTCAAAACCAATCGTTAACATCCGAGATTAATTAGTATTTGGCGCAGGTTGTAATAATATTTCTACGTGAAAGATTTCCCAACAAATTAATTACACGTTTGTTTGCGCCAGAATTTCATTATTAATCCGCTACCCGGAATATCGGTATATTTTACCTCTATAGTTTATAAAACATACGCTACGAGCGCTTCTAGTGCACGCGACTCGGTCTCAAAGTACACTTTTAGATGATGTCATAACAACGAAAAGAACTTTGTTTCGGTAATGATACGCATGTGTAAACGAGACGCTGGCGCCATTTAGAAGTAGATCTTGTTTTATCGTCTATATGCCAACGAAATCAGAAAAATATAGATCAAACTTATGTGCATGACTGGTGCACAGAATGGATACTTTCTAGACTCCTACATATATTGTGGAAAAAAAGTAATAGTCATACGTTGTCAACTGCTGAGCTAAAATATTCAAAACCCACACAAGCTGTGTTACGTTTTACAAGAGAAATACCAAACATTAATAGGAATGTGACTCTTGATAATCGGTTCACTTCTATTAAACTATTAATATACTTTGGAAAAAAAATGTGACATTAGTTAAAACTGTCAAAGCCAACATATCACAAATTCATCTGGTGTTTCTAAAAAACACAAAAAAATCTGTTGGTTTCATAATTTATGGTTACAAAAAAAAACTTACATTGATGTGGTTAAAAAAATGCGTATTATTGTATAAATGTTACAAACATCGCTCGCTCTTAAGGCGAATAAAAACACACCCGAGAAAATTGATAAAATGGACTGTATGATTAAAGACTTTACATTGAAAAACTTAATTCATTTACTATTTACGTAACTAACCATTTATTTTAAAACATAATTGTACAAACTGCATCAATACATAATTTGAATTAAATAATTAAAAAATGGCTTAAACATACTCCTCGTCTTAAAATCAGTATGATTTAAGTAACAATTAAGTAAATAATTGAATTTTGCAAATAAAATACAATGTAATTAAACTAAATTAAGTCATATTTACTTTCTCGGGCACTCACTGTTATCTAAAGGAAGAACACATATATAATATGCTTCCTGCTGAACAACGTAGTGTTACTACACGGATTTTTCCATCATTACCAGGATGTAATTTAATTACTCTGGCTAAAGGTCATTGAAACGGTAGAGTATTTGGATCAGATAAAAGTACTAAAGTACCAACTTGCAAATGGTTTTCTGTGCCTGTTTCATCGTTAAAATTCCGACAAAACTTCACGATGCCATCTTCTTTGAGAAATGCTGTAGAAGCTTCTGGCGATGTTAAAATGAATCCAATTGATTAACTGGTACATTTTCTAACTGTGGCTCCGATAGTGCATCATAACGACAACCAATGCAGAAATGGAAAAGAGTAAGAGATTGAAGAAGAAGAAGAACATATTCAATTTGAGTTAGTAAAGTATATAACGTTTTATAATTTAAATTAGTCGTTTTATGTATTTTATATAAAAGTCGTTTAACACTGTTTATATTCGTTTCCCAAAGTCCACCAAAATGCGGTGAACTTGGATGTATAAATTTCCAATCAATACTTTGTAAAGAAAAATATTCACATAATTTTGACTAAACTGAACTCTATTTGAGATATAAATACTTCTTTTTAATTCATCCGCAGCAGCAATAAAATTTGTTGTATTGTTTGAATGCATGCATCTTACTTACGCGACGCTTTGTGAAACGTTTAAAACTTTTAATAAATAAGCTTTAATGAGTTTAGGATTACGAGTGTAACAATCTTTAATAAGTATAGAACCAGCAAAAAATCGTTTTTTCGGTGAAATAAAAATATATAAAATTATGCATGCTATTATTTAAATAGGTTTATTTTACAGTTTTGTACTGGTTAAAACAAGCTGAATTCCTTAAAAAGCTAGTGCCGGTAAAAAATACCAATACAAAGAAAATCATGTTGCGGGTAGAGAGTTAAAGTAAATGTTAAGTCGGTTATTTAGACATAATGTTTTAATACTAAATTTGCGTTCGAACTATAAATGAATATGTTCTCGATGTGTGGAATACGTCGGCCATTACCGCGCATTATATTTTCTTGGAGAACAATGTATCAGCCAGATACTAGTTTATTTATCTGTGATACGTCCTATTGTATGTCCTATTTGTTAATCATATATTTTTGGTATATGTATACTTGTGGCACAAGGAAAGCTATGTAAATTATGTGTTTCTTTCGTTAACAGTATGTTCTTTTGTATCTTAAGTCTCTACAGCGTGATATTAGTTACAAATACAACTCATAGAGTGACGCTCTCGTCTCAGAAGCACTTTTTTGTAACTGCCACATCTTTAATAATGATGTATAACCCATTTTTCAACATAGGCTATAGATAATTACACCGGATTTTTATTTTTAATTTTTAGTAGTAGTCCACTCAACCTAAGGTACGGGTAACGATTATAAATCTTTCTTAAATAAATTTGTCTACTACGACAAACTGTAACAAATTGTTATGATTGATGTCCTCGATTAAACAAAATTTGATGTTACAAGTAGCTGTCACTTTTCTGGAAATATTTAACAAAACCTTTGTAAGCGAGATTATCAATTCTTAATAGGAATCTTTTCTGTATTTTCTTAAAAACTATCGGATGCGAGTGTATTTTAAAGTAGAAAAATTAATTGAACTCCGAAAGAAACTATCAATTACAGTTCAACATTTTCCCAACTGTCGAATTGAAGTTTATAAGAAAATTAAAAGTTTTAGGTGGTTTTGTTAGCCGGACTGTTCTAAAGATTAATTTTCTACAACTAACAAATAAAAAAAAAAACACTAACTAAATGGTATCATCTCTACTAGCAAGCTCGACAAGTTACTTTACATTAAAACATATTGCGACATAATAAAAGTCTTGAAAAACAAACCGACCTAAATTGAGAATGCTTCAAATTTGTTTTTAATGCTACTTTTGGTTTACAAATAGAACTTCGTAGTAAATATAACCACATAATAATCTACATAATGTAATTTTGCTAAAAGTAATTTTGTTGGAGTGAATTTCTGTGTTCTAATGTTCACAAACGTCTTATTACATTACTCTTTCAAGTAGGTATAATAGAAAACTTGGTAATCAGTATTGACATCAAATTTGTGGATTTAAGAAATAATAAGAAAAGTTTAAAAAATGGTAACAAATATCTTAAACATTTGTTCTGTAATAGTTAATCAATTGCATCTTTGTGTAAATGAAAAATTTACTGAAGATTGAATACGTCAACGACTTTTGCTCGAGTTCGAAAATCTTTATGGTGCAATTTACACTAACGCTTTCACATTTATTCAGAGGATTATTTTTTCTTTATTTTCTTCATCCTAAAATTCGTCCTATTACAAACTGTATATAAGCTTTTATTAAATTAGGTTCTGTATTGAAACCGAGCAACAGCAGTTATAGCGTACGATACGAATAAAACTATCTCATATTTTCCAAAGTTTATCACTTTCTTTTCTCGGTTAAGTGGGCATCAGTCGATGTTATTAAGGCGTTTAACCTAATTTTTTCTGTAAGATATTAAGTTGACAAAATTTCTAAAACAAAACAACTGATGTGTATGTATGCAAAAGATGTAGTACCTTATTGTTGTACCTTAGTTACCTAAATCTGTACTCGTTTGCATAATCACTACTAATTTAACAGAGTCTAGACACTGAAAAGGGTAGAATGCATATAATTTGTTATTATTAACTCTAATTGTTAAAGCAAGCTGTCAAGATTTGCGAGCAATGAAATACGCATTTTAAAATCTTGTTCCTTATAAAATATTTGTTACGGAAGAGTAATAATTTTTTATATTAAAATGAAGTTATCTCAATGAAAAATCTGGTATATGAACTTAAATACGTAGCTTGGGAGTCATAATGCTGTATTCTGATTATATTAAATCTAGAACTTTTTGGCGCCGGTATTTTTCGGATCATGAATGTTTTGACGACCGGTTGTTTTGACGCGTGGATATCTTGACGCCGATTTATATAAACAATCTGATATTTAACATCAACCCATTTTTCAATTTTTACAACGCAATTCTTGGATGTGCTTTTGCATGTTCATAAGTATCGGAGCGATGTTGAGTCCTGTTACAATATTAAATAGATGTGTTACAAAATATAAGGTTGTTACTTCCACTTCAATGCATTTTCAAATTATTATAAAGTTTATTTTGTTTAAAAATATGATTTTGCTTAATTAAACCAAAAAAACAGCAACTCTTAAAATCGTATCTTTATTTTCTAAAAGATGGATTGCTTGTAAACATAGAAAAAACAAAATTAGTAAAAAAAAAAAAAACTCTCTAGCAAACTAACTCCCTTTATGAAAAAGTAGTAGAAAACCTTAAAAAAGATCGAATACTCAGCAACATAACAAAATAACAAAAACATCAAAAGTATCAATATCTGAGTGCTCATGTTGAGCATTGTGTTCGAGTAACAAATGGACAAAACGTGTTCTTTTTGGGTGATTTTATTTCTTCTCTTTTAATAAGTTTAATTTGTATTTTTATTATTTTTGTGCTTAATCTTGTTAAGGTTCAAATTTCTCAAACTAGAACGTATGTCGTAAGTCTTTTTAATAACGTTTGTCGGGAGTCGCACGTTGCGACGAAAATTTAATTGGCCGCGCTTGGCCGTTGTTATTTTTCCTTTCGTGGTTGTATTATTTCTAATTACGACGTATGATTTAGCACGTGCGTTGACTTCATACTCTCACCGTATCTTACACCGAAATAACTTCTGGGGCTGCTAAAATGGCTATTTAAGAACCTTTAGTTACATAACTGATTGAGTACCACGGTTTTGCATTCAAACAAGCTGCCAACAGCTGGTGAAATCCTCAGGCCTACCGACTCTTTCATGCTGCATAATTGTTATTTTGAGGGAACCTATTTGTCATCCGTTGTTTACTATAAATGTCCCCTACGGAAAATCTTGGGATCACCTACCTTCTGAAGTTATCAAATACTGTCGCTAGCAAGAAGGTTCATTCTCAAAACTGCATACTACTATAACACAGCTAAGTTTTAATGTTCGGGGTAGAATCTACCACCGACGTTTGGTTTTGTTTTTAACCAGCTCTCTAAAAGCTTAGGCGCTTTACATAGAGTGAGAGAAGCTAAAACAAAAGACCTTTTGGGTTGGCGAGAGATACTTACTTTCTATATTCCGAGTTACATTAATCGCGAGTTTTAATTATTGTTGTTGCTAACGCACGTACTCATATACGACAGTCTCTCCATTTCTGTCACATTACTTTAGTACTTTTAAAATTTGTTTGCTATATTGAATTGTCTATTTGTCTCTTTCATTTGTGTTCGTTTTAGCGTATTAGATCATTTAGTAAAATTTATTGAATTCCTGTTAGTCGGTTTTATTTCTCTCTATTACCCAGCAGGTGGCGCCTTGTTAGGCAGCAGTTTATATTTTTTCAGTTCCTCAAGGACTTTTCCAACTTACCGTCTAAGCCGGACACTACTACAAATACTAGATCCTCCACGAATTTAGTGCGCTACTTTGGACCAAATAGTATTGTTCTTCTCTCTAGGTTGTATCGCTAGAACCGTCGCTTTCTTTTATTTTTTTTTGTAAACTACAACCGTTATAAACTGTTTTTCTGTAAAAAATTGGTTTAACAAATCGATTTTAATACTATTTCAATATTTGAAAAAACAACAATTTTTCTAAAACGATTAATTGGTTAAAATTAAATGTGAAACAAATTGTGCCATTATTGAATAAATACTTTATAATTAGTAGAACTAGAAGCTTAGCTTGTTTTTCTGAGACATAAAGAATTACTTAAAAGTGAAAATTTTACACCACCACACCACTTTAAAACCAATAAGATGCCTTTATTTTAACCAGTAATCAAGGCATCTTAATAAATTAAGAGAACATTTTTTTGATAGCCGTTACGTTTGTTGAGTGAGTTCTTTTGACTGCAAACCAACATATCCTATAGACAAATTTAAGGATTATGTAATTTTTAAGCCTTTAATTTTTTAAACAACATTTAAAACTGGATATATGTCAGATTTTAGATCAAATTTAAAGAAAAATTCAAAGGTGTACACAAATCGTAAATTAGAAACATGTAGTAGATTTTGCAATATGTGACACAAAATTTTGTTTGTACATTTATATATTTTTAATATTGAATTATTCTTCTATACCCCTTACTAAAGAAGCGAATGTGTACTTTTTCAGGCAGGTCAAGCTCAATTAATTGGTGACCACTCTGTGGAGCGAAACGTCGCCTTACCCATTACTCAAATTTTTCTTGCGTTTGCATCGCCCATAAGGTATCCGGGCTTCAATACTCACTTAATATAAATTACAAAGGAGAACAAATTAAACTTTCATTATTTTTAACATTGACTTTAGCCTCGGACTTTTACGGACAATACAATGGAAAATATCATCCACATAATATAATTTTCATTTACTATTTATTCTGACGTAGAGTTCGAACGTTCCCGAAGTAGTGTTTTCTACATACGAGAAATAAACGAATGATCCAAATGTGTGAAATTGAAAATGAAATAGTAACAACAAACACTTGCGACACAAAACTGCTTACGGTCTAAACGGCGATTTTCAAAATCAAACCTTTCTGTATAATAAGCTTCTGATTATCCATAAAAGAGCTTTAAAAAAAGCACACACGCAATTTTGACCACTTTCAAAACAATAATGTCGGTAACAAACAGTATTATTTTATCAAAAATCATTTTATGGTTTACGATCAAAAGTACATTGTAACGCTACCTATGCGTGCATAATCGTAACTCTAATAATAATTCCTACCTTACCAACATGAAAACACAATTCATGTTACACTTGGATTCTATTTGTTGATGTACTTCTTCTCAAGTTTACGTTAATACAATTTATCACATTTGATTATTGCATAACGCATTAACCCATGACGTCTTCTAAAATACCAATATGTGACAACATTATAAACTTGGCAGGTTGTAATTTGATAAAGACTAATGTAAGAAGAAACTTATAAGTTGAAAACAAACTCCCATAAGTAGCGCAATGGACTCGAAATGTAAAAAGAAAAACATCAAAAATAGTGCCTTCATTCAATTTAGTTTCTAAGAGTAGAAGAGAAGTTACTTAAAATTTTTTGAAAATCATTGGAAATTTGATAATGAATGTGATTGAATTAAAAATACTATGATTTTACACATTATTGAGCCGTGGTCTGTTAGAACTTCTTGTTCTTCTTCCAAGCGTTTTGTTTGCTACCGCTGCAAACATACTCAGTGGCCAATGAAAATATTCGCCACAGCAACAAACCGAATGTCTGGAAAAAGAAGTTCCAACAAACCACGGCACAATTGCCCAAAAAGTTATTGTATAAATATGGACATTGGCGGTGAATGTCTACATTTTTCAATTAAATTCGAAAACAAATTCAAAAGATTTATTTCAAAAATTTGAAACTTTTTGATCTAAATTATTTTTGTGTGACATACGTCTAGAAACTGCTTCGTCTCGGCCTCACAGCATTGTGCTTGAAGTAGTAAAAAAGTAGTTTTTGACTTATACTCTAAGAATCAAAAATCTGCAGACCTACGGTCTTTTAGAAAAGTTTGAATGTTTGCTACTTACTCTGTTAGACATGCCAAAATTGAAATGGGGGTTTACTATCCCTGGCGATAGTTCCTTTAGGCTTGTCCGTAAGTTCAAAGTCCTTAAAATTGACATATATAAACTATTTGAGCAATCCAATATTATATTTATTTATTATTTATTTTACTAGTTTCAACTCAAAAAATTATCGTGAGTCATCTTCAGAAATTGTCAAAATTATTAAAATTGACGTTTAAAACGTGATTCCATTTAATTACTTGTTTTCGTTTTTGAAGACGTCAATGCCAGTTTCTTAATTAGACCTCTCACTCTAATTAAGGAACCGCCTGATAAGGTGAAAAGCCGTATTTTCCAAATATAAAAATGAAAAATGTTTCTTAAATCATCTGGAACCTAAAATAGCCTTGTTTGTTAAGACAACAAAAAAGCCATAAATTGTTCTTTGAGGGGTTGTCTCATAATTTCTTTCAACATGGTAACAACAGATAAAGATATTGATATTGCGATGAAGCATCTATGAAACATAAAGGACCCACAATTAGAGAAAATGGTAATCCTAATGCACCACAGATTTACAGCCATGTCCAATACCTACAAACTTTAAACTGATATTAAGGAAGCTGCAACATAGGGTAATGTTATACCCAGAAATTAGTTAGTGAGGCTTTGGAAGGAATAAGCGATTTTATCAAAACAAGGTTTCAACAATTGAATAATCTTTAGAAGCCAATTTGTCATGTATGAAAGCTTACTGAAATAAGCCCAGTGACTTTACATTCATTAGCAAAAGCAACCATTTTACAAGTAGTTTTCTCAATCCTATATTCGTCGGAGGACTGTTGGAAGAAAGAGTGAGTTAATTACATTGCCACACTTTGAAGCTAGTCAAGTAAAGTCTCCTTACCCCATGTTAAACATAGGCATTCAAATAAAAAATTATTACTTTGATTGTAGACTTTCATAACTAAGGAGAAGGTTTCCATCGATAATGCATTATGTTCACCTTAAGAAATTGAGGTTTTGTACGTATTTTTTTTTTTAGTTTATGAACATTAATGCATAAATTAGATACGTATCACAGAGTTATTATTTAGAAGAATTCCAGTTTTTGTTAGATATGTGTTTATTTTAGTTATTTTATTTAAAGAAATACACTAACGTACAAGGTTTTGTACAGATTTTATATAAATTAATTCTTTTCTAAGGCTAATGTGCTTTACAATTTGTTGATAAAGATTTCTATCAGTGAGTTGGTTTTTTTGTGTAAATTCTCTTTCCAAAACTGTTATTCTAGCTTACTTTAATGCGCTTTCGAAAGAAATTAAGTTATCGAGTTAATGAAAAGCTTATTCCATCGTGCGAGTAACCATCAACATAAAGCAAGCATCGACTTCTCACATTATAATAAATTGCACACTGCTTCGAGTATTTGCTTAAATAAAAATAAATTATTGTAAACACACGGTGTATAGGACAATGTTTTAGATCTGCCAAAGAATCTCGGCAACAATTCTATCAGATGCACACTATAAAAATTTGTATTTTTCTAGAGTACAATGCTTTACGGTAAAACCAAATCATTGATTTACTACCTTATTTATTGCATCAATTTTTGAATTAGAATAATATAATATAAGCAATAACTTTTTAATCATACACTTACCAAAAGGTGCCAACATTAACTTTGTACACAAGTAAATTTATTTAATAAACGTTCGAAATAAAATAATAACTAAAAAACTAAACCAACTAAACACTATTAGGTGTGTTATTGTTAATAAAAATTGCAAAATGAAGGCATTGCTCTTTTCTAACCTAAATTCGAAAGTCAGTACCAACTGAATAGAGAACAAAACTATCATTTGTGTAAATTGTTTAACAATTTTTGATTGATCCATACTTCTTTTGTCATAGAAGAAATACAGTCTGCAACACGTTTGAAATGGCTATTCCGCACTAATAGAACTGTCATTCCACTCTGCGGAATATGCCGTATTCTAAACTTGTAACAGAATATACTATTCCTAAACAAGAAAAGTTCACCCACCTGCAATAATATCTCAATAGACACAAGAAAGACATTCATACACATTTTTGTGTGGAGTGTTGCGCTATATGGATGCGAGTCGTGGACCATGAGCCTACAAGAAACAAGGAAGCTGAAAGCCCTAGAGCAATGGTGCTATAGAAGAATGATGGAAATTAGCTAGACAGATAGAGTAACTAATGACAAAGTACTAGAAAGGGCCGATAAAAGGAAAAAATTGTGAAAACAAATACAGAAGGGACGAGACAACTAATTAGACAAATGGAATCCTAAAAACAATCATCAAAGGAAAAATAAAAGGAAAAGACGACTGCGCTACCGATATATTAAACAAATTATTGACAGAGTGGTCGAGAATAACTACGAAGAAGTAAAAATAATAGCTATGGAAGACAGGATTAGAAATACGCGTCAAACCAGTCAAGAAGAGACTACTGAAGACCTACAGAGAGATGTTGCAATTACGTTACATTGTAACAATAAATCCTTTAAATTGTGGTATGGCAAACCAACAATTAACTGACTTTATTAAAAATAATATTCAAATTTTTAGATACGAACAAATAAATCATAAAACCCGTGAAATCAAGGTATGTAAAAGTATAATAAAATTTTAATTTATTTCTGAGTACTATCTGAAATAAAAATTTACACTTATATTTTACCTTAATGTACTGTATACACTTAGTCGTTTTCACAAATTTGTAAATAAAACTGATATTTTAAAACAAAAACTGTTGGTTTTACAAAATAAACAAACTTAAAACGAATAGAATAAAATTGATGTACTCATAACGTCGCTGAAAAAATAAATAATGTTAAATTCAAAAGTTTGCAATGCAAAGCACACAATAAAATTCCGCTTTACGTAGCAAACAATTTTCTATGATACTAATTAAGTTAAGAGTCTTCAGCATTTTATTGTAATGTAAAGTAATAGAAATACTTGGAGGATTAAACTTTATTAAAAGTTGAAATGTATGTTCACGTACTAGTCTGAAGTGTATTTCTACAAATACATTTCTGAACTTCTTCTTGTTTGTACTTTGGCGAAATCTCTTAACATATTAAGTAAGTTTAATGATAGTTGAATATTTTTGATTATTCTATACTTAACTAATTAGCTACAACCGTGGTAATTATTGATTTTTATGAAGTCATTGGTAATTTATATCCCACAATAATTAGGTACATGAAATATGCTCTTGACAAGTGATTGACTGCCGACATTCTCAATCAATTAAAAAAATAAAGCGGCATAAAAAAATTGATATCATACTGCAAAGTTAACCAATTTAAAATCATTAATAAACATTCCGCAGGGTTATGCAACGATATTTTATCGGCTAGTTGTTTTGGGATAAATATTAAAACATAGAATTCATAATAACATTAATTTGTCAGATCAATTAATCAAATCCAATCATCTTTATTTGTCTACTAGAACAATAGAATGTTATCGGACACGTCATAAAAATTGCATACCATAAATACAATTAAAACAATTAAAATACACAGTAAAAGACACAATAAAATTTAATCAAAAATTATATTGTAAAAAATCCTCTATTAGCAACTAAAATATCACAGATCATCTTTTTGAAAGTTTTGATTTTATCACAGGCTTTGATATTATGAGGTAGTTTATTGTAGAGTACACATCCCATATAGTTATGACTAGATTTGTATAATTGTAAATTATGTTTTTTATATTCTAAAACATATAGACCACAACGTGTATTGTATGAATAATAATTATTCAGTTAATTAAAAGTATTAAAATTTTTTTTAATGTATAATAAAATTCTCCATATGTACACCCATAAAATTTAAAACTTGGACACCACAATTTCTGTAAACAAAAGTTTGCACATTGTGAAGCGGGCTTAAGGGTATCATTTACAATTCTAACAGCAGGTAGTCTCAGCAGGGGTTATCTTATAGAAGGACTGTAGAATGAATCATTACACTAAGCACGTTTTAGAAAATAGGTAATTTACGTTGCTTACTTAATTTTTTCTTTAAAGAATATATTTGAAGGTATCGCTAATTAAACACCATAGCTCGATTAATTATCGAATCAAAATTTTGTTTAGGAAATGTTTACAAAATAAAATTAGAAATAATTTTGATTTAAAAAACGTCTACAAGCAATAACTTTTAAATTAAATCAAAAAACTAAACATGGTTATTTGGGTTGACTGATTATTACTTATTTTTAAATAAATCTAACCTACTAATTATTGTAAGTTATTAAAAAAATCATTAAACTCTCTATTCATAATATTTAGTCCTTACAAAATGTATATTTTATGACGTTTCATTTTTTTCTGTAGTTAATATAAAAAGTGAAAATAAAAACTAAGGCAATTCTTATTGTCAACGTATATATTTAGTTTTTGACAAGAATTTATTACATAATTATAATTAAGATACCAAGTTATAGTTTAAAATTAAATGAAAACTTTTTTTTAAATAAAGGTATTACTATATAAATAAATATAAGAAATCAATAATGGGTGTGACCTCCATTATTATTGATACATTCTTGGAGGCGTCTGCTCATTGACGCTATCAAGGTATCAATATAATTAATATTAATCGTTTTCCATGCGGTATCAATGGCTGCAATTAGTGCATTACGGTTTACTGGTATAAAATTTGGCCCTTGTTGTCTTCGGATAACAGCAAGTATTCGAGCCCAAACATTTTCGATAATGTTAAAATCTGGGTTTTTGCTGGCCAGGGTAACAGCTCCAAGTTATTTGCTTGTATCCAGTTGCGCACAACCTGCGAAGTATAGGGTCATCATATCCCGATAGTTAATTATCGAATGTTCCAAGAAAATATGTGTAAATAGTAAATGGAATCTACTAACGTAACGTTAAGTCGTTAATTATAGTTACATAACTCTCCTTTCATAAGATATAGTTCATATTAATATGCTTATTGTAAAGCTTCGTACACACCTGAACAACAAACCGAGGAACAAACAGAACAACGAACCGAACGGCAATCGGAACATTAATTTGGACGGTGCTACGTACGAATTTTAGAACAGATTTGCAAGTCCTGATTGTTCCACGAACGGTTTGCGGCGTTCCCGCAACTTGTCGGTTTTTTCTCCGACATCAAAAAAATGCGCGCGAATGCGTTTGCAGGTTTGGACGAATCTAAACAAAACGGCGAACAAACTTATGCGGGAGAATTAAATTATTTATTTTTGTCCTCCCTTTTTGTGGGTTTGTTGTGTTTTAGGTAATATTATGGAGTTGACAGAAGAAAAATGTTTTAAATTAATCAGTGTTTAAGAATGCAAGAAAAAAATGATGTCCCTATTAGCATCATTTGGGCAGGAAATTTCCAAAATAAAAAAAAAGCAAAGTAAATTATAATTTTTTACTCTTCTTTGTGCATAAAAATTTGGTTGGCACTATCTTTTTGTTTTTCGCAATTTTTTCTTCTCAATAATAAATGTATATGAACTGAAAACTACTGAAAATAATTATGGGAACAGCACAAACGTTCCGTTTGTTGTTCGGATTGTGGAAATCATAAAAGATTGTTTGTCGTTCTGTTTGACTTTCGGTTCGTTGTTATGTTTGTTGCTCGGTTTGTTGTTTAGGTGTGTACGAAGCTTTACAACTTAAGCAACAATTTTTTGGCGATGGACCACTAAAAATTTTTAGAATGGAAGGAATTCGTTACTAAAATAATCACATATGTCCTAAAAAACGAAGTGGTTATTTTTCTGTGAATGTGTGGAGTTGGGTTAGCGCGCAGGGTCCAGTATCGTTAATTTCTGGTGGAATTTTAAATACTGTATAAGTTTACATTCAAAGATCGATAATCTGACAGTTTGTATTGCCAACCTCAAAATTAAAAAATATCGACATGAATTTTTATTTCAAAAATATATTTTATTTATTTTGTAAAAAAGGCGCAAAGTAGAAAAAATATTGTATGATACTCGTTTATAAGGCATTTTGTCGCACTTACTCTTTTTAGGGCACTCCTCGCTGCGCTCGTCGTGCCCTAAACCCGTGCGTGCGCCAAAATGCTTCTTATAAAACTCGTATCATAATATACTATAACCGCTGCACATT
Source organism: Abscondita cerata (assembly GCA_030710515.1). NCBI lineage: Eukaryota > Metazoa > Arthropoda > Insecta > Coleoptera > Lampyridae > Abscondita > Abscondita cerata. Next base: position 128,126 of record JALBCR010002747.1, read on the forward strand.
CTATTATTCTCTCAATACTGAAATTAGCTAGGTAACCTACATTTGAAATCATTTATTAATGCCCCGACTTAATGTATATGTACACACTCCCACATTTTAATCTTGGCCGACAATAATAACTGACTAAATTATATCCTGGTAGAGAGGTAAAAGAAATCTCGTCTTCGTTTAAAAAGCTTTCCGTTGGGCAAAAAATATCAGCATCTTCATCGAAGACCATTAATTATATTTCTTTAAATTTGTTTTTAATTCCTTGCACATTTTGATGTAGAATATACTGAGTAAACTATTGGCGCGGAGTAATAAACCTGTCAGAATTATCGAATCTCCCGTATTGCAGTGGCGTAGGTACCTGTTACGTTTGGAAAATCATATTTTTAGTAGGTAAATATATTATAATAGTAAAATCTACCTTGATATAAGTTATTATGTGGTTTCTTTTATTGTTTCAATCCTTACTTTGTGGAATCTATTTTTCATAGTAAATAATTTAATTCAGCAATATTCCACCGTTTAATAAGATATAAATAGATAAAAACTTTTGTAAAACACAGTATTTGAATATAAAATTAAACTCTAGAATCGATAAATGACAAATGTGTCGTTTCTCAATTTGTCTATTTTAAATTTTAATTTTATATAGGTACGTATACTGAGTTTTACAAAAATTATGAATCTATTTGTATCTTATTAAACTGTGGAATATTTCAAAAAAATTATTTACTATTATGTGGTTTGTTTCTTATTATTACAATTAAGAATCGATATAGCTAAATAAAGTAATTTTAAAACAATTATTCTTTAGCGTCAAAATGTGTGTTGGATTATCTATCATTAGGTAAAGTGGGGTCGTTAGCGCAGTCATTACGGCAGACGGGTTGTAATTTCTGCGAAAGATTACAGATAATTAGTTGTTTGACCGAAGGGCTTCGTATACTTTCTAAATGAAAAATATGTTTAGTTTGTTATTAGCAATGAATCGGCTTGTTTGTTTGTTTGTGTGTAGTGCAAATAATTTTTCACCAGCAAAACGTGTTAAAAATGGTGCGTTATCTGCTAATGAAAAAATTATAATTTTAAATGTGCATGACGCTGTTCGATGTCAACACCCTGCAAAAAGTGTCGATGATATTGTAGGATTATGTTCTGCAATGACGGGAATATCAAAATCCACCATTTATAAACTAGTGAGGGAAAGAAAAATTTGGGACAAGTGCTTCACCCACTTCCATCTCCTGGTCGGCGCCCGATGGAATTAGATGATGCAATGAGGAATTCTGTCCGTAGAAAGGTTCACTCGTTCTACTTACGGAAAGAGATTCCTACAATCGATAAGATTTTACTAGCAGTAAATGAGGATGAAAATCTACCCCAAATGAGTCGTAGAACACTGTGGAAACTTCTTCGCAAGTTGAAGTTTACTTGGGAGAAGATAAATAGAAGATCCGTTTTAATTGAAAAACAAGAGATTATTACATGGAGGAGAAATTATCTTCGGGAAATAAGAAAATATAGGCGTGAAGGCAGGCGTATATTCTATTTGGATGAAACCTGGATCAATGCAGGACATACCGTAAAAAACATGGCATGATAATACCGTTACGAGTGCTCGACAAGGATTTATAGAAGGGCTATCGACAGGATTTCGACCGCCTTCTGGGGGAACACGGTTAATTATTACTCATATTGGCAATGAAGATGGCTTTGTAGATGGTGGTTTGTTAGAATTCGAATCAAAGAAAACTGGCGACTACCACGAAGACATGAATGCTAATGTGTTTGAAGAATATTTTGAGCAGATGCTAGATTTGATACCCCAAGGATCTATAATAGTTATGGACAACGCCAGCTACCACTCACGAAGATACGAAAATTTACCTACCAGCGCTTGGAGGAAAGCAGAAATTATAGATTGGTTATCTGTTAAGAATATAACTTTTGAGGATGACATGGTGAAAAGAGAATTATTGGATATTGTTAAAGTTCATAAGAATAAGTATATACGTCATGTTATTGACGAAATGGCAAAGAATCGGGGCATTGAAGTACTGCGTTTACCACCTTACCATTGTGAGCTGAATCCTATAGAGTTGGTTTGGGCTCAAGTAAAAGGTGACGTCGCTCGTAACAATACCACTTTTAAACTCGACGACGTGAAAAACTTCTGGAAAATGCATTAAACAAAGTAACACCTGAAAGATGGAAGAACTGTGTATCTCATGTCGTTAAGGAAGAAAACAAATGTTGGCAACTGGATAATTTAGTAGAGATAACATTGGAGCCAATTATTATATCAGTAAACACACAAGACAGCGATTCTGATTCCGAAATGGAAATTTCAGACGAGGAAGAAAGTTAAATGACCAAGCGTAATGTGCCTAAAACAGTGTTCTACTCTCTAAACACCATTTATTGTAACCATGAGTGAGTATTGTCAGTTATTTTTAAATATACCTATTTTACCTACTAATGTCTTGTTATTTAAATGAACATTTTATGCCTGTTACTTTTATCTATTCATTTTGATAAGTTTCCATGACAACCACATAATTTTATAATTGAGCCAAATTTACTTTTGATGCCTAAAAATCGGTCCCCGCAAATTAATTGTAATTGTAATAAATGTACTGACGATATCTGCATTACTATTTTATTTTATATTTATGTCATATATTATTTATATGTTATTTATTTTATTTGTATAGTAGATCACATTACAAATTTTACTTCTTACGTATTATATACCATTATTTTTGTATCTTGGTATAATACCCACATCTACGGCTATGATTCTCGTTTCGTCAGTACCTGGGCTGATGGCAACGTGTTTACACAGATTAAACTATTGTTCTCAGACCCTAGATGGGTCGATATGCTGCAAAAGCGGCACAATGATCGTATTTTGGTTAGAATTTATTGGTTTTTACTTAACCGTAGAAGTACCGCTTTCACAAGAAAATAAAGAATTATTTCAAGCAATTATGATATATTACTCCGCGCCAATAGTATACAGACTTTAGTAATATACTGTTTCTTAATGTTGTTTATTTTTTGTCGATGATCTATTTATAAAAAATTTGTTGACAAAAAGAAGATTGATTTAATATCTTATTGGAAGATTGATGATTTATGTCAGAAAACATATTGTCGGTAGATTTTAATATAACTAAGTTACTTTTTACAATATACTCTGCATTATTTGCATAGTTGTCAAAATAATCTCCCGAAAATAAATGGTCAACCAAATATTTCAAAAAGTTGCAAACCCTTTACAAGAAAATACTTTCCGATTTCTGTTTAAATGCAATTCATGCGGTGTAAAATAATTTTAGCGTAATAGTCTGTTTATATCCATAAATTTAAGAATATTGTTTTCAACTGATGCGTTAAACAGGTTACAGTTTATTTTGTAAATTCTATCAATTAAAGTCTTTTGATTACGCTAGTATGGAACTGTAGTAACTATAACTTTAGTGTTATATAATTTACTTAAACAATTAGTTCTTTCATTTTGGTTTAAAAAACCATTGTTTATTGCGTCGTTACTTCCACCCAATATTAGAAGAAAGTCATTTTTATTGAAAGTTTTTGTCAATCTACTGGAATCACTAATAACTTCGGTAAAACAAGCATTAGGTTTGAAGATACACTCAATCTTATAGTTTCCATTTGATAGCTCTGTCCGGAGCATGTTAGATAAATAGCAACCATAACTGTCGGCTAATATCAATACCTTGTCTTTAATATCAGCAGGCTTTTGATACTGTCAACCATTTGTTACTCTGTCATAAATTAAAATACTTGAATTTTGATAATTCTACAGTCAATTTCATCTCTTCTTATCTGAAAGATTGCTCACAGTGTGTTAGTCTAAACAGGTCATGCTCCAATCCGTTACCTATTGTGTCCGGTGTCCACCAAGGTTCTATTCTTGGACCTCTCTATTTACACGTCGGATTTCTGTAAACAACTAAATTATTGTTCTTGTCATCTATATGCTGATGACACCCAAATATATATTTCTTTTGATCTTAGTTACCACAAACTGGAAGTACAAAAACTCAATTCTGACATTAATAAGTTTGCCAATTTTGCTATGCTACATTCTCTACAATTAAATTCTAGTAAATCAGTGTATATCCTAGTTGGTTCTAAAAAAATCTGTCGCTACTTTGCCATCTATAGATCTTGTAAAGATTAACAATTCTGTCTTACCGCGAAGTAATAAAGTTAAAATTCTTGGAATTACGATAGATAGTAAACTAAAATATGAAGAATATGTATCAACTGTATTGAAAAAAACTTATGCTACCTTAAGATTACTATGATCTAATAAAGAATTATTCAATAAAAATCTAAAATGCCAATCATTAATCTTATCTCACTGCAACTATTGTGATACCTTGTTGCATTCTAATCTAAATAAATATCTATCGGACAAACTTCAAAGAATTCAAAATGCGCGTGTGCGCTTTGTTGTTGGTCTTAAAAGTTTGATAATGTAACACATCATTTAAACAATTTAGGGTAATTAAATATGACTAACAAACGCTTTCTATATTTTGCTTGTCTTCTGTTTAAGGTTTATAACTACAAAATACCTGTATATCTATATGAAAATCTTAAAGATAGGGAATTTAAGCACAGACGAGACACATGTTATTGCATGTTCCAAGGTTTAAAACAATGAAAATTAAAAATACTTTCACATATAGAGCTATAAAAATTTATAACTAACAGAATAATATTTTTTTTTCACTACTAGCTATCAAACACAGTCATATTAACCTTAATGCAGGTTGTGAAGTTGAACTTTTAAAGCTACGAGTCAATAAAAAAATTTTTATTAACCTAGGTCAATAATAAAACAAATTTGGTAGTCCATAGCCGACTCTGCGTTCTCAGTTAGTTGATAAACATAACCTCACAACTTCAAGCTACACAAAAATTCAAACAATTAAACAATTTTTAATTTATGAATACAAATAACGTTAGAAAAGTTCAAACACATTAGGTAAGTTAGAAACAATGGCATTACTATCTATTTATAATAATAGTTTATCGAACAATTATTATAGGTCACATTAATTCCCGAAGAACTAGTGATCGAAGAAGTATTAGCTACATTTTGCATTGGAAGGTGCAGTGTTGCACTTTCAACGACACTTTCAACTGCTGTTGATGTTGATGCAGAATTAGACGTAGTGGCACTAATGTACGAAGAAGACTGAATAGGATTTGAAACGAAGGTTCCTTGTAGCATTGACGCAATCCGTTTCTTGTCAGTAAGAGATTGTTCAACATATCCCTCTGCTACCGTAGAGCTTTTCCAGCCTCCTAGGCGTTTCAACGATAAGATATCGCCACCGCTTTCTACTAACATGGTCGCAGAGGTACGTCTTAATGAATGACCAGAATAACAATCTGCATCTTCTAATTTTAGATATTTGGCAACTACTTTTGGCACATTACTGATAGTATTATGACCTATATTTTGCTTGGTTGGTTTACCACCATGAAATCTTATAAAAAATCTTTGCATATCTGAAGTTGGTCGAGTGCCTGCATATTTTAACACTACTTTAAGCCACAGTGGATCAGTTATGACAAAGTTCCGGCTAGTGTCATTTTACTATTTGGAATGGTTACTACGACAAGATCATTTCCTCGTATATCAACATCTCTGAACATCATTTTCACAAGTTCATCTGTTCTACAAGCCCCTGCTATTCCAACGACCAGAATTGCCTATAGAAAACTAGATTATTCTGTAAATTCTTAACAAAAATTTACTACATTTACCTTTGTAGAAAGAAAAAAGTCATCAGGTGCTTCAGTCAAGAATTTTATAATTTGTTCTCTGGAAAAAACAGGTGCCTTTTTTTGCTTTGTATGATCTGTTTTGCCTTTTTAAAAAAGATATAAGTTTTTGGATACTTTCCGCAATCAATATTCTCTCGAATTGCAAGGGTAGATTTTAACATTGAAAATGTTGACCATAAAGTAGATGCCTTTTTACATTTGCGTGCTCCTGAAAATATACCAACAGCACGTTTTCTGTTACTGTAGTAACATTTTTGTGTGACACCAATCCTTGAAATCCTTGTATACTTTTAAATATAAATGTTTTGATTTTTCTGGAAACAATTTATTGTATACTTGTTTTGCAGCTTCATGCAATTCTGGAGGTACACCCTTCACTTTCATCACTAGACATGATAAAAATATTCGTAAATGAAAATAGTAATTGCAAATTTGAAATTACACTTTTTCAAAATGTCTGATATAAACAAATGAATAGTGATTTCTGTTCAAATCAAGACTAACATATTTTCATAGTTTTACAAAAATTCAAAGATTAAAATACTTCCAATTAAGTTTAGTAGCTAGTAGTGAAAAAAATAGTATATACTATTTTCTTCAAGCGACAATAAAACGGCATATTATTGAATTACTGACAGAGGCTAAAAACGCTTTTGCTGTCTAAACAACAGTTCTTTTGTTTTTACAACTATTTAGAGGTTGGTACCTCGGTTCTGTCATATTATGAATGTAACAGTAAAGTACCAACTTGATTCGTTGAGAATAAAACGTCACTATAACAGTCCAAAATTTCGAAAATTTGAAAATAACACCAAAAACTAGCAATAAACGCAAAGAAAAAATAATATATTCTACATGGGTTAAAAATATAATTTTTTTCCTTAATTTCACTGTCTCGGCTAACGCCTCGCCAGCAATATTTTAAGCTCAACAATGATATTGTTTAACTCCTAGTAAAATAATCTACTATTTGTTAGATCGGTTTGCTTCTTTTAAGTCTTCCTTTTTGACTATCTTGTTCCAAAACAACATGGCCATGGTTAAATATCATATTTCTCTTTTATATTATTTTGACACATATTTGTATATAATAATAATAATATAAGTTTATTTGTATTCTCCTTTGATACACAACAATTTCTTTCTATAAGTATTTAATACTAAATAAACAATATGAAGCTGCATTTATTGTTTTATTAGTTAATAATAATATTGGTTCGATACAATGCTTTTATTTGTTTATTTATTTATTTATTCATTATGTTTACAAATTCAATGAATTTTATTGATTTATAAACTTATTCACTTATATTAGATATGAGTATGTATTTCTTTTGTTTATTTTTGTTGTTTATTTCTTAAGGTTAAGTGTAAAAACAGCATTTTTGCTGAACTTTGCCTAATGAAACGATTATTATTATTATTATTATTGTTATTATTATTATTATTATTTCTATTAGTTTCAATACGATTATTTCGCAAGCTATGCCGTTATCACATGGTCCTATTAATTCATTATACAATATGTTATTATCTTTATCTTTTCGTTTTCGATTGAATTTCACTACCGGATTTTTAGATATATTGGATTCAAATAAATTTGTCAATTCTTCCAGTTTTCTTTTTAAAAAAATTTGTAATTGCTTTAATTTATGTATATGGACTTTGATTTTTTTTAATTTATTATTAATGTGTCGAAAATTAAATTCAGCTGATTGAATCCACTTAAATTTACGCTTCTGATTTGCACATGTTTTAACACATTTAACGAGGTTTAATTCAGATCCGACGTTATCAATATTGGACTGTAACGTATTCATCAGGCGAATTAGAAGTTTACGTTTATTCTTTTTTTGTACTTGTACTTTTAAGTAATTATTGTAATTAGAATTACAGTGTTAACAGAAAACGCCTGTCCATTCTCAATAAATGAGATGGCAACAAACTAAGCATTTGATAGGTTTAGCAAGGGTACAAGTATATCATAAGAAACAATTTCCTAGTTGATGTAGGTCAATTTTTATCATATACGTAACCTGCAAACAGGCTTATGATTTTTTTTTTTTAATGTTAATGATTAAACTAAGTAACAGATTATAAGAGAGAAATTGGTTTAAGATTTTGCGGCTTGTTGGAGAATTAATGTAGTACAGATTCGAGTCTAAAGACTGTCGTTGCTTGAAATTTTTGGAACACGAGCTTCTATACAGGTCCGTCTATTTCCGACTCCGTCTCATTGATGTTTCGACTTCATTCGTGGTGTACCAGTTATCCTCAATAGCAGTTTTCAGATATTTAAGTTCCGCTTAATGATTCTCTAGTTCACAAATCCTTTAGGATCATTTTGCTGCCGTTTTGATAATTCTGTACTTTTAGCCGGGGTGGTGGTTCAATGAAACATGCAGATATTTGTCCGTCTGTGTAGGTTTTCTGTACACTGTGTGATCTAACTTATTTCCTCGTTTTCTTAACAACACACCTAAAAAGCTAGTTGTTGTTCATCTTCTATCTTTATGGTGAACTGGATACTAGAGTGTTGACAATTCTTCTACCTACCGAAACACAGCCTTGTATTCCGCGGTCTCAACAGTTTCTTTACAAAATTCTCTATGAATCACTAGACTTAGTGGATTTTCTATTGCCATCCCATCTACTTTCAAAAAAATTCTTCTTTTCAAACTTCCGGTGAAACAGACTTTGAATACAAATATTCCTTGTGATTCGGTAGTCTTGAATACAAACTCAGAGTGAGAGACATTTGCTTTGTGAGTTTTGGGTAACCAGTAAAGTATTGGAAGAACCCCTGCCGTTCTTAAAACTTGTTTTTGAGTATCTTTCGGTAGAGAAAATGACTTCATAAATTGATTGGTGAGTCGCAATCTTGTATGTGTTGGATTTCTCTTCAGCTGTCTGTAACTTGACATATCTAAGAGCTTAGAGATTTTTCGGTTGTAGTTTTCTGATTGTAGAAAAATGGTAGTGTTTCCCATATGAGTTGGTAAGATGACATTGCCCTTGTCTGCGTTTATACTTTAGAGGTTTTGTTTTTTTGAAGACATTTCCTGTCTTGGTCTTATCCCTTTTATAAGTCCAATATTCTAAAGATAAAGTAAAAAATGATATTTTTAATGAATTGAATATCAAGTTTTAAATTTCAGAAATTCTTCTAAGAAATGCAAGGTGTTTTGACTAAATCATTTTAAATCAATCAGCAAAAATTGTTTTCCATTTTAATACTGTAGTATCTATTATTAATTATTAAAGATTTTAAATATGGATTTGCAATTTATTTACTAACATGAGTACTTTAGAAATCATTATTTGCATTCTAAAAAAAGATGAAGATACAACTTTCACTCTAAAGGGTACATGTGTATTTATAAACTAAGAAATGCCAACAGTTAACTGTAACGACTGTGAATGTTTAAAGTGCATTATCGTTATCAGGAGTGATAACAAGTTGATAACAAGCCAAGTATTTCTTGTACAGTAGCACACACGTTGCGTAGGGAACAGCAAAATGCAAAACTAGAAACCAATCGAATAATATAAATGTAAAAGTAATTAGACGTAGATCCTATGCAAAGCAAATAAAAGTAGTAATGTTAACGTTAAACGAGGTAGATAAGGTAAATCGATCAACTAACTAGGGAGTCGCTACTGAATGATTTTATCTCGGTTATGGACGTATGAAAAATATCAAATTTACGTAGAGCACTGCTGCTGCATACAGTGAAAATAGAAGATGACTTCCACACACGCGTACAAGAAGTGCGTAGGTAGAAAGTGGTAGGAAAACGAGACCCAAATCGAGGAACGGAAAAAGATAATTTTTCCAACAATTCAGAACAATCGACAAGGCAGTGAATAAGTTTGTATAGAAAAAAAAAGAAAAGGTGGCGGGACGACTATTTAAATTAGAAAGGTTGAATCTAGCCAAAACATCAGATTACGCGAAACCTCTAGGAGGGTAAATCTCATCAACTTGATAAACTAGACATTTTAAGAATTTGCGTTGAATGTTCTCCAGAGCGTAGATATTAACCTGATACGTAGGGTTCAAACTACCAAGGCATACTTCAGCCGAGTTTAAATTAGGGTTCTGTACTGCAAGAAAGGTAAGTCAGCACTTAAAAAATCTATAGAGTTTTTGATAATAAAACCAAGAGTTTTATGTAAAAATGAAACAATAGATTAAATGTGTAAACTAAGGGACAGAGACGATTCAAAAGTGACACACAGATCTTTAAAAGCGCTAGAACGAGTAATGGAGACGTCGGAAAAATAATAGTTAAAAATAATTGGGGACTTTGCTCTGGTAAGAAACAATGTGACATTTAGAAACGTTTAGATCTAAGTGGTTAGACCTAGACTATTTATTAAAAAGATCAACTTCTCTAAAGCACAAGGGCATTAGACATATCACGTATTACCTGAAATATTTTTATGTCATCCGCATACAGTGGGCAATGATAATCGAAAGTAGATGCGACTTCATTGACAAAATATTAAATAATAGGGGGCCAAGAACAGAGCATTGGAGTACACCCGAAGGGACACTTGAGACACGCAACGAAAGCCAAGCAGCTCAACAAATTGAGTTCTATCACATAGGTAACTCATAAGTAATTGTACTAATTTGTTACTCAAACCAAAAAAGTAAAACTTTGAAATGAGAATTTCATGGTTCAACTGATCAAAAGCCTTACTAAAATCGGTGTACACAAGGTTGACCTAGAAACCAGAATCCAAGGATTCAGCAAGAGACTAGTGCATAACAGTGAAGCTTTTGGGAGATTCTAGAAACGATGTGGTTATATAAGCAAAATTTGAAAAGTTTTGAGAAGTTACAGAGAAGCGTGATTTGACGATAGTTAAGTCGCCTTTTTTATGAACGAAAACAATTCGAACAGATTTCCAATCAACAAGAATGCGTCTCTGTTGAAGGATCAGTTTGAATATGTAAAGTAACGACGTCGACAGCACCGAAATGCTGTCTCGCAAGAAGAAAGCAGGGATAAGATCAGTGCCAGCGGAAAGTGTGGGTTTAATCTTTTTTATAGCAAAAAGGAGATTAAACTCGAAGAAATGTTTAGGCAGAGAGATCACGTCAACAACCTAATGTTGAGGTACAAAAGAATGCTAAGCATGTGCGTTGCTAAAGCAGCTACTAAAATAAGAAACAAAAAAGTTGACAACATCATTTTGGCCGTCACTGTGAGCAGATAACTCATATTAGAAGGTATACCGGAGGAATTACGGACTAGATGGATGATTAGGGTTAGACCTAATGTCGGTCTCAATACGTCTCAAGCAGCATTTATGAGAAATCTGAATATCAGTCTTTATCTTGCTGCGCAGTAGTCTAAACCGATAAAGAGAAGTAGGGTCATTAGATGATTTATAATTCCGCCAGAGAGAGTACTTCAGCATGATATCAGAGATGATAGCATTAGAAAACCATGGCGGATATTTTGTTCTGGATTTCAGAGAGGACTTAAGGATAAATGCATTGAATAAGTCATAGATAACAGAATAAAGAGGAATCAACGGAAGAGTCTTTCAAGATAAGAGTACATGATAGGAAAGAAAGATGTTTATATAAGGAGGCGTAGTTACCTTTTCTAAAGTTGTAGGACAAATAAAGATTATTTCCAACAAATTTGTGAAAATTGCCAGGTAAGTTGCGGGAAAATCTTATGAGAAGGGTAGGATGATGGAAGTCCTTGTCAATTATTGAGTCGCAGTTCCTGTCAACCAGACATGATTTGGATGACAATAGAAGATCAAGAAACCTATTGTAGAAATTGCAGACAAAGTTGAACTGCTCAAAAAACAGTAAGTTGCAAAATTTATTTAATTTTAAACACGTTTTGAGGTACTGCAAAAAGGGACGAGGCATATTTAGAAAAATTAAAATCACTCAACACAACGAGATCAGGTCCATGGATAATGTGAAGTACCTCAAATGCCTCAAACAGTGTGATCACTTAATCATAAGACACAATTTGAGATATTTAGACAGCGACAAGACAGAATCTAGCACCAGAGGTACTTATGAATACAGCAAAAATATTGATATCGAGAATAGACTGGAATATAGGAGAGATTAAATACAAATCTATGTGCTGCACATAAAAGTTGAATTTTACCGCAATGAGAACTCCGCCACCTCTAAATCTGGATGTGACTTTGAGTGGCCGGTCACATCTAAAGATGTTGAAAGAGAAGGAAAAAGTTTTGATAGTAAATGTAGACAGGAGCGGAAGAAATATGAGATGAAAAGCAGTCTGGAGAGTTGGCGGGAGAAGCGGGTATTTGCTATCCGGAACCTACCAAATCTGTTCCTATCCCAAGCAGCTTAATCAGAATTAATGTTGGGCAGAATCTTGTTGAGACTACAGCAATTAAACATTTTAAAAAATTAGATTTACAGTCACCAATAGAATGTTGTTCAGCACACTTAAGGCATACCGAAGACTTACGGCAGTGGCGAGACAAATGGTGGAATCCGCAACAATTGAAACATTGAATAACTTCTAATGCATCAAACACAGGGCAAGACTCGTACTCAATAAATATATGTTCAACTAAAAAAGCAAATCTGTAGGCAGCAGCGTCAACTTGTAAGAGAACTTGAAATGAGCTTTTGTTCTTCCTAAGAGGGTTGACCGAGATACATTTGATACTAGAAGAACTGAATAAATCAGGATTTTGTACACCAGCAAACTTGACAATGATCTCCGGGCTGTGCAACTTAGTCATCTCTGTGACTCTTATGCGGAGATGGAGCTTGGTAGGTTCAGTCACTTGGTAGTTTTCTGAAAGGTTGAGGGTTGCAATCTGTTTCAATTTCCGGCGCTGTCATTAGAAGAGCAACTAACGAGAATACCATCACCAGCAGTATGCTTTACACCGACAACACCTAAGCCAGAGAATATGGGTTTACAATACGTAAAAGATCAGTCATAGTAATAAAATTACTTTGCTGAGTCTTTGGTTTAATCAAAACAAAGGATGCAGCAACGTTAGCATAAGGGCGACAGTTTTGACATCTGGAGCTTTTAGATGATACAGACGAGAAATTAGACTGCAGATAATCCAATGCTTTGAATTTCAGTGACAAGACACTAGCTTTGACAATAGAATTTACGTCTTTAGAAATCTTCTTGATCAGATGAGACTTTAATTCTCTAATTCTTGAATCCAATTCTTGAACAATATTATTCATGCATTTATCCAGGTACGAATTAATTTTATCTTTAAATGTGGCTGAACAAAAGAGAGAGATGCAATATTGGCATTTCCAAATTACTCCTTGGTACGTTCTAATAATATCAATAATATTCTTGGGAAAATTAATGCAGTGTAGGTGAAACGGCTTATTACAAGGACCACTACAGCTAAGTCCAGGTAGTTTTGACCCACAAGGATTACCGCATTTAGAGCAGTTTGACATTGATTAGGAATTAATAAGTCCCATATGAGCTTTCATTAATTCTCATTCCATCTTGATTTAAGCTATCACATTTCTCCGTAAAGTATTTTTTATTATTGTGCTTACTTTAAAGATAGTTTTATTCTGATGGCCATTTAGACTAATATCTCAGAATTATTTTAATAATCTTTCATTTAAGTTTAGGGTCTTCTGGTTTTCTAACCGTGGCCGTAACATCGACAGTAGTCAAAGAAAATGTAAAAATATTAGCTCCGAAGAGTATCATGCAATTCGGAATTGTTGATTCAGGAGAAGGAGGCAGAAATGTAACTGTGGTTAAATCAACGAAGAAAATTTTTCCCAATGGTTCCAACATTTTAAGAAGAAAGTTGGATTAATCGAAGACAACCAGGTGTTACTGATTTTAGATAATCACACCAGTCATATATCATTGCAAATATTTGAGCTTTGTCTTAAAAACATAGTTATGCTTAGTTTGCCGCCCCACACGTGGCACCGGTTGCAACCAATGGACTTAACCATCTCTGGCCCACTAAAGAGCGCTTACAGCAGAAATTGTAATTTATTCTAAATATTGAAAATAAAGTCCACTAATCAAGACATAAAGTTAACAAATTACGATATTGCTGAAATTTTCAATTTGGCGTACTGTGACACAGAAAATATGGAGAAGGCAATTTCGGGGTTTTGTGCAGCGGGAATATTTCACTTACATCCCGCTAAATTTTTAGAAGACGACTTTTTTCCAACTGATGATTTAATAGATCACAATGAAAGTTATGAAACTCAATGCCGAAATGGTACTCCACTACCGGAGTCCTTTCACAATGACCAGATTACTTCCGTAGAAAAAATTCCAAGTCCATCCTTACCCCAACCATCTTGTTACGGCCTTTAACGCGTCCGTAATACTTCACCTAATAAATCCGAGATTACCTCAACAGAAGACATTCCCGGTTCATTCTCACCCTAACCGTCAAAGGACTTCAACAAACTGAAAGTCGTTCACTTGATGATTCCCATGTATCTGTTGTTATTATTTTACCAATCTTTGCTTCTCACGCAAATTTTGCAAAGAAGAATGTAAAGAAATGTTTCAAAGTAATGAAATTAAGCAAATCAAAGACCAAAAACAGCCTGCCAAAGAAAAAGTTAAGAAGCAAATTTTGTCAAATGTGAGAGCGAAAGTGAACAAAGCCTGAGTGAAAAAGATCTGTGCGATGATGACGATGACAATGACGTGGATGATGACAAAGATGAAGTGTAAAATATTTACAGTATTTGTGGAGAATTTGGAAAATCTGGAGAAATATGGTATAAATGCGTTTCTTGCGCAAGATGGTCCCATAAAGACTGCGGTGGCCAGTCTAGTTAAAAAGACTACATTTGTAATTTTTGTAAATAGTTTGTAAGTGTTTTTTTAAATTCATTCATATTTTTTTCAATTTACCTTTTAATGTTTTCTACTACATATAGTTTTCGTTTTTGGTTTTTTTAAAATTATTGCTATAATGTATCTATTAATTGTTGAAACTCCTTGATGCGCCATCTTATTGACCGTATGCGTCATCTTACCAGTCTGTTCAGAAAAGTTGGCACAAAGTAACAAAACTTTTAAAAAAACTGGGAAAAAAAATCCATTGCGAATTTATGAAATCTGTTGAGTCATGTAACTTGGCAATAAATTGAATCAACAAACATCTTAATTATATATACAGGGTGATTCATTACTATTTGGAAATAATTTAACATTAAAATCCCGACCTTAAATTATGAAGATTTAACCCAAAACACCTAGATAAAAAGTCGCTCATTACTAAGTTGCAGGGTGTTTGATTTAAAAATTGAAAAACGATTTGTGTTTAGTATTTTAAAATTAATTGACGTATTTATTTCATATTTGGCAGGGAGTGTAGACACTGTACACTCTACACCCTTCTAAATTATGTTAAACAAACATTTCTGTCTACTATCAGAGACGTACGACAGGGGTAAGTGACCGGTTAATCGTGCCCAAATTCTACGCCACTGGTGGAATAAAAATTTGAGTACAATTTTTTGATCCTCCAATATTTATTAAGTAAATAATGTACTCTTTTCTCATAACGATTACGTCAATATTTCTAGAGATATTTTACCCACTAGATCAAAAGAATTAATTCAGTTCAGAGCCAACTACACGAAACAAATAATATTGAAAAATTATCCATCAAATGTGACTTATCGAATTGTAATTTAAATAGAAATCAGGTTATTTGCTTTAATAATATTTTAAAATCACTTTGAATTATTTGAAAGTTAGAAGATCTGTTTTATTTTTGTCAATAAATTTTAGTATCTTTATTGTTAATACGGATTAAAGTTTAATTTGCGTATTAAATGCAATCCACTGGCTCAAAACGTCAATATTAGTTATTACATACCAATATTAAAAAAATTATACAGCTTCATGTTTAACTTAAAATATCTCGAAAAATATTGACTTAATCGTTATAAGGAAAGAGTACATTATTTACTTAAAAACATTGAAAAATCGAAAAATTGTACTAAAATTTCTATTCCGCCAGTGACGTAAAATTTGGGCATGATTAACCGGTCACTTACCCCTATCGTACGCCTCTGGTAGTACACAGAAATGTTTGTTTAACGTAATTTAGAAGGGTGTACAGTGTCTACACTTCCTGCCAAATATGAAATGGATACGTCAATTAGTTTTAAAATACTGAGCACAAATAGTTTTTAAATTTTTAAACAAAACACCCTGTAACTTAGTAATGAGCGACATTTTAACTATAATGTTTTGGGTAAATCTTCATAATTTGAGGTCGGGATTCTAGTGTTAAATTATTTCCAAATAGTAATAAATCACCCTGTATATATATAATTATAAATAATATGTTCCCGCCAACCCCTAAAAGCATTTGCATAATATTTCTTAAAATCAATTTAAAAAAAAAATTTTTTTCACGGTTCCTACTGCAATGTTTGATATTAATTTTTCCTAATAAATTAATACATTCTTTGATCAATTCCTTATCTACAAAAATTAAAACTAATTTTCTTTAATTTTCATAATAAATTCGAAAAACAGTATAAATGAAACAAAATGTAGAAGTATGAGTTTAATAGTCATTAAAGACAAGAGAAGATTCATTAATTTTGCCGTTCGAAATGTAAACAATGCAAAGAAAATTCTAAAATTTATTCATTTTTATGTTAAATCAAAAGTAAAATTGGCTAAATTTTATACATTCTTATGACCCGAAATTAAGACATTTATAATAATTTCGTCAACAACACGTGTTTATTAAACCATGCACGTGTTTAGTAAAACATGACGTACCATCAATTACAGATTGGGTATACAAACAATAATATATTAGAACCTTGTCGGGGCTACAACCCCAATAACTTTTGTAATTAACTTTAATATATTAAAAGCTTTTCCACCCTACTAGGCAAATAATTAATGTTCTGTTTCCATAATAATTTCGCATTTAATATCGCTCTCTAAAGAATTTGACAAAAAATATAAACTTCGTTTAGCACTTTTATTCTAATTAACATTAATTGAGCCTCGCAATAATAAACAAATATAAAATAAATCAATCAAATTATTTTCGGTACACAAATACATTATTTATTAAAAATGTTAATAACTATAATGAGAACAATAAGTGTGGAATTTATGAATTGTAAATATATACGCAATTTACTAAATGAATGACAGTTCTCCTAAAACATACTTCTTTTAATACTGACGCATGAGAAGATCAAATTACAGCTTTTTAGATTGAACACGATAAGATATTAAGTAATTTCATTTTATTTAGTAATAATTAGTATAAAATCAAAAACGTTTTTTATTGATACTGCTTAATGGTGTTAAAGTTTGCTGAAAGAATGGAAAGTAGGAGGGACAAACATGTGCTGTGCAGTAAAAACTTAGAAGTTTAGTTTCATAAACTGCTATAAATCTTATTCTTGCAGTACGTACAAAAAAAGCTGCCATCTTTTCTTTCACCTACAAATTTAATCAATTTTAAAAAATATATTAAATCAAGTATTAAGACACGATATTATTGTTATTTTATAATTTCTTAATTTATGTGTTATTTTTAATTTACACTTTGAACAAAATTTCTCATTGAAAAAAATTTTTCAAGCCGATTTCAAATAATCAAAATTTCACTCTTTTTATTTAAATAAAATGAAGCACTGTAAAGCCTCCTTCAAACGCGAATATTTTCATTATCAAACGGAAAGAATTTTTGCTTAATAACGTTGAAGATTGCTTTAACGGTATGTTGTTTTAAAGTTGTTTAAGCTTTAATATTCTTTCTTCAAACCCAAAGAAAACAAGAAGCTACTATCTCTAAATGTTTGATGTGAGAGAAGTTAGTAATTAAGAAAGAGTTATTAAAAATATTGAATAGTGACTAAAATTCCTCTTCTAGAATGTTTGGAGCATTTGATAAGTGGACGGGAATTGTTGTAAATTTAATTTGTGTTATTAAGGTCAATAATTCCTTGTAACGTAAATATAGTTTATCCATTAATCTTTTTAAATGATGTTTTAGTAATTATTCTTGTGTGCTTCCCAGATACCTCCAAAATTAAAAGCACGGAGGGTGGGAATAAAATGCCAATTTACATTTTTAACATTTAATTGGGTTATGATTTCTGATTAGAAACTTTGACTTGTTAAAAATTGATATATTTCTTTTAATTCATGGTGCGCCCCACAAAACGTTTTTCCATTGTCAAAATAAATATCTGATATTTGCTATCTATGCGCCTTAAATCTGTATAAAAAGTTCTCCTACTAATTCTATGTAAACCGCTTTTGTGGATAAGCATACAAAAACAGCAACGTATACTGTAAGTTTGATTTTTGATCGACCTTGTGCTTTGTTGAAATTGGATCCGCACATTTATAAAATAGTCAAACAGGTTTTGTTGTAATTGACGGTAAGTTTCCCATTATGGGTGTATTCGTCTTTAGCAAATTTTAAAACATGTAACGTATTTATGCAAGACGCTTTTCTCTCTAAGAAGAAAATCCCATATTTTGCAAATCAAGATAAGGTTGTTTGATGTCCTACATGTAGGTTATCAACTTTAATTGAATTTAGTTATGTGATGTCTTTTGAGAAGTCGTAATGAATATTTTTGTCAAATTTGTAGCACAAATTTAGTTATCTCCCCTTACCAACCCTTATTAGATCGTCTTTGTCAACGAAAGTATTTAATGCTATTAAATTATTTTGATTTGATCAATATTTTGTATATATTGCATCGATACGGTTTATTTTCCAAATTTTTGTGTTCGAATCATTCTTGTTCTTGCTTATTTTTACGACAATTATTAACAAATCTAATCTTAACTACTTTTGTGAATGATGAAAATTTGTTAAATAAATTGTCGGTTACGTTATCTAAAGTGGCAGTATCTTCATAATGCTAACGTTTCTCTAATTCAAGATGGATTGTTGTTTGTGTTGCTAAACTCAATTGTTTTGGACAATAAGCTGAATGGTATCTAAGCCAATGTGGGCGTTTCCACCAAATCTTTAATTGATTTAATTAATCTGCATATAACCCACGTAAAATGAGATCAGCTGGATTTCCACTTAATCTGACATGATTTCATTCTTGAATGGACGTGATGATTGAAGTGTGCAGTGTAATGTGGTCTTTTTTGATCTGTTAGAGTTTGTGTATTTTCTTCTTTTTTTTTTTTTTTTTTTTTATTTTTTTTCTTTTTTTTTTAAGTTTTTTTTTTTTTTTTTTTTTTTTTTTTTTTTTTTTTTTTTTTTTTTTTTTTTTTTTTTTTTTTTTTTTTTTTTTTTTTTTTTTTTTTTTTTTAATTAATAAATTTATTTAATTTTTTTTTTTTTTTTTTTTTTTTTTTTTTTTTTATATTTTTTTTTTTATTATTATTATTTTTTTTTTTTTTTTTTTTTTTTTTTTTTTTTTTTTTTTTTTTTTTTTTTTTTTTTTTTTATTTTTTTTTTTTTTTTTTTTTTCAGACAAGAAGAGAAAGAAAAACAAAGGAGAAATGGTGCTGGGGTTAAAAGGAGTTAGAAAGTGTGAATGAGTGAAAATATTTAATTTATAGAATTAGGTACGACATGATAGTAGGGGGATAGTTAGGAAAAAGAATATTTGGAGGAGATATTAAAAGAGTGCAGAGAATGCAGGAAAGGTATTGCAGATAGACGATGGGGTTAGATAAAGATACACCGGGGTACATAATAGCGATAGAAATAAAACTAGAAATGATAAGAACAGCAGCAGGGAAGAGAGCAATGAAATATGAAAAAAGCTTAAAAGTAGCAAAGAAAATAAAATTTTATACGAGTATTAGAGACAAGTGAAAGATATGAAAACAAAACATAAACAGGAAGAGAAAAGATACAGAAGAGAAAAAGGAGGGACAAGTATATGCAAATGCAGGAAAGCAGAGAGAAGATAAGAAGTAGTAGTAGATATAACGAGAGGTATAAAGATTTATTAACGAATGAACGCTTAGTTATACAATGGGTATAATAAATTTAAACAAGTACGGGGAGATAAAGAAAATGTAGGATATGTAGAGAAGGTGGGAGAACGTAAACCATATGAGACAAGAATGTGAAGAGCTAAAGTTGCAATTAAGGCAAAAGAAGGAGGTATTGGGGTACCGTAAAGAAGGAGCTAATTAGATGAGAAACGTGATAGAAGGAGAAAAAAATTTGGGAGAAGAGGAGAGAAGAAATAAAAAGTGAAGTATTTAGGAAAGAGAAGTAGGTGTTATTTTTTGGTTTTGTTATTCATGTATTTTTTTGTTTAAGAGTTTTTAATTCTTTTGTTAATGTTAAAACTATTAAAAAATATCTATCTATCTATTAGTATTAAATGGTTTAATTAATTAATAAAAGGATAATTAATGCTTAAAAATAGGAACATTCTGGCGTATTAGTAAACTACTACGTCAAACAAAGTGAACAGTTAGTAAATCAATTCTAATTATTGAGGGAAAATGAAGTTACCACGATTAACCAGAATAAGCAAACACTAGAGGATCACTTTCAAAACCAATACGAAAAACAAGTCTAAAAGTTTTATTGTTAAAATTATGATTAATTATAATATTTAAAATATTAGAAATTGACGTAAAATTGCTATGAAAAGTTTTTTTTCTATAATCAATTTCTTTCCTCCTCGTTTTCAGTAATTTTTTAGTCTTGTCCATCTCTTTTCCCTAAATCGATAGTAACTTATTTTCTTTCTTTCCTTTTTTCCATTTTTTTGATTTTCTTGCTTCATTTTACCCTTAATTATTATTCCTCTTTTGTCCTTCTATATTGTTTCTGCAAACTGTATTTTTATATAAATTTTTGGCATTTTATTTTTTTTGTTTTTCTTCCATTTAAATTTCTACCATCCCTACTATAAAAAAACCCTTTATGTTCATTCAAAACTGTTTTCTTATATTTTGGAACAAGCTGCTGAAAATCCTTTGCAGTTGCCGCCTGCAATTATTAAATTGCTTGAAAATCAATTTGCACAAGTTACGATCAACCACGCTTAAGGATAAGAAATCATTTTTAATGTTTTTTTTCAATTTTTTTTACAATTACCACGAATCTTTTAGACAGTTTGCAATCTATTTCGTACTCAAGAGTTACTCAATAATATTCAACTAAATTACGGAATTTTTTGATGCTTTGTTCATGGGTATCAGTGATTTGAAATTAAATTTGTATTGTTTGCTACTGATCTAAGCCGTACTCTAAAGTTACTTAAAGAAAATTAAATTTGAATTATTCTAAATCATTTCTAACAAACACGACGTCGTTTGTGTTCAGTGTATTAATTTTTTGAATTAACCCCTCAACAAAAGCTAAGTAAAGCCAAGGAGTTAAGATGGTTTAACACTTAGTAGGGACAATTGTTTTTAAATAGATGGCGTTAAAATAGAAAAACATTTTATTATTCAAGAAACCACCTTAATCCAAACCCTAGGTAAAAACAAGTGGGGATTTTAAAACATCATAAAAGCTGTTACTTTTGAATATTATCTGAAATAGTAAACGAAAACGTTTTTACGTTAATTACATATTAACAAACAATTGGTTTTTTTATTACGTATCATTCTCAATAAAATTTTGATATATACCTATTAATAGAGTTTGATTGAATTTTAAAATGTTATTATAGGGCCTTTGGTTTTGGAATACGTGTTAGGGTAAATAAGGAATATTTTTGTACGTAACACGCACCTGCAGCATCTATTTCAAAAACTACTTTTTACCATTTTAAGCAAACTTAACTTTGTGGTTAATTTAGTGTACAGAAAAGTAGATTTTAATTTAGTCATATACAACTTAAATAAGTAAAAACAACTTTTTTGAATAGGTTAACAACCTCTTCAATCTGTCAATAAAAGTAATCTGTAATTTATTTTTATTGCAGTTTTACGCAAACAATTTCAAACTCAGCAAGTATTTAAAAACTAAACATTTTTCATAAACAAAGTAGGTGTCTAAATGATTCCCTTTCCGCAACTTGTTACCAAGGGTTGCATTACTAGTTACGAAAAGTAAAATTTTTCGCTAGTTGTCAGATTATTTTTACTTTAGTTTTGGAAATTGCAACCATGGTAACTTGCTCCCAATTGATTAGAATTTGAATTCATGATAGGTTTAATTCCTTTTTAACTTTTTTTATATAGGAAAATTATGCACCTTGCTCGAAACAAAACATGATTTTTGTAGCTCATGTAATACTGTTAGCCCGGCTACCCTCGTCAAGCAATTATCACATTCGTTACAAAACATGCGTTTTGACACTGGTAACAAAAAAACTATATCAATACAAAAAGATAAATGAAGCATCATGTTTTTGCATTTGCTAGTATTAATCTCAAATAATTTAGTTTTGTTTATTATTAATATTATTTTTTTTAGACTGCGTTTCTACAACATAATTAGGTTCTCTTTCCTGCATTCCTCGTGGAATGCGCCCATTTAAGATTTGTGGGAGAAGACAGTTTTTGTAAAATTGTTCCTGTTTTGGCAACATCTCATTGTTCCAGACGTTAATAATAGTAATTTTTGATACACATTGCAATAAAATAGGGGGTGGGGTATAAATTACTATTATTACTTATAATGTTAAATAGATATTTACGTTGGGTCGCAATGTAACTCCTGCAACTTTACTTGTAGGAAAATCACTCCTATTCCGTTTACCTGGCTAGCTCTTTAATCTCTTATTTATTTGACGTGTACAGTCTCCTCTCTACCACAAATTGGGCTTAAATGAAACAGCTGACTGAACATAAAATTTTATAAGTAAAATGTGTGTCTTGCGACATCTCGTGTAAACATTGACACGTATGAATAGTATAAACTAAGAAAAATGCCAACAGTTAACTGTAACGGCATGTGTGTGTTAAGCGTATCTAAGCGATAGCTTTAATGCTTTAATCCACCTCTGATGAGCTCACAATAAGAGCGAAATGCTGATCAGGTGTTCTTTTGTTGCGTGTGTACTTTTGTACAAGTTATCTTGGCTTTATCGGTAACGTGTGTTACAAGCATTAAAGCTATCGCTTAGATAGCGCTTTGCACTTTAACACACACATGCCGTTACAGTTAACTGTTTGCATTCTTCTTAGCATAAAATTTTATATTTATTTTTTTTATTCTCGACCGCCACTGTTCACAATGAAAATACTTAATTTAGCATTAGCTAACATTTCGCGGTTTTATTTTTAAACTAACGGTGCGCCCCTACTTGTAACTGTATGGTAATGTAGTACGCACAAAGAAAATCAGTTATTGCGTTTAAACACTAATGCAAACTACGGCGCAGTGAACTTATATCCAAAGAACATTAATTAACAAACATAACGCATTTAGAGATTTAATAAATTTACAGTTGTTATCTGACCTTGCTAGATTATCTCAGGTATGTATTCGACCTGCTCTGTCTTCCTTTGTTGTTGGTGTGATCCTTTGCAGCTTACAAAGCCAACTAAAATGATGATTAAACTGCTCTCTTGACTTCCCCACGGGGCCGTGACTATTGTTACACCACATCTTAACTACGCTCGTACTTTCGGTAAGTTTGTTTTGGTAACTTCGCGTATACTGATATTTCTTTACACTTAAGGACTGAGAGCAAAAAAACAATAACATTGAAAAACTTGCATAACTTTTATACCATATAATTTTTTTACAAAGTTTTGATATAGTAGGCTTTGAAATAGTTGTCAGAATATGTCGACCAATTTTGATTTTTATTTGAGTCAAATTGTGTTCACAATGGCAAAAGTAGTGGAAGTACATAGATTAATCATTAAAAATTTGTTGAGAATCCACAATGGTCAGTCGTTCGCATTGCAAAGGAGGCAAAAGTTTGCATGCAAGTGGCAGCAAAAGTCATCAAACGGTACAAGGAAGACTTTACCATAACACGAAAACCAGGAAGTGGACGGCTAGAGGGTTGTCATTCACCAAAAAAAGTGCAAAAGGCAATATCTGCGATGGTTAAGAATCCGCTGATATCGAACCGGAAATTAGCTGCAAAAGTCGACTTGTCGGAAAAGAAAATTCGAAAAATAAAAAAAAAGAGTGGATTTAAGTCCTTCAAAGTTTAAACAACTCCAGGTCGTAATGCGGAAAAAAACATTAAAGCCAAGAAACAAACCAGAAAGTTGAAAGCAGATTTTTTCCAAAAACGTCAACGTTGCGTGATGGACGATGACACTTACGGCCTCGCCAATTTTTCTCAACTACCTGGTCAGGAGTTTTATGTTTCCTGTGGACGAGGAAATGTTCCTAAGAAGTTTAGAACTAAAATAAAGTTCCAAAAAAATTATCTCGTCTGGCAGGCGATTTGTAGCTGCGGTGAAAGAAAGCCAATCTTTCATAACAAATGGAACATTTAACTCCGATATTTACACGAAGGAGTGTCTCCAAAAAATATTGCGGCCTTTTCTGAGTAAACATAAGGTATCCACATTTTTTTGGCCGGATTTAGCTTCGTGCCATTACAGTAAGCAGACAAAAAATGGTACAAAGAGAATCATGTCGATTTTGTACTCAAGGAGGCTAACCCACCAAATTGCCCTGCGCTTCGCCCAATCGAGCGGTACTGGGCTTTGGTGAAAAGAAGCTTGAAGCAGACAAAAAAGGCTACAAAATCGATTGAAAGTTTTAGAAAAATGTTGACCGTAGCGACCAAGAAAGTGTCGAGCACCACCATAAGAGCCATGATAGAGACCATTCCCGACAAACTCAAAATTTTTTATGACGACAAGTCTGATTGATTTTTTGTTTTTTCTTAATTTTTATATAATAAATAACCTATCCAAAACTAAATTTTTTTTGAAAATTTATTTAGCGGTTTAAAAGTTTAGCAAGTTTTTCAATGTTAATGTTTTTTCGCCCTCAGTCCATATTTAGCTCACCAATCTAACATTGTTTTTAATTAACTCGCACTATTATTTGCTCTTATCTCTGAAACGGCACATCAGAGGAAACTTCTACAACTTCACTTCAGCTTTATTCTTTACCAACTTCGGAATGTTACTTCGAAGCACTAACATTCGGCGCTGCCTTTAAGTGCATTCACGCTTATGACTATTCAAAGAAGAGACGCTCAAATTGAAGGTACTCCTATTTATCATCTTTCCATAGCCTGTTTTGATCATTTATCAATTTGCGCGTCTTTTTTGAAATTTAACCCCGTCTCTATCGGACTTTTCCGTAACTACTTACAATTTTATTTTAATAATCCTTATCATATTCAGGCTCAAACGACGCCTCTTCTTCTCCTGATGGCGATGATATGCGGTACTTATACACAATAATGTCACATACCTTCTCAATTTGCACTTTTCCTTAACCTATAATTTTGAGGTTAAGTTGTAATCAATTTTTAGTATTTTTAATTCGGCGCAATCATATTCAATCTTTTTAAGCATAGATATGATTCCTTAGCCCAAAACATCCCTAATGTTCATGTTTTGTGCATGTTCACATAATTTATTCTTTTGAAATTGCAGGTCATCGAAACCTTCATCCGATGTTGGACAAGTATGGTCTGACATGGATAATCATAAGCAGGAAGGCGATTTTACCTAGATATCATAGCAATTACATCTTAAAACTATAACCAAATGATATCAGCTTGCCCTAAATCACAATTTTACCAACATTCCATCTAATCGGCAGGGTACCCTCTTTTTGGTAAGTATTCTTAAAACTAACAATATTATTACATTATAATTTACAGGGTCGGTTGAGAACAAGTATAGGGACTATTTCATTTACATGAAGCCATAATTTACATCTTTCATTATCCGATCTGCTTAATCAAAATGCTGTACAAAAGTGTTCATCGCAACATATATGATATACATCATATAAACAACGGGTTACCATTCAGTTAGATACATCAAATGCATCGTACGGTTCTTCCATAGAAACCACAATATGTAAATGTAATAAAAATAATAAAGAAAATATGATCATCAAAACAAAATTAATACAATGTATTAAATAATAAAAAGAAAACACAAAATTGTGTATTAAGTATTCTAACTAATATATCTAAACATAAAATGACATTGCGTTTTAAGTTTCTTGACGTTTACGAAGTTTGTATTTAATTTTTAATTTAAATAATTTAGGTGATAAATTTAGCCATGAGTTCTCAATACTATTGTAGCAATTTGCCATTAAATATCAAAAAGAGAACTTGAATAGAGATGTTGTAAAAGATGACACGTATATCCAGTTTTTATTTCTCAAGTTCAGATGATGATGTCAGTTCTATAAGTAATTTTGCTGTATAAGTAAGGTGGCGACTTGTAGTAAAGTATTCTATGAATGAAACCTTTGGCGTAAAAAGGACCCGTTGTTTTTCGTTTGCAACTCCTATTGAAGGCGCTTCTGCCTGTAGAAGGTTTTTATAAATTATCAATTTCTCATGTTTGACCAATCAGCTCGCTGAAGTGTGTAAGACACTCTCTGAAATTTTCTTATTCCAAATATGAATCTCAAACAATTATTTTGAACTTTTTGTATTCTATTAAAATCTTGTTTTGTCAAAATAGAGCATAAATTACATCACAGTAGAAAAGTTCGAAAGAAGTAATAAATCACACAGCATTTTTTGACATCTACACTTAAAAGTTTTAGGATTTACAAATTAGAGAATTTAGATGTTGTTTAAACCTAAGATTAGGATCGATTGTTAGACCAAAATTACTAGTTGACTCGGTGGGAGTAAGTGAATTACCGTTTAACTTAACAGAGATTTGATTTGACACTAATTATTTTGTTTTTTCTCTACCACACAACATTAAAAACGATTTTGAACAATTTATTTTTAAAGCATGATCTACAGACCAATTGTAGAGTCCTTGTAAGGTCCTTATTAATGTGAGAAATAGCATCTTCAATTTCATGTAGCAAAAAGGATAAATAAAGTTGAGTGTCATTGGCATACATATGATGTTTACAACGATATAATACAGATGGTAGATGGCAGGTGTAAATTGAAAACAATAACGGACCCAATATGGATTCTTGAAGCACTCCACGTAGTAATCGTAACTCTTTTGATATTTCGTTGCCTAGTTTAACGCATTGGGTTCTATCTCGTAAATAATTAGCAATTAGCAAGAAAGCAAAACTTATATGAGTTAGGATTTGGAGAAGCAAATCATGATCAACTCTATCAAAGGTTTTAGAAAAATCTAATAGATTTTCTTAAAGCAAAAGTTGATAAGATGCGTTAGGTAAGGTATTAAAGTGGACCCACATAATCGTACGATATTGATATTCAATTAATCCCTATGTAATGTATTGAACACGTCGAAATTACTTAACAACTTTTATTTATTACTGAATACATCTTATCTTACAGCTTACGTGCTTACTTAAACGAGACCACACCCAAGATACAGTACTTCCGAAAAATACCTTCTTATACATTGTTATTAATGCCCGTTTACACTATTTGGCACCGTTTACACTACACTACATCCCTACTCTAAGTATTGTTACATTTACAAAAATATAATAATACATTCTTACCTTATTTTACTTACAAATTGAATCTCTGTGGTGGTTGAATAACTCTAGGTGGTCTATCTCTTGCTATACATTCAGACAATCTTGTTTCTATCACATTTTCATTTTTTTTAGAAAAAAATATGGTCGTTCTCATTATCTTTAACTTTTATATCTACTTGTTCAAGATCACAAAAATTATCTTTCCCACGAGATTCTAACGCTTTACTTGCATCTGTAACATTATTACTCGGTATATAAATTTCCGTTCTCCCAATTTCTAACTTATCATTAACACTAGCTACACTCATTTTAGAAGCATCAAAGTTTTCGTTAATGTTAATCTTTGCTTCATACTTTAATAATTGGTCTTTATGTTTTTTCCAACTTACACCTAATGATGGAATATGACAATTATAAATGTTTTTACCAACTATCTCCGTAATCTCTCCTAAAATCTAACCTGGTTTATTTGCATGTCTATAATCTCTAGCATACACACTATCTCCTTTCACAAATTCTATTTTTCTATTCCTTCTAAACTTTTTTTCTTGTTTGTGAATAGCTATATCTTTATATTTGGGTTTTAATGTATCCAATCTATTCCTCAATTCCTATTAAACATTAATTTCGCTGGTGTTTCACCAGTCGTACAATGACTCGTCGTTCTATATTCAAATAAATATCTATTTATTAATGTCTGTGTATCATTTAGGACCATGATCCACATGAACTCTTTCAAAAACTTTATTCGCTTGAGACCATTTTTGCAAACTACTTTCTTCTGGATTGTCACTATTTTCCCTGCACACGCTACAATTTTTCTCTACATTTGCTATTTCCTCGTCAAGCTTTGGCCACCAAAAATATGATCTTGCCCTACTTTTCATTTTTGCTATCCCTAAATGTGAATTATGCAACTCATTTAACAATGTTTTTCTTAGTTTAACTGGTACTACTACTCGGTAACCCCACATTAAAATTCCCTGTTCTAATGTTAACTCATCACGTCTTCTAAAATATGGTTTATTTACCTCATTTTCTGTATAATTTTCCCATCCATTCCGTACTAGGTCAATTATCGTACTAATCTCTAAATCTACTCGTGATTCTAATCTAACTTTCTTTGCGTCTATTGGCATCGCCTCTTCTACAAAATTTAAATAAGTGTAATTGTCATCTTCAACTAAATCAATTTCGCGTTTATTATTTGGTAATCGCGACAGTGCATCTGCCGTTTCGTTATTTTACCTTTTATATATTTGATTGTGTAATTAAAACTAGATAAAAATGCCCATCTCTGCAACCTACCCGCTGCCATAGGTGGTACACCCCTTTATCACCTAACAAAGCTAGTAGTGGTTTGTGATCGGTCACTAGCTCAAAATGTCTCCCCATTAAATATTGCGGAATTTTTTACACCATAATAAATTGCCAATGCTTCTTTGTCTACCATTGAATAGTTCTTTTCGGCTTTAGATAAAATACGCGACACGAACCCTATTGGACGTTCATTACCTTATGTATTTACATGACTTAATACCGATCCAATTCCTTTCTGTGACGCATCGCACATTAACCTAAGTTGTGTTACTGTCAAAATGAGCTAATACCTCGTCTGACGCAATTGCTCTTTTTGCCCTATTAAAAGATTGCTCACATTTTTTGTCCAAACGAATTTTTTATCTTTCTTTAACAAATCGTATAAAGGTTTTAATATCATTGCTAACTCTTTTATGAATTTACCGTAGTAATTCATCATTTCTACAAAACTTTTAATTTTTTAACGTTGCTTGGCCGCATTGCATTTTAAATTGCTTGTACCTTCTCCTCATCCTTTCTTAAGCCCTTAACTGATATAATATATCCTAAATACTTTACTTCACTTTTGAAAACTTGACATTTTCTTTTCTAGCCGTTAAACCAGCTGCTTGTAACAATTTAAAAACTGTTTTTAAATATTCAATATGTTCATTTAAATCTTGGCCCGTAACTAGAATATCATCTAAAAAACTTATTGTATGTACATTCATGAAATTTAAAACTTGGACACCACAATTTCTGTAAACAAAAGTTTGCACATTGTGAAGCGGGCTTAAGGGTATCATTTACAATTCTAACAGCAGGTAGTCTCAGCAGGGTTTATCTTATAGAAGGACTGTAGAATGTATCATTACACTAAGCACGTTTTAGAAAATAGGTAATTTACGTTGCTTACTTAATTTTTTCTTTAAAGAATATATTTGAAGGTATCGCTAATTAAACACCATAGCTCGATTAATTATCGAATCAAAATTTTGTTTAGGAAATGTTTACAAAATAAAATTAGAAATAATTTTGATTTAAAAACGTCTACAAGCAATAACTTTTAAATTAAATCAAAAACTAAACATGGTTATTTGGGTTGACTGATTACTACTTATTTTTAAATAAATCTAACCTACTAATTATTGTAAGTTATTAAAAAAATCATTAAACTCTCTATTCATAATATTTAGTACTTACAAAATGTATATTTTATGACGTTTTATTTTTTTCTGTAGTTAATATAAAAAGTGAAAATAAAAACTAAGGTAATTCTTATTGTCAACGTATATATTTAGTTTTTGACAAGAATTTATTACATAATTATAATTAAGATACCAAGTTATAGTTTAAAATTGAATAAAAACTTTTTTTTTAATAAAGGTTTTACTATATAAATAAATATAAGAAATCAATAATGGGTGTAACCTCCATTATTATTGATACATTATTGGAGGCGTCTGCTCATTGACGCTATCAAGGTATCAATATAATTAATATTAATCGTTTCCCATGCGGTATCAATGGCTGCAATTAGTGCATTACGGTTTACTGGTATAAAATTTGGCCTTTTTTTTTGGATAACAGCAAGTATTCGAGCCCAAACATTTTTGATAATGTTAAAATCTGGGCTTTTTGCTGGCCAGGGTAACAGCTCCAAGTTATTTGCTTGTATCCAGTTGCGCACAACCTGCGAAGTATAGGGTCATCATATCCCGATAGGTAATTATCGAATGTTCCAAGAAAATATGTGTAAATAGTAAATGGAATCTACTAACGTAACGTTAAGTTGTTAATTATAGTTACATAACACTCCTTTTATAAGATATAGTTCATATTAATATGCTTATTGTAAAGCTTCGTACACACCTGAACAACAAACCGAGGAACAAACAGAACAACGAACCGAACGGCAATCGGAACATTAATTTGGACGGTGCTATGTACGAATTTTAGAACAGATTTGCAAGTCCTGATTGTTCCACGAACGGTTTGCGGCGTTCCTGCAACTTTTGGTTTCCTTGCAATTTCCTTCTTCTCATATGACTGGTTTCGTGGAACTTTTTCCATTTGTACATTTACCACTTTGTTCAACTGATGTTCACTTTGCAACAGCAAACTCTCTTTCTTTAATGCTAAGTCTACGTATTCCTTCAGTTGTTTACCATGGTCTTCTTCACATAATCTATCTAAAACCAAACCTCTTTTCATACTTGTGATAAATTTGTCACTTAAAATAGCTTCTAAGTTGCTTCCAAATTTGCAATCCATCGCTGCCTTTTTAATTTTAATAAACCAATCATTTACTGATTCTTGCGGTCTTTGACGGCAATTATAAAATTCAATCCGTTTTCTGTATACAGATACATCAGGTGCAAATTGTTTACATAAAATTGTACTTAATTCTTGAAAAGTTTTGTCTCTTGGTAATATGGGATCAGATACATCCTTTAAAATTTTGTAAGCTACCTGGCCAATTAGTGTTATTAAAACTGGAACTTTTCTTTCTTCCGGCACCATATTTGCCTTAAAATACTCTTCTAGCCGTTCAACGTAAATGTTCCAATCACTGCCTACTACAAATTCTTGTAATCTACCGATTGTTCCGTAAATTTTTGTAGACGACACGTGTATCATTCTCACTATTCGCCATTGTCGTGGAACTTCTAATCAATTTTCCATCCAATTTAATACAAATACGTACGTACTTTACTTTTTTAAAACTGATTTACCTCGTCGCCAATTTGTAATGTATTGAACACGTCTAAATTACTTAACAACTTTTATTTATTACTGAATACATCTTATCTTACAGCTTATGTGCTTACTTAAACGAGACCACACCCAAGATACAGTACTTCCAAAAAATACATTCTTATACA
Organism: Abscondita cerata; assembly: GCA_030710515.1. NCBI lineage: Eukaryota > Metazoa > Arthropoda > Insecta > Coleoptera > Lampyridae > Abscondita > Abscondita cerata. Next base: position 159,670 of record JALBCR010002747.1, read on the forward strand.
TTGTTATTAATGCCCGTTTACACTATTAGGCACCGTTTACACTACACTACACCCTACTACAAGAGTTAGATGTATTGGTATTAACAACGGTACTAACTAGTTCCTGAGATACTATACTAAAACGAAATAATGAATTTAATTCAGAAAATTTGTGGTGGCAATTATAATTTAGTGTACTAACAGTATTAGAATTAATAAAGTGGCTATTTAATAATATTAACATCTTGCAAATGTGTAAATATTTCAGTCGGTTTCGTAGTACTATATATATATCCATTCTTTGAAAGTCTTTCCAAATTGCTTTAGGGCTATTACTATTTCGGATCATGTAGTTCAAATATGCTTTTTTTTCTGCTTTTATAGGACAATTTGTTAAATTTCTTAACGTTTTATAATATTCCCAATGTTGGGGTAATTTAGTTTGTTTGATTTTTTTAGCGCTTTATCTCTTAATTTCATCATGAGTTTGACGTTATCTGTAAGCCAAGCACTAAAAGGTTTTCGAAACATGACGGTACGAACAGGAACATGAAATTCTAAAAATATAGTAGATAGTTAGTATCTCGACCTTGTCATCAATGTCACTAATTTCTAAATATTAAATAGAGGAACCGACTCTAAGTCTAATTGGAATTTGTGATTATCAAAATATCGAAAATCTCTGAAAGTTTTAATGATAGATTTATATCTCACTTTAAACGTAATGCGACAAAATATCAATGATTGGTCTGATAAGTGATGTACATCAACTACATCGCTTGTCTCGATCTCCGTCTTAAAAAGTACAACTAGATATAGTAATAGGAGTTGGTTTATTTATAATTTGTTTTAATTGGAAAGAATGTAAAAAAGAAAAAAACAAAATATTATGATAATTTAAATTATTTAAATAGTCAATATTGGAATCTCCCAAACAAACCAAAAAATTACAATCAACATTATATTCTGTGATGTAATCCTCAAAGGTTTACAGAAAGTGTGTCACAGACGAGTTAGGAGGCCTATATACAGTGCCACAAATGATTGTGCTCTTATCTACTTTTATTGAGATTCATAATGATTCAATAAAATCGAGTGCTTCAGATCTTATTATAGAAAATGTATAACGTTTATCAATATGAAACAATAATCCACCACCACGAGTGCCTCTATCAACGCGGGCTATATTATATACGGTAATCTTAATGTAGTTATTATCAATATTGTCATGTAACCAAGTTTCAGTGACGGCAAAAACATCAAACTTACCCCCAGTCACAACATTTTTAATTCCGTTATTTTACCAATAATTGATCAGATATTAAGATGTGCTAATGTGAAACCATTCGAGCTCATTGTAATCAGAATTACTTTGTAATTATATTAACATCGTGCAGTCACAGAATGTAATGTCTAAAATAAAATTAAAATTAAATAAATGTTTATACAAAATGATTAGATAATTTAAGGAGACAAATACACCAATAATAAGAAATGAGTAACTTATACAAATGTCAAGTAATTGTTATAATATATGAAATTATTTATTAATAAAACGCAATAACTAATTAAAAATTAAAAAATCAATAATTATAGTATCTAATACGCAACAGAATAAAACAAAAAAAATAAAAGTATAATGTAATAAACCGCTAAAGTAGATATGATAGCGTTATCCTACGCTCCATAAAACTGACTTTTGGTAAATACGATATCTTCCTGCATGATTCTTAGGTCAGTTGTGTTCTTAAGGAAATAATTAAACGTCAAAACGTACAACAATTTTTGTTAGAGTTTTTCGTGTGTGTGTTTTTAGAGGTTTTTGGTGCAAATATAAAATGTGGAAGGTGATCAGTACATTAGGTCAACAAGAAAAAACATGTTGTTTCTGAGAATCACCACTTTGGTTTCGGACCTGGTCATCAAGACCCTCCCGGATAATTAGGAAAAATGTACAACACAATTTCACAAAACACAATCACACACACTAATATAAGGCACACAACAAATATTCTACAAATTAATGTTGAGGGGTTGAGTAAGGACAAATCAGATTTCTTGTCTAATCTTTGTTTCAGGAATAGGGTCGATATTTTACTTTTACAGGAAACACACTGTGGAGATGAGATTGTTTTGCTATTTCTTTAACCTACTTTTTCCCGTCATTGTCGTGACTGGCGCTTGGACCGGTCTATTATGTGTGGTCATTCAATGGCTGTGCTGTTATACTTTATGTTCTTATTTACCTTCTATAATGTTTACACACTTGGTTAATATTATTACATATGAACACTAGAGTGGGTAAGGGTTGGCATGTTTTAGTGGTTTTCCTAAACCTTGAAGCAAATGCTTTGCCAAGACGAACCAATCCACTATTGCACACGGTTTCGCCACCACACTGTACAGGTTTATACTGATCTTTTGGGGCACTATACATAACACTTACATCACAATAAAATATTTAAATGTACCATACGATTAAATAAATAATTCTTTCGAGATCGTTTATTGTTAGTATACATATTTTCTTATTATTGACGTAAGTTCAAAAGTGAATATACATGAACTCATAACTCGCCTGATGAATACGTTACAGTTCTGTATTGATAACGTCAAATCTGAATTAAACCTCGTTAAATGTGCTAAAAGATGTGCATATCATAAGCGTAAATTTAAGTGGATTCAATCAGTTGAATTTAATTTTCGACACATTAATAATAAATTAAAAAATAAAAGTTCATATAAATAAATTACAGCAATCAGAAATTTCTTTAAAAAGAAAACTTGAAGAATTAACAAATTTAGATTAATCTAATATATCTAAAAATGTAGATCCGGTAGTAAAATTTTATCGAAAACGTAAAGATAAAGATAATAACATATTGCATAGTGAATTAATAGAACCATGTGATACCGGCATAGTTTGCAAAATAATCGTATTGAAACTAATGGAATTGCTGATATTAAACACAAGGTATTGATGTTAGCCGACAGTCATGGTCGCGATTTATCTAACATGATCCGGACAGAGCTGTCAAATGGAAACTATAAGATTGAGTGTATCTTCAAACCTAATGCTTGTTTTAATGAAGTTATTAGCGATTGCAGTGGATTGACAAAACTTTTAATAAACATGACTTACTTCTAATATTGGGTGGAAGTAACGACGCAATAAACAAAGGTTTTTTAAACCAAAATAAAATAACTAATTGTTTAAAATTGTATAACACTAACGTTATAGTTACTACAGTTCCATACTGCCATAATCGAAAAGACTTTAAATGATATAATTTACAAAATAAACTGTAACCTGTTTAACGCATCAGTTGAAACCAATATTCTTAAATTTATGGATATAAACAGACTTCTATGCAAATAATGCAGAGCATATTGTAAAAAGTAACTTTGTTATAATAAAAACTACCGACAATATGTCTTCTGACATAAATCATCAGTCTTCCAATGAGATATTAAATCAATCTTCTTTTCGTCAAAAATTTTTTGTAAATAAATCATCGATAAAAAAAATAAACAACATCAAGGAACAGTATATTACTATTCTACATTAAAATGTGCAAAGAATTAAAAATAAATTTGAGGAAATTGAATTAATGGTCTTGGATGAAGATGTTGATATTTTTTGCGCAACGAAAAGCTTTTTAGAGGAAGACGAGATTTCTTTTGCCTCTCTACCAGGATATAATTTAGTCGCTTAATGCTAAATGTAGAAGTGTGTTAATATACTGGATGACCCAATAAGACGGTTCGTCGGCCATATCTCGGGAACCGTTCGTCGTATGACTTTGGTGTAAAAAAAGATTGGGTAAATCGTTCAGGAAGAATCGTAGGAAAATATTTTCAAGTTTTAAAAAGGATCACCAGAGGGCGTAACTGCCATCTTAAATTTTTAAATTGCATTTTCTATAAATTTCGCATAAGGACGCATATCAAAACAGGCTATGGAAAGATGATAAATAGGAGTACCTTCAATTTGAGCGTCTCTTCTTTGAATAGTCATAAGCGTGAATGCACTTAAAGGCAGCGCCGAATGTTAGTGCTTCGAAGTAACATTCGAAGTTGGTAAAGAATAAAGCTGAAGTGAAGTTGTAGAAGTTTCCTCTGATGTGCCGTTTCAGAGATAAGAGCAAATAATAGTGCGAGTTAATTAAAAACAATGTTAGATTGGTGAGCTAAATATGGACTGAGGGCGAAAAAACATTAACATTGAAAAACTTGCTAAACTTTTAAACCGCTAAATAAATTTTCAAAAAAAATTTTGATAGGTTATTTCTTATATAAAAATTAAAAAAAAAACAAAAAATCAATCAGACTTATTGTCATAAAAAATTTTGAGCTTGTCGGGAATGGTCTCCATCATGGCTTTTATGGTGGTGCTCGACACTTTCTTGGTCGCTACGGTCCACATTTTTCTAAAACTTTCAATCGATTTTGTAGCCTTTTTTGTCTGCTTCAAGCTTCTTTTACCAAAGCCCAGTGACGCTCGATTGGGCGAAGCTCAGGGCAATTTGGTGGGTTAGCCTCCCTGGGTACAAAATCGACATGATTCTCTTCGTACCATTTTTGTCTGCTTACTGTAATAGCACGAAGCTAAATCTGGCCAAAAAATGTGGATACCTTATGTTTACTCAGAAAAGGCCGCAATCTTTTTGGAGACACTCCTTCGTGTAAATATTGGAGTTAATTGTTTCATTTGTTATGAAAGATTGGCTTCTTTCACCGCAGCTACAAATCGCCTGCCAAACGAGATATTTTTGGAAACTTGGACTTTATTTTAGGTCTAAACTTCTTAGAAACATTTCCTCGTCCACAGAAAACATAAAACTCCTGACCAGGTAGTTGAGAAAAATCGGCGAGGACGTAAGTCTCATCGTCCATCACGCAACATTGACGTTTTTGGAAAAAATCTGCTCTCAACTTTCTAACTCGTTTCTTGGCTTCAATGTTTTCTCCGCATTAGGATCTGAAGTTGTTTGAACTTTGTAGGACTTAAATCCACTCTATTTTTTTATTTTTCGAATTGTCTTTTCCGACAAGTTGACTTTTGCAGCTAATTTCCGGTTCGATATCAGCGGATTCTTAACCATCGCAGATATTGCCTTTTGCATCTTTTTTGGTGAATGAAAACCCTCTAATCGTCCACTTCCTGGTTTCCGTGTTATAGTAAAGTCTTCCTTGTACCGCTTGATGACTTTTGCTGCCATTTGCCTGCAAACTTTTGCCTCCTTTTCAATGCGAACGACTGACCATTGTGGATTCTCAACAAATTTTTAATGATTAATCTATGTACTTCCACTATTTTTGCCATTGTGACACAATTTGACTCAAATAAAAATCAAAATTTGACGACATATTCTGACAATTATTTCAAAGCCTACTATATTAAAATTTTGTAAAAAAATTATATGGCATAAGAGTTATGCAAGTTTTTTAATGTTAATGGTTTTTCGCTCCCAGTCCTTAATAAACAAAAAATTATTTTTACATTTGTAAAGAGAACAAAAGTTCAAACATTTCAAAAACAGAAATGGCGGAGGGTGTTCAATTGTTTTTGCAATAACCTGCTTTAACTTCTTAACGGTTTGACCGATTTTAACAAATTTGGTATCGTTGAAAAGAGCATTCCTTAAGCAATAAGAATCAAAATGTAGTTAATTTAATTAAATCCTTCTCTGCCAGGGGCTAGTTTTGACACCATGACCCAAATTAAAAAAAATCAAAAAATCAAATAGAATAAATTGACTTTTTCTTTATGACAGAAGTAGCCAAATAACATCCAAATAAGCCAATAAAACCATTTTTCAAAATCTCGTTTCTAACCTCAAATATTGGAAAAATGAGAATAATGGGATGTTTGAAGATTGAGAACCGCGCGGTAAATTTTCTAAAACTATTAAAAATTTAGCACTAAATGAATAAGATGTTAAAGAGACAATTGTGAGTCTAAATAGAATTCATTTAGGTATTATTTAAAAAAATATATATCATCAGAACATTCATGTTGCTCCAAAGGGACTAAACGCATTTTGAACTTATTGTCACTTTAATATTACTGTCGTAATTCTAACCTTTATTTTAAAAAGTAAGTCTAAAAACCTAAATAGGTATACTATATCCGAATTTGAATATGTTAGACCATATATTTTGGAACCATTTAAAAATTTTAGTAGGTATAATATAGTTACTTTACGGAATTCTTTTTATAAAATGCTCTGTGGTTCTAAAAAGAACCGTTTCTTAATAAAACCCATAAAAGGAAAAAAAGGTATTTAATGGCGACCCAGGTGTTATTTTGAATGCACACCTGAAGACGTTGATGTGTTGAAAGAACAGCATTCTCAATATCAGCTGTTGGAATGTTCAAGATGGCATTTCTGATTCTTGCAATCATATCGTTGCGGGAAGTTGGCCTTGTTGCTAAGACTATATCCTTAATTCTTCCTCAGAGATAAAAATCAAAGCAGGTTAAATCGGAAGACCTTGAAATATTTAATAAGTTTTAATATGTGCGCAATTATAAACAGAATCGTTCCAAAATGCAACATCCAAAGATTCTTGTGTTAAATACTGCAGCAATTTTACGGCAAATAACATTACAAAAACTTGCCTTGGAGGCCAAGAAAACTTTCGATCCAACGGTCAGGAAGGTGGCATCTAAATACTGGCGGACAGCAAGGGCATAATAGGCGGGACAACCATCATGTTGGAAAAACATATTTTGGCGGACGTCCAGCGGAATATCATCCATTAAAATTGGAAGAACATTTTCTAAGAAATGTAGGTATGTTCGACCATTTAATGCTCAGTCCAAAATAAACGGACCAACAACCCGCCCTCCAATTATCTTACACCAAACATTTACACTATATCTCCTTTGATGCTGGACTTCTCCAAACCAGCGCAGATTATTTCTGGCTCAAAAAGTGCGCATTATGTAAGTTCAATTGCTCATTACTACCGAAAGTGGCTTCGTCACTCCACAACACATTTGACAGAAATTGAGAATTTTTTGCTACGTTTAATAGCCAGTGGCAAAATCTATCCTTCGGTCGAAATCCGGAGGAGAAAGGCCTGGTGTAAGTTGATATGGTAGGGTGTAGCCTAAAATAGCAAAAAATGTAAAAAAAAAACATAGGGGTTTATAATTTGAGTGTAAAATAGATTAAACTTTATAAAAAGAGGTATACCTCTTACATACCTCTGGGTTTGAATAATGCGATGAACCGTACTTTGAGTAATACCCAAGTCTCGAGAAATTTCTCTAGTACTAATTTGGGGATTGATTTCTATAGATGCCAGGATATTAATAACATTTTGTTCGTTATTTTGCCTATTTCTCCGATTCATGACAGGTCTACGGATGCTACCCGTTGTTAACAGGCGCTGGGCTAAACGCACAAACACGCGGCGATGGTATCGCGGTCGATTCGGATAGCGCAAATAGAAAGTGCGAGCAGCGATAATCCCATTTTGAAAACATTCAAAATAGATCGCCAGCATATTAAATGCTTCTTGGCTAGAAATCGGCATTTTAAAAAATATTACAAATTACAAAACTGCACTTTCTGAATGTAAACACAACAAAATAATTTACAAAATTACGACTGTCATTTTATAATGCATCGTGTTCCATTTGTTTAATTTTCCAAAGCCTAAAGTGTAGGGTGCTTTTACTTTACTTTAAAACCAAGCCAAGACTTACCTTGTTTTTCATTATTGCGATTAAAAAGTTATACCTTATACTTTTTAATTTTTAAATATATTATATTTTTTTGGCAAAGATGAACTGAACTACCTACCTATCCTTTCTTTTTTCCAAGACCACACACCATATTGCAAAAAAACAGCTTAAAACTTTACGCAAAGTACTAGATTTGCGGCATCAAATTTTACAAAGAATTTTTGTAAATAGTTCCAAAATAGATGGTCTAACATATTCGAATTCGGATATAGTATACCTATTTAGGTTTTAGGCTTACTTTTAAATTAAAGGTTAGAATTACGAGAGTAATATTAAAGTGACAATAAGTTCAAAATGCTAAATGAATTCTATTTAGACTCACAATTCTCTCTTTAACATCTTATTCATTTTGTGTAAATTTTTAATAGTTTTAGAAAATTTACCGCGCGGTCCTCGATCTTCAAACATCCATTATTCTCATTTTCCCAATATTTGAGGTTAGGAACGAGATTTTGAAAAATGGGTTTCACTGGCCTATTTAGATGTTATTTGGCTACTTTATCATAAAGAAAAAGTCATATCATTCTATTTGATTTTTTTGATTTTTTTTTAATTTGTGTCATGGTGTCAAAGCTAGCCCCCTGGCGGAGAAGGATTTAACTAAATTAACTACATTTTGATTCTTATTGCTTAAGGAATGCTCTTTTCAACGATACCAAATTTATTAAAATCGGTCAAACCGTTAAGAAGTTAAAGTAGGTTATTGCAAAAACAATTAAATACCCTCCGCCATCTGTGTTTTTGAAATACCTGAACTTCTGTTTTGACAAAAATGATAGATAAACTGGTTCTCTTTACAAATGTGAAAAAAATTTTTATTTATTATGCGAAATTTATAGGAAATGCAATTTAAAAATTTAAGTTGGCATTTACGCCCTCTGGTGGTCATTTTTAAAACTTGAAAATATTTTCCTGCGATTCTTCATGGCCGATCAACCTAATATTTTTTTACACCATAGTCATACGATAAACGGTTCCCGAGATATGGCCGAGGAACAGTCTTATTGGGTCACCCGGTACATTAAGTCAGATCATCAATGCATGATTTCAAATATAGATCACCTAGCTAATTTTACTATTGAGAGGATAATAGAATGTGCAGCGGTTAAGGTAATTTTAAGTAATTCTACTATAGTAATTTTGTGTATTTATGGGTCCCCTAACACTTCACTTTCTACTTCAACGTCTTTTTGGATAACATGGAAGCTATTCTTGATTACTGATGTGCAAATATCTCTTGTCATATGTTAGTTATATGTGAGACTTAAATATTGATGCCCTAAGTAAATCAAAATTAAAAAATAAACTATTTGACTTAATGGCAGTATAGCTACAAAATCTATAGTTTTTAATGGGTTATCTGATCACTCAGCTTAGAAAATTAGTTTTATAAGAAATTTAGTTAATCTACCAAGATTTTGTGAAAGTGTTTCCTTTTCCCAACGCAACATTAAATTATTCATATCTTATTTAAATAATGTGAACTGGAATAACCTGTATCAAATGAATGATGTTAATTGTAGTTTTGCTTTTTTATAGATATATTTGTGTATTATCATTCTCTTGTATTTAAGGTAGTAAGAAAAACTGTAAAGACCTATTCGAAATCATGACTTACTAAAGGTTTAAAAATATCATCAGATAATTTAAAAAATCTTTTTAAACAATTAAGACTGGGCTTGGTGTCTTTATGCTACTATAAAAAATACAAACAAATTTATAAAAACGTTTTAAAGTTGGCAAAAAGAAAATAACTTGACAATAAATTAAAACATTCCAATAATATTACAAAAACAGCTTGGAAAATTGTCAATGACACATTAAAAGTTGATCAAAAATTTCACAGTTTAAATGAAACAATGTGGATCAACAAAGAGGAAGTACATAATCCTGATGTAATTGCCAATGCATTTAATGATTACTTTTTGAAAATTCCAAACATACAAACATTAAATACACCAAAAACTAACGTAACTAAGTCAATTGCTATTACCGATTCATTATTGATGCTGCCTATTAGTAAATTAGAGTTAGTGTCCATAATTTCGCCATTAATTAGTAAAAATTCTAGTAAAACTGATGGTGTATCGATGGGTCTATTAAAACAATGTGCTTCAGCAATCATTACACTATTGTGTTATTTAATAAATCAATCCTTAACACAGGGAGTTTTTCCTGACGTATTAAAAGTAGCTAAAGTAGTAGTGCTTTATAAATCTGGCAATGCTAAACAGACATCTAATTATAGACCGATTTCGTTATTATCTGCTTTTTCTAAAGTTGTTGAAAACAGAAGTTTTATTAATAAATTTAAAATTTTGAATCCAATTCAACATGGCTTTCGACAAAAACATTCAACATCTACTGCTCGTTCTAATTTAAATTAAAGTAATATATGATGAGATGGATAAAGTAAATCGCGTTTTAGCAATTTTTGTTGATTTGTAAAAAGATTTTGATTGCGTGGATCATAATATATTAATTAAAAAACTAGAGGATCTTGGACTACGTGGTAAAACTCAAGATTTTACTAAATCATACTTATACAACCAAAACCAATATGTATATATTAATAAACGTAAGTCCAAAAAAAGCAACAGTTCAAAAGCTGTTCCTCAAGGCAGTATCTTGGGACTACTTTTATTTCTATTATATCTAAATGATATACAAAATGTGAAATTTCATAAGTATTCTAATGATAAAGTTGTAGGTATCTAACTCTTATGGATTTTTGCGGATTTTTAGTAAGAATTAGATACCTACAATCTTGCCATTAGAAAGCTTATGAGATTCTACGTTCAACGGTACATAAGAAATTAGGTGGTACCGTTTGAAAAAACCAAGTTATCCATGAATTCAGGGAGTTCAATTGAAATAACTGATTACGCAAAACCAAGCAAAGTTGTACTTAGCACATGTAATGCATATTAAAGCTGCAAAATCGCAGTTGGATAAATTCCAGGATAACTTAGTTATTTAATTTTTTTGAAAAATTAATTTTTCCGGAAAAGTGAAATAATATGAAAATCTTTCATTTTAGACACATAAGAATTTTGCAAGAAATCCAAATTTATAATAAAAAATGTGTGGTTCCATTTAAAAAAAACTTAAGTTTGGTATGTCGCACTTTTATGGAACACCCTGTATAAACTAAAATACTTTAAAGTATGCAGCTCATTGATTTGCACAACTTTTATTGTAAAAGTTTTTTCTGACTCCAATATTTTTTGTGATATCCACGTTCCTCTCACTAATGGGCCACCCGTATATTAGTGCCCGTAATAAACAAGAAAAACGCAAATAAAACAACTAATTTTCTAGGCCCTTTGCCCAAAATGATAATTGTTTGTCTTTATTTTATTTATTTGAGTTTATGTAGTCGACTTAATTAACGTAGCGTCATTCTGTGCGCGCTCGCTAAACGTTAATCTCGTACCAACCTGTTCCTTCCACTATTACACTAACACAATCCTATATACACAGTGCTACCTATAATTATTTATACAATGCAAACTTAAATGATTGGACAAATAAGGGACTGTATGCAAACTATTTCAGTAGCTGAACTAGAGAGTGCAGTTTGGTCTACGCGGGAAAGGATGTTAAAGTGCATCGAAAACGATGAACGACTGTTTGAACATTTAGGGCGGAATTAATTAAATGGTTTCAATTAAATTAAATTTATTTTCTACGTAAAATATGTAATAGATGTTGCATAGTCAGCGGTCAAACATTTGTTTTATTGATATCTTCGGTTTGAAAAAAGATAGAAACGACTGTTTAAAAATTTTGTCCTCTATTTAACTGTGTAAAAAGATACATAAGGTGTTATTTAAAAATTTCATAATAATGCGCAATAATTGGTGTAATGTTAAACAGCGCCTTCTAGCTATCACGTCAAAATTTATTCGGACTGTCTTTATACTGCATATTACATTGTTCAATTCCTTTAACTTATACCGAGTTATTTGCATTTAAATAAAAACATGTTTGACGTTCCCCCACTACTACATTTTCTAACACAGAGTAAAATACCAAAAATCAGAAATTTTGCAGTCTTTACGGCAATATTTAAAATATATTTATATTTGCATATTTTTTGAAAAAGAACCAATTTTATGATCGGCCATAACAGTTTCTCCCCTAGCGGCCATCTTACAAAATAATTTCCCGCGATTTCACGTAGTCAATTTACTTATTAAATATTTTTTTTCAATATTGTCAGATTTATAATTCCCTATATATAGCCGGCGTCCATTCTTAGTTGGCCACCCGGTACATAAGGATTTGCATCAATTGAGACATTTAAAAGAATGTTTCGGCAAGAGTTGATTAAGCCGTCTGAAACAACCATTTTAGAAAATTTTATGGAGATCTTCTCCTATGAACTAATTTTAATTTTTCGACTTAAATACAGTAATGTACGAAACTTCCTCCGCACCGTTTTTTGCGATTTGCAGATTGTATCAGCTTCCTATTAGATGTGTAAAAGTACACATTTCTAACCTAAAAGTGCTCGACGTGTAGATGGCTTTACTGTCTATTTAACCGCAGTTGTTTAGTTGATTTGTGACCGTGGTTGATATCGCGTCGTAATTGAATCGAAATTTTTGTGTTCCGAAGTTACTGCAATTTTTGTGACAATGACTAAGTGTGTATACGTCAGTTACACAAAAAAACAAGGTTAAATTGACGACAGAGCAATCGACGAAGCAATTTTTTTGTTCCGTTGGGTATTTTCTTAAATTTTTCAATTAACGGATAAACATTCAAAAATAATATGCATTGAAATCAAAGCTTAGATTTTTAGTGTTGATTTATTTAAAACTAGTTGTTATTTACATAATATAATTATTTATTTATTTAATTAGAATTACGTTTTGTAGAGTATATTTAACGTATTTGCAGCAATATATTTTAAAACTCTCAACAATGATTTATATTTAAAACTGGACTGCACAAAATTTAATTATAATTTCAGTTTTACTAAACTATTTATAACATCTGTGAATTTTGGATGCCTATTATTATCTATACCTATAATCAATTTGTGGCAATTGGAAACCAAACGTTTTAATTAATCAATTATTTTATACAATTTAATTAAATTTCATTGTCTCCACGACATAATGTATTTCAAACATATAAAATTTATTTTTGATATTGTGTAACAAATGTTCTCATTGAATCTGAATATCTTTAATACCATTCATTTAACGCAATTGCAACATTAATTATTGCTTACACCTGTTGCTTTGAATATTTTATTTATTCTTTAAATGAAACAAATTGGATACATATATACTGAAGACAAACTAGCCAAAATTGATTTTAAAAAATATTTATTTATTAATATTTCGTGTATCAATTATACACTTTATCAGGATAATAAATCAGTTTTTGTCTCGGAATTGGAGAAACATCAACCGCTACATTTACATAAAATTTTGAAACCAATAAATAAATAATTTTTTAAAACCAATTTTAGCTGGTTGCTACCTAATATATCAATCAATTTTGTTACGATAGAAATTCACGTTTATTAGAATTTAATTTTCTAATGGTAAAATTTTCCCTGAATACGTGTTGTAATCCTGATGCCGGCTCTGTTCACTTTTGCCGCTAGTTTAATAGAACAAGGTCAACTTCTAAATCAAATTGCAAACGTTTACATTTTTTCTTTTCGTGATTGACTTTAAACTAGGATCGTTCGCTTAATAAAAATAAAACTGCAAAATGGAATACTAAAAGTCCTTGAGATGGAGCAAGCGAAAATGTTTCTAATCATCCGCCTATTGGAAATTGAAAGACAATTAGAAATGTGATTTAAATAAAGTTTTGCAAGTGAGCATTATAACCTATATTTGTGTCATGGTAATAATTGCCTACATTTTAGCTTATCTAATTACAGTTTTTTTGTTCCTTTTTTCTTGTGCTGCTGTGATTTTCTATCCTGTATGCTACCATACAGCACATAACATACAATGCATATTTAATGGATATCCACATTATCCATAATATATCCATATCCATCAATTATATACAATGTATATACATTGGTATAGATAAATGAATATTTACGTTCTAAGTATATTTCAATAATGGATAATGTTATATCAAAATAACTCACCGTTTTAGCAAAAAGTGTAATACTAACATTTGTGTAAATTCCCAATTTTGTCTTGTCCATTAGATATCTACTAGCTGTCTAATATTATTGAGTTATTCGTTTCAGGATTTTGAGATTATACTTAGTTTATCTTTTAACCCTTAAGTAGGTGCGTGGGGGTTACAGAACACCCCACGCATATAAAAGTACCGCTATCTACCAAACCATGTTGTTTAAAGTATTCCCCCTCCCAGTACCTTCAAATTACTTTCTAGTTTAGTATTGTATTTACTGGTGAAGGTTATGCACGGTTAGTTTTAAAATAAATGAATTTTATTTACTTGGAGTGTTTACAAATCCCCACGCGCTTGTTTACGTTATACGTATGTTAAAGTCGAATTGTATGTTAACATTAGTTATTGTTTTACAATCATTTTAGATTTAGAAAAAGAACTGTTTGAAATGTGTAATAAAAGCTTTAGAAGCTACGAGGCAGAACAGGCTACCTGGAAGCACTTATGCGAGAGGTCCCTGAGGAATCCAATTTAGAATTCGGAGAAGATTCTGATTGCGAAGGCGATAATCTAGAAAAACGCAGTGATAGCGACACCGAACAAGAAGATGTAGATGAACCTATTATAGATTATAATGAACTATACTACACAGGTCGAGACAAAACAACAAAATGGAAAAAAACTATGCAATTCCAAAAATTCTAGAACGCGGCACAAAATATAATAGTTCATTATCCGGGTTCAAAAGGTGCAGCTAAAGGTTTGAAAAGCCCGATAGAATGTTTTCAGTTATTTATTGATCTAAATATAATACAAAGAATAACACTTTATACAAATATGTACATAGGTACCATAACTCATAACTTTCAGAGAACGCGTGATGTCAAAGAAACAAATGAATGTGAAATAAAATCATTCTTTGGTCTTCTAATATTAGCAGGCGCGCAGAGATCTAACCACCAAAATTTGGAAGATCTCTGGGATCAAAAGGTTTTGGTATAGAAGTATTTTATACTACAATGTCACTAAAGCGTTTTTGTTTTTACTGCGTTGTATTAGATTTGACGATGTGAAAAGCTGCACTGAAAGACGTCAACTGGATAAATTCGCTGCATTTAGAGAAATTTTGAATTGTTTGAACAAAATTGTGTAAATTATTATTCGCTTGGGGGAGTATTGTACAGTAGATGAACAGCTGGTCGCTTTCGGGGCAATTGCCCATTCAGGCAGTATATCCCGAGTAAAACCGGCTAAATACGGCCTAAAATTTTAACTCTGTGTGACGCAAAAACGTGGTATACCCAGAAAATGGAGGTATATCTTGGAACGCAACCAGCAGGCCCATATCAGGTATCCAACAGTGCCAAAGACGTTGTAATGAGATTAGTACGACCTATTAGGAAACTAATAGAAATGTTACTGCAGATAATTGGTTCTGCAGTATCCCTCTAGTAAAGTCTTTACGTGACTCTAAACTACGTTAGTAGGCACCTTGCGTAAGAATAAACGCGAGTTGCCTATTGAATTAGTAAATATAAAACAGAGGCGAATAAAATCAAGTGTATTTGTGTTTCAGGATAATTTCACCATAGTTTCATATGTGCCAAAGAAAATAAAATGTTTTGGCTATTTCTTCAATGCACTTTGATGATTCTATAGATAGCCATACTAAAGACGATAAAAACCGGAAATAATAACCATGTATAACGCAACTAAAGCAGGTGTAGACGTTGTTGATGAAATGTGTAGCACTTACTCAACTTCCAGACGAACAAAGCGTTGGCCTCTTTGTTTTATTTTATAGAATATTAGATATAGCCGGAATTAACGCCCAGGTTATTTTTTTCTTATAACAACCCAGAAGTAAAAATTGATTCGAAGACTTTTTTGCGGGAAATTGGGGTTAAATTTGAGTGAAACCACAAGCATATAAAAGAGCAAGTGACCAACACATACCTAGATATCTACGGGCAAAGGCAGCAAAAATATCTGGGGCAGAATCGCAACCTAGCACTACAAAAATAGTTGAAAATCGTGCCGTTAAACCTAGTAGAAGTGTTATTTGCCCCAGAAAAAAGACATCAAGACCAAAACATATTGTTGTGGGTGCAATAAGCATATGTGCCTAAAAACACTTAAAAATATATGTGATGGCATGTTTAGAAAGCGGTGTAGAAGAGACGGATTCTGATTAGTTTCGCCCAATTTAAAAAAATAGTTTATTTGATTTGTTTTTAGGTTCGGTTTATTTTGTTATCAACATTTTGTTTACATTTTAAGACCATAATAATTAGGTTTTTATCTTTTTTGTAATAAATATCAATGTTGTGCTGTATTAAATATAAATTATGTTTAAAACACTATTTTTTCTTTTTTAATATTGTATTCAATTTTAATTTTTTAGTGGAACAGTATTTCTTGTAAAATAATACAACATTAAGAAAATTAGAAAATATACCGAAAAATCGAAAATCCAACATTATTTACATGGGGTGTTACTAACACCCCACGCGCCTCTCAAGTTATAAAATTCACGCGCCTACTTAAGGGTTAACAAAAGTTTCTTGAACAAGATTCTAAGTAATTATACGTAACACTTCAGTTACAGCATATTTCTACAATATCTTTAAAATATACATAAGATATTTTGTATGAGTTATGTTTTATTATAAAATTTCGTGCAATTGCAGTATGCTCGACATAATATGTCAACCGTTAAGACCCGGACTTTAATCAAAACGACGCGTCTTAAAGTAGTTCAACTGTTTATTAGGTGATTATGACGATCGTAGATCCTACGTACAAATCCTTTGTATTTCCAGGTATTTCCGATCCGAACCAATCCGAACACGAATGCGCGCCATGCAAATAGTGTTAAAATTTTTAGTGCTTTATTCATTATATGGTGAGTAAAATATATGCTATTTCTTAGATGTAGTAGTAGCGCTAAATAACAATTCCTTTACTGGTTTAGTTTTACTTATTGAATTCGTGTAGATGTAGTTTCTGTAAATAACCCCAAAAGTAGTTTTTGCAAGTATAGTTAATACCACATTTAATGGTGTCGAAATCTATTTGTTAACATTAAAAATTAAAATGTCTAATAGAATAAAAAGAAAAAGCTTTATCTGATATATCAAGCAGGCAACCGTCTAGTAAATAACATGTGTTCAGAAAATTTTGAAGAACCGAGAACCAGTACAAGTGATCATTCTGCAAAAGAAATAACATAAGTATGAAAAGTAAACTTGCAAAATGGGCAGTAGAAAATAACATTACACAAAAGACTGTAACCGAGTTATTAAAAATTATAAGAGAATATTGTCCAACAGAAAAACTTTCTTGTGATGCAAGGTCACTATTAAAAACTCCCCATAACACTAATATTAAAGATGTTGAACCTGGAAAATACAGCCACTTTGGAATATTGCCAGGGCTTTTGCAGACTTTTAAGAATGAATATAATATGTTTAAGTGTTTTTAATTGGAATTTATTATGGGTACTCAAAACCAACTAGCGCCAATGCATTTTTACAGGATTTTGTAGATGAGGTAATCGAATTAATTTAAAATGGTTTTGTGTACAGTGAGAGAAAATTTAATGTTACGATATATTGTATTGTGTGTGATGCTCCTGCAAAATCTTTTATTACAAAACAAAGGGGCATACTGGTTACTTTGGATGCACAAAATGTACCCAAGAAGGTGATTACTTAAGAAACAGGGTACGTTATCCAGAAATTAAGTTTTAAAACAAACTGATCAAGATTTTGCATTTCAAAACGATGAGAACTATCATTTAGGAACTACTATTTTTAATAATATTCCTAATTTTGGAGTTATTACTCAAATACCTTTAGAATAAATGCATCTTATTTGTATTGGCGTTGTTAAGAAAGTTGTAAATATGTGGTTACAAGGCAGTGTATTTAGTGTACGTTTACAGCATAATAAGATAGTATCAATATCTGAAAAATTGATTTCTCTGAAACCTTTTATATTAAAAGAGTTTGTTCGGAAGCCGCAACAAATAGAAAATGTGGGAAAATGGAAAGCCACTGAGTTACGACAATTCTTGCTGTACACAAGTCCAGTTGTACTGCACAATTGTGTCTCTAAATCGTTTATAATCATATTATTTGTTTACATGTGGCAGTTAGAATCCTCTGTAATTCAAACAGTAGTGAAGAGTACATTGATTATGCTGGAACATTATTGCAACATTTTGTTGAATCTTACATTGCAATTTATGGAAATGAATTTGTTTCACATAATGTGCATGGTTTGCTGCATGTTGTTGAAGATGTGAAGAAATTAGGTTCGTTAGATTCATTCAGCGCATTTCCATTCGAAAATTATATGAGAACGTTAAAAAAAGTCTTAAGAAAACATGAAAAACCGTTGCAGCAATTATATAGGCGGTATGCAGAAAAGGATTTCATCGAAAGTGCAAATGGTAAAAGACAAACAGAAATAATATACCAAATACCTCATTCAAATGGACCTGTGATGGTTTCATCATCTAAGCAGAATTTTCTTAATTGAACTTGAACAAATCTTTTCATGATATTTACAGTCTTTTCAATAATGTCCAACACTAATTATGGATTTTGTGTGGTTGAGTTTCATGATGGGGTACAACTAGTATCTGACTCTTGGGTTAGGAATGACGGAAGTTGCTACTGGCCACCATTAACGAACAATTTGCGTTACATCAAATACGTTAGAAATCATGAACAACCAGATGAATCTTGGCCATGTTACACCATGAGAATACTAGGAACATATCGTAAGTGAAAGTAACTTTTACACTTTACAATCAATGCTTTTACCAAACCTTGATCTCCAATATTTTGTCCATCATTTTATTTACTTCTATAGAGGTAGAATTGTTTACCTACAACAGTTTATATTTCAGATGATTTCAATGATGTGTCATCACCAAATACACCACAGTCTTCAATATGCAGTAACGTATCAAATGGTAATTCATAATGTACGGTGTACATAAAACACGTTATAGCAGTCTATGTTTCAGGTACTTTTAAAGAAAAAATCTTCAAGGAATTAACTTCTATTAAATTAAACTTAGTAAAATTAAAAGAGTTGATTAGAAGTAACAACTATGATGCACCTCAAATGGATTTACAAATAAACGGAAACGACATCTTCGAAAATTTTCCACTAAAAAAAAGCTCGAAAAAAAATTATCTGAAAGGGAAACCTTTAAGTCAGATTTGGTAAGGCATTTATTATTTATAATACACAACATGTTTTAGTTACATATTAAATTGTTTTTAAAATAATTTTAAACTTTGATTGCTATAAATATTAGTTTATTTGTTTTTCTGATACTGACATTATTTTCAAATTTTTTGTATTGTATTGGAAATTAAAAACTAAAGAAAATAATTAAATAGAAAACGAAGTTTTTTAGCAAGTAGTACTTAAGTATAAAACAAATTTATTAACTATGTGTAAAAAACTTCTCTACTCTCGGTTAACAACTTTTATGCTCGAACTTAAGTTTTACTTACACCCTTGGTACATAAATAACTATTGCAAAACCCACAAATCCTAGAAACCGCACATTTACTAGTTTGTTCAAATTGTTGTATACCATTTTCTTCTTTTAGATATGTGCGTTAATTCGAATTGGGGGAAATAAAGTAAATGAAGTTACGAAACTGATTCTAAGATGATTATTTTCCGACCAAGTTGCCGCATTATTTAGCTGGGTGGGAGGGAAGAAGAAAAGAATATTTTCAAATTTGAAAATTTCCGACATTATTATAAGTAAGTGCATATCTGTATTTTTCTATCTTCTTGATCACTTATGTTGGGTTGCACCGATACTACTTAAAAATTAACTTAAGCTCAAAAACAATCATTGCTATGGTTTCAGCAATTGTATCTAAGTTTTTTAAGCTTTGCTTATTTTAAGCTATATCGGTAAACCGCCATTTCCATGTTTCAATAAGAACTTTTGCTTGATAGTTTCATAAACATTCCCATTTCTATATCTTTTAGATTCAGTTAATTGCAAAGGTTTTTGATTCTTTTAATTTTTCTTTAACCCAATTTTGAAAATTAGAAATGTTTCTAATGTTTTAAAACGTCATTTTCTTTTTAGAGAGCTTTCAAAACAATGCTGCAGAACAAACTTCCACAGATAAAGAAATAATTGATAGCATCAAGAATTGGCTTCGACACGCCTGCACAAGGAGTCAAAATCAGTAAGTTTAAATTGGTTTACTTATCTTTTGAAATACATATTAAACGAATTTTTTACATCTCTTAAGGCCGGTTAGCACTGGCACAACTTAAAGTTCAACAAAGCTTAAAAACTATCATCGCTATGGTTTGACAATTGTATCTAAGTTTTTAAGCTTGAAGTAATTTTAATTTACGTCGGTCGGTACAAGTCTTTGATTTTTTTTAAATGAATTTTATATCCTTATTCGCATTTGTAGCAGATCTAACCTCTCTTGAAATGCGCTCAAGGAAAATAATAAATACAGGCAACTTTAAATAATAAAATTAATTATTTCAATGACCTTTGACGGTGCCTTTGTTAGGCACTTTTTAGTATGTGTGTCCGAATTATCCAAAATACCAGCACTAGTAACTTTCATTAACTATAAAACTTAGAACTATTGATGTCAAACGATTCAAAGGACGTATTACTGAATGATACACGTATGTTATGGTTGTTTAAGTAACTTACCAACAGGTGTGCGACGTGTAGACAACCTCCAAGATGGTGCACACCGGGCAACGCCCTGCTAGAGCAGAGCGGCAGAAAGTCTACACATATGGCGGCCGAACTAAACCGCGCGTCTCTCACGGCCATTTAAATCTACAAAACCAAAAATCTAACGGCACTTGTAAGAGCCAATTGACAAGAGATATTGGATCTCGTATCCATATTTTGCAACTTAACATTGAAGGTATATCTCGAGACAAAAGCGAGCATTTGAGCAGAATAGCTATGGATAACAACATTGACATCATATCACTGCAGGAAACACACCTGGCAAACGACACCCAGCTCGAAGTCAGAGCGAAGGTGCTAAGATATAAGGTAGTTGCAAGTATTAACTCAGATATCCATGGATCTATAATGTACCTCCGACAAAATATTGACAAATATAAGATCATTACTACCATCCAGCAGAATAATACTGAAATTATAACTGTCGAGACCTCAGGAACGACAATATCAGCCTCCCAATGTTAGATGGCCAAATCCTCCACTTCCAACCCTAAAACATCCAGGAGTATACTTAGGAGACTTCAACTGCCACCATGTCAGCTGGGGATACCCAACTAATGACGAGAACGGAGAGAGCCTATCAAATTGGATGGATGAATTGGATCTCCATCTTGTCTATGATGCTAAGAATCTGAAAACCTTTCACTCAGCACGATGGCAGAGCGACACAAACCCCGATCTGTGCTTTGTTACAACTGACCCATCGCAAGTCCCTCTACCTCATACAAGAAAGGACTTGCGAAGCTTTCCACGCAGCCAACACCGGCCAGTTATTATCAATATCGGAATCCAGGTACCTTTGATAAAATCTACACCAAAACCAAGATGGAACTTTCGCAAGGCGGATTGGACATCATATTCTAGAGAAGTCGATTCACATCTACGGTGGATCCCACCAAAATCAGAAAACTACGGAAGATTTGCTGGCGTACTGATCGGAAGCGCTAAGCGTAACATACCCCGGGGATATAGAAAAGAATACATACCCTGTTGGAATAAGAACACGGAAACGTTATACAAAGAGTATGAGAGAACTGGGAACCCAGATCTGGGAAGCCAGATATTGCATTCGCTCAACGATGAAAGAAGGGAGCGATGGGAAAGTACGACAGAAAATATGGATTTTACAGCCTCCAGTCGAAGGGGATGGTCTCTTCTACGTCGACTTGGAGCTGCCACGCCTATACTTACCAAAGAACCTAAAGTGACCCCTTCCCAAGTAGCGCTGCATATTAAACAACGTTCAGAAAACGTACCGATCCATAAAGAGTTTGAAGAAGCGATAAAGGAAGAACTTAAAATAACTGACAGAGGCCTTGAAGACAACCCTCTTTTCTCTTCCTCTTTCACTAACGCTGAACTGAACAAGGCCATAAGAACACTCAAATTACGGAAGGCAGCTGGCCCGGATGGCATATTCCCAGAGTTTGTAAGGCACCTAGGACAACCTGCGAGGGAATGGCTTAGAAATTGCCTCACAGATATACTAAATACGGGACAAATCCCGGCACAGTTCAGAATAGCCCAGACCCTTGCTATTCTGAAACCAGGGAAACCAAGCGACGACCCAACTAGCTATCGCCCAATCGCACTGCTCAGTGTCTGTTATAAATTACTGGAGAGACTAATATACAATAGAATATATCAAACCATAGACGATATTATTCCGCCAGACCAGGCTGGTTTCAGATCCAACCGAAGTTGCTGTGAGCAAGTACTAGCCCTAACGTCATACATCGAATCAGGATACCAAAGGGGTCTAAAAACGTCGGTAGCATTTGTTGATCTGACGGCTGCTTACGACACCGTATGGCTGGATGGACTAATACTAAAATTGAAGAAAACAATACCCTGCTCCAAGTTAACTAAGCTAATGGGAAACATGTTAAGAAACCGATACTTCAAAGTCACTCTTGGACAATCAACTAGCAAGTCATACACCATCAGAAATGGACTGCCCCAGGGATCAGTACTAGCCCCTATACTCTTTAATCTTTACACCAGTGACATGCCGGCAACCAACTCTCGGAAGTTCTGCTATGCTGATGACACCGCTATAGCCACTCAACACAGGCTCCTTGAGGATGGTGAGGAAACTCTAACGACGGACTTAGAAAACCTCGGGAGATACTACAAACAGTGGCGACTATGCCCAAACCCAAGCAAAACCGAGGTGTGTGCATTTCATCTTAATAACCGCCTTGCAAATAAAGAGCTGAATGTCACATTCTGTGGTAAAAGAGTAAAACACAACAGCCACCCCAAATATCTTGGCGTTACACTAGACCGGTCCCTAACATATAAAAGACATCTGGAGTTAACTGGGCAGAAACTAAAAACCAGGAACAACATAGTTAGAAAACTGGCTGGGACTACTTGGGGAGCAAAAGCAGAAACACTACGAACGGCAGCTCAATCACTTGTTTTCTCAACGGCAGAATACTGTGCACCGGTGTGGTACAAAAGTTCTCATACAAACAAAGTCGACGTGCACCTCAACGATACCATGAGAATTATATCAGGAACCCTAAAGTCCACTCCGGTACCCTGGCTTCACGCACTGACGAATTTAGCCCCACCGGACTTGAGGAGACAACAAGCTGCTGCTCGCGAATGGGACAAACTACACGATCCTAAACATCCTAGAATTCTGCCAATCCACACGATATTGGATAATGCTCCGGGCCGTCGTCTTAAATTCCGGAAACCCATTTGGCAAGATAAGGTACTAACCGACCATGAGCCATTTCACATCAGAGAAGCTTGGAAAACCTAATGGACATCTAATCACGATTTTAGCCATAATGACCATGAGGATCCTACCGTCCCTCTCCCAGGAATGCAAATGGCTAGGAAAGCTTGGTGTAGCCTGAACTGCATCAGGACTGGCCATGCCAGATGCAAGTCTATGCTGTACAAGTGGGGACTCTCGGACTCCCAGGAATGCGACTGCGGAGCGCCAGATCAAACTGTAGCTCACATAGCCAACGAGTGCCCAATAAGAAAATTTGGTGGAGAATGGAGCGAGATTCTGAATGCCACTCCTGCTGCTGTGAATTGGCTGACCTCCCTGGATATCGACTTATGATCCATGGCCTATATCTCAAATGTATTCGTGTAGTATATTTGTTTTTAATTCTTTTAATTTTTGAATTGTTAGTCAATCTGTAAAAGTGTTGGTTTTATGCATGTGTATGTACATACTCTGCCTTTATTAAGAGTGAATTTGTAGATCGCCATACGATAAATAAATAAACCAACAGGTAATTATATTATATTATATATATCCTAAACTAGTTTGGTTAAGATTGCCATTTAAGAAGAGATAAGAAGTCGTCTCGCTCGGTAGCAAATGTAATCTATGTTTTGTTATCAATTTATTTTGTGTGTCGCTGATATATTTATATATGTGAATTATAAAAAGAGAGCACGATATTCTAAATTACTACTGTGTTATATTTATATTATTTGTTTATCCAATTAAACAGTATTTAAACCGACTTGTTATTTTAATTTCCTGTAACCACTTAAAAAATTGTTTCTTTCAACTAAAAACCATCAATTCCAAATTTAATAACTATCTTTTCACATACTTAATTGTTCCCCATTCTTAATAAAGTCCATCACCATAAACACATGTAAAGACTGCAGGTTGTTCGAACAAGTCTTTTAAAACTCTTCCGATGTCATACAATTATAAACGCCTGCTTTTAATTCCAATAAACGCAAAGAATCAAGCGTAACATGACAAATGGCAACGCGTTTAAAGAATGATTTTAAAAAGACGGTGTTTTATATATCTTTAAAATGAAAATATTTAATTCTGAACACATTATATATTTTTTTGAGGTACTGGGGTTTCTTTTTAGGTTTATAACTAAACAATGAAGTATAATTGTTTTAATTATAAATTTAATAAAAACACCCAATTGTTGATAATGTAACAGTTAACCAACATTTAAAGCTGGATTCATGTCAGATTTTGGATCAAATGTAACTAAGAAATCAGAATTTAAGGGTTTGCACTTAATCACAAATCGTAAAGCCCAAGATGTATGAAACTTTGCTGTAAAATAAAAATTTTATTTTTGCATTTATACATTTTTAATATTGTTAGTTATAAATAAATTCTGCTATTATTTAAAACATAATTATTACCTGGGCGTTGAACTTACTTAAGTTCCATTTTGAATAGTCAATACTAATCTGTGACTTATCAAATCTAAATCCGACCTACAAATCGAAATCTGTACAAACGTATTTGTTTACCTTAAAATAAAGTTGCATAAGAAATTGTTGGCTAGAATTAGCCTTTTGTCAGACACACCAATTAAACGTCGACTTTCATATGATTTAGATTATATTTGTGGGTGCCTGGGTTTAATGCATCAAAGTACAATTTCGTAAGTTAGCATTGGTTAAATATTTGTAAAAAGCATTGAAAAAAGCATTGTTGTTGTGCTAAGGAGAGCTGGTTAACTTACTAATTGACTATCAATTTTATTATAGCACCTACAGAGTCTTAAATATATTTTTCTGCAACTGCATCATAATTTTGTTATGATGAAGTCCATGGTTTTGGAACACTTAAATCTGTGCTCAAAATTATTTATATTGTAGGTTCAGTAAGTTTAGGATACTTAAACTTTACTCCTAGGTTACGTTAGTTTAGAATAGTATAAGCTTAATTATATTGTACCTGTAGATTACTTTAGATTAAATTTAGTTATAGCAATTTTTAATACAGATATTTTATACTTTTATCAGGAGAATATCTTTATTAGGGTGCTTCACTTATAATTTTTTGAATATTCCAACAAAACCGTTCTGTTATTGACTTACCAATTATGTATCTTTCATTTCTATTTTTTATAGAAATAAATAGCAATTATAAAAGGTTGATATTAACTACTGATTTTTTAATTTAAATTAGAAAACAAATATTCCTTTAATAATCAAAATGTTTTTTATAGATTTAACATTTGCTCATCAAAAAAATTTTATGGAACATCAAGTCCAGAAACAGTTTTTCGTTGTGCTCACATTCCTATAAAGGCAAGTTTCTAGCCTAGAGACACAAATAACTACCTACTCTATTCTGCACACATTATAAATAATTTAGTCTAAAAATAGTTCCACTAACATTTTGAAATATTGGTGAAAATTGTCTGATATTTTTGTACAATCTGTTGATGCTTGCTTGAGTAAAAGTTTTTGTATGTGTTTTTACTTTTCATATTTCATTAAAGTTAGCCTTGATAATTATTCCGAATTCCGATTTTTGTGTCCTTTAAAAATCGCTATAAATAGAAATCCACACATTTGAAGTCTCGCAATCTGGATGTCTTCCAACCATCAGTGCGAGTTCAGTGTCCTATAAGAACGATTATCACAAAAACTACTTGTACAATTTCTTTACAACTTGGTATTTAGTGTTTTTATAATATTGTTGGCTTGATTTTCAAAATCTTTTGTAAAACAATTTTTTTTATTTGAAAGTTGTTTTGATTTAATTGTAAAACTTTTTGTAATTAAGTTTTTGATTTAAGAATATTTTCTATTACACTATTTAAACAAAAACAACTACGAAACAATATTTGTGGTAAATTACAATTTCTACAACTTTAGTTTGACAACTATCTTGACAATGAAAAGACTAAAACAATTGCCACAACTTTAAAATTAAAATAAATTTTAATACAATAATGGGGACATATGACTTTGTTTTTATTTTAATGTTTTATTAATAAAATCCACTCCATATTTAAGCAAAAATGAATCCATTTCATTACTTTTAATTAATTAATATTTTTTTAACGATGTGAAGTTTCTACGTTGTATAACGTAATACAAATAAAAATGTTGCATGTGTAATCAAACAAAATTACGTACTTACTCAGTACAAATATTAAAAATCCTTAATTAAGTCATTCAAAAAGTGTACCATACCGTTGTTGGTTTTCACATCACGTACATATATCCGATAATTTTAAGATTGAGTTGTTTCAAGACTGGTAGAGTATTTAGTTGAAAAATTAATTTTTATCAAATAAAATTGTTTCAAAGTTAAAACACGGCATTAGATGCTGAATGAATTTTCTCCTCACAAATTTGTTAAAATTGGGACAAAAATTGTTTAATATTGTAATGACTTCTATAGATTTAAGTACTATACTCGCTTCCCCGGTTGTTTTAAACACCTAAAGAAAAATGCCGCTTGAATGATGAAGCTTTTTTTCCTGCAGTAATAATAATAAAATACTAAAATTGAAGCCGCGAAAAAGTTTCTTACGATTTTCTTATACAAGGTCTCTATAAATGATTGCCTCAATCAAGTTGCGATTAAATTAACATAATTAACGATAAACAACAAACAGCACACAATTACAACCAGGGATAATAATTACAACAGAACTATAAAAGAAGTGACAGATCATGACATTACCATAAATTATATTCACTATCGATTTAATCTGAAAATTTGAATATTTTTAATTTTCCAACTCTCACCTGTTGAGACAATCATTTATGGTATGGGGTTGCTGTCTCAACCCTATCGCAAATCGATACAATGAATCTTACATCCGCATATTGTTACCTGAAATGCGTAATTCAAACAAACAATTACTATTAAGAAAATGCTGACAATTGGAAAGCATTTCTTACGACCTTGCTTACAAATCAAACAAACCTACTTCACACATATAAAGCGAAGTAAGTTTAATAACTAAATTGGTCAGAGTTCCATCAGTTGAAGTATAAGTTCAAGTTTGAGTTCTTCAGTTCAGTTCGATTTGGCAATTATTTCGCCTCAACTGGTTTGCGACGCTAACCAGCACGAGCGCGTCGCTAACAACCAAACCGGCCAGCAATCTCCAGCCCTACATGTGATATCGCGGCGTCAAGTATCACACATATCAGCACATAGTAGGCAAACTTACTATGTTTTACGACCTACCCAACTTCAATATATTTATGTAAATTGCACAGCTCGATTACTGTAAGTGCAAATAATAAAAGCTCGTAAAAACTTACTCGATTTCAAATTCTTTCTCTGTTTGCCTGGTGTCTAGAGTATTCACACCCTAAACGTTACAGTAGTGACCCTGACGTGGCGGGACTGTGGCGTTTAGGTGTGAATACCTAGACGCCGGGTCAGTCAAATTGAACAATTTTTGCAAAATACAGCAAGCGATTTGAGATCGTTATTTTTGCCAACGCTTAATGGAATTAATGATCAAAGGATGGATTTTTTGTAAACTGCTTATACATTCAATTTTATAATATACACCACGTTTTGACAGTCTATTATTTCAAAAATTGTTCACATAACTAGTATAAAATTTAACAGCTAGAAACTGTCAAGATTGTTGAATCATCTACCATAAAAAGCTTCATCAAAAACTGTCAACAATTACTAATCATAATTCTGTAAAAACCTTGTAATAATCAATAAACTGTTTTTTTTCCTGATTGTAAAAATCAAGTCAATCAATCAATTCAATCAATTCAATATTTATTTTGTCTTAAAAAATTTTTTCTATAACAAAAGATTCGGTTTGTCCCTTTACAATCACAAACAATAAATAAAAAACAACATAATATTTCATTAAATTATAATTTAACTAATTTCTGTTTCTTTCTTCAACCTTCCATCCCTCTCTTCTCTAAACTTTCAGTATTTTTCTTTTTTCTCCTCCATCTCTTTCCTCCTCTCCTCCATCTCTTTCCTCCTCTCCAACACTTTCCTCATCCATTGTTTTCCTTCCCTTTCTCTCCTAGTAGTAACTTCCATTCCTTTTCCTCATGTCTTGTTTCCCTGCATCCCTCTTTTATATGTATTATATTTTCCCATTCATCCCCACACAACCTGCATACTCTCTCCTCATCACTCATCCAATATTTATTTTCATTTTCTTCATTACCCATTCTGAACCTTGCAATCATTCTTATTTCATTCATTCCTTTTCCTTCTGTTATGTACCTTGGTGTCTTGTCTGTCATTATTTTTATGTATTTCCCGTTATATTTTCCTTCCTTTATTTTTGCTCTTCTTTCCTGCTTCTGAGTATCTTTATCTCTTGCAATTATTTCCTCTTCCATCTTTATCCCCCCTTCTCTTAATTTCTTTCTCTTCTCTCGCGTATCCTACTCTTTCATAGTATTTTCTTCTTTCTTCTTCCCTATATTTTACCTTCTGTGCCTCGATCTCTTTCCAAACTTCAAAAATATTTCATTTTCCTTCTTACTTTCCATTTTTTCTTCATACCTTACTGCAATTCTTCCTGCTTGTATCCTTATTTTTTCTATTTCTAGCTCTTCTTCCACTATATACCCCTGGGTCTCTTTCTCTAGTCCTAACGTCCACCTCCAGTATTTCTCCTGTATTTTCTCCAGCTCTTGCCATTCCCTCCATCCCCAAATCTCCGCTCCATACAGTACCACACTTCTTACCAACTTTTCAAACATCCATCTTCTTTTCTCTATATCTTTACCAAATATCCTTTCCCTAACCCCCATACTTGTCCTACTATTCTATTTCCTTTCATTTTCATCTCTTTATATGGTCTCCATCTTTGTTATCATATCTGATGTTGTAACCTAAGTATCTATACTTATCTACTCTCTCTACCTCCTCCTCCCCCCACCACCATTTTACCTCCTTTCGTCTTCCTTTTCTTTTTTTAAATTCCATAATTTTTGTTTTCCCGACATTTGCTGTCAAGTCATATGCAAATGTAATTCCAGGTAAATCAACATACTTTAATAAGATTTCTTGAACAAGAAATAGGAGTAAATAAAAGTTCGAAAAAAAGTGTATTAATAGTTATTTAACAAACGAGTGTATGAATAAAGACGATTAACAATCGAGATATTTGAGATTAATTTAAGTTAATGTTCGAGATTGTTGAGAATGTTTTTGTTAATTGCTGTTTAATTCAGAAGTTAATTACAAAACCTTTCCGTCGACCGTACTTTGTAATTTCAATAAAATTATAATTGAATAATCTTAGAGAAGATATGGTATTGTGAACACATCTTTAAGAAATACCGTTTCGTAAAATCACCAAAACATTTAAATTATATAACATAACCAAAATGTTCATTTTTTTGTGATCTAACTTAATTATTTCTACATTTTTGTGAGCTTTGCCTTTGATCATTCTTTACTACCTTTTTGTCTTTTGTATAGCTATTTGCCAACAGTATTTTAATTAAAGTCACTAAGTTGATGAAGAATTGAGATAATCAATATCAATCGTTGCACCGAAATAACAATAGTTTTTACCACAGCAAAACAAGGTGCATTAAATTTTTTGTGAGAACGGATTGGTGCTTAATTAAAATAATGATGCACAAACAAAGACCACGTCAGAAGTGGTTGATAATGTTTGATAAATCATGCAAGAAACTAAAGTACATCTTTACGTTGCCTGTAAACAAGTTGAACTTTCGATAATGACTTGTCACATCATACTAAACAAAGATATTCATTTATATCCCTACTGTGTGGAAGTGGTCCACGAACTTATTACGACAGGATTGACTATCCTACATGTGTTTAGAACTGGCAATGGTTTTGTCACATTTTTATCAGAAACATATTAGCTTAAGATTCTTTAACAATGAAACTTGGTTTCACTTTAATGATTTTGTTATTTTACACAACATGCGCATGTAGAATTTATAAAAAAAACATTTTGTTAAAGTAGTTCCACTACACCTCCAAAAGATAGTTTTAGGAGTCGGAATGTTTATGAGGCCATTTTTTTTATAGTTTTTATTTTCTTTTACAGCCTTGCTTAAAGAATTTAACTTTTAAGCAATGACTAAACAATATTAAAAAGTAGATAAGCTGAACATCCTTAAATGTTTATTAAGTGTTATCTTCGGAATGTTGCGTACAATAACAGATTGAAGATTTATTACAACGGTAAATTAATGCCGATTTGTTATTATTAAAATTTGCATTTTTACAAATTATGACAAATTTATTTATATTTTCAAATTGTAGTTGATTGACAGATAAAACGGCAACTTAATGTACTGCATATGTATGTTTAGTTGCCAATGCCAAAATTTTTCATTATTAGGTGTTATTAACAATCAGTTTTGTTTATATTAATGTAAGTCATAAACGCACGGTCGACGGAAAAAAATCATAAAAAAACTACTACCTATATAAAACACCATAAGCATAAGGTTTAGTCGTTGATGACTCCGAAACACGGTAAAATTTACCCTTCTTTCTTAAAAACAATTCTATGACGTGGCAAATGTAAATTTCATAAAAATGGTATTGTTAATCAGCATCATTGTTATTATTCAGCACAGAGAAATTTAAAATAAACACAAGAAATAAATTTCCAGGCAATATGGTGATAAATATTTAAAGTGGTTTACTTAACAATCGGTTGATTGGTTCTTATTTACATGAAGAAACATCAAGGAGGCAAAGATTCTGTGAATTTCTTCAAATTATTTTTTTTCAGATTTACTCAAAGATATTCTCTTAAATGAGAGCTGAATAATGTAGCTGCAGCAAGTATTTCTTCACTTTTTGGTAAAGTTATAGCATATCTTGATAATAGATATTTAGGAAAATGTGTTGGGAATGTTATACAAAGTGACTCTAAAATTTGACTTAAAATCCAAAAATGTTACATTATAAGGTGTTACATTTACAATAACGAAGTTGATGTGGACTTCCGGTACAACCGGAAGTGTCAGAAGAATGAAAATGTTTTAGTCAAGTTTTTCTATTAGTTTTAGTCATTCTCCAAATTTTAAAATTTTTCTAGATTATTTTTCCGTATACGATTAATGGCTGTTCTCGGTGAGAGACCCTGTATAGGAATAAATAATAACAATAATATAAAAAGTGTCTTTTAAAGAAACTCTTTCCTACGTTCTAATGGAATTTTGTATCTGTTAGGTAATAAATTTTATTATTATTATTACTATTATTATTATTATTATTTTGGTGAATTACTTTTCTCAACTTAACGCCGTTGTTTCGATAGGGTGCGGGCTGTTGTCAAGCATTCCTATCTAAAAACTTAAGAATTTTCGCACAATGCGTGTTGTATTCAGTATGACAGCTTTTTGTAAGAGGATTTAGGTGTTGTTCTTGATGTTCAGCGTTTTCAGGTTTTGGTGCAGATCTTTTGGTACAACTCCTGTTGCAGATAAAATTATTGGCACTATCACTACCTTCTCCAGGTTCCCCAAGCGTTTTTTTTTTTATTATTATTATTATTATTATTATTATTATTTTGTTTTTTTTTTAAGATTTTGTGCATCGACTTCTTCGGTCATTAGCGCGTCTTCAATGCCTTCCTTGGTGGTAAGTACATCTCTAATATCATTTCCTAATCCATATCTGTTTCTGTCATTATCTGAAACATTGGGTCATATGGGCATATCTTGCGCATAGCCTTGATTGTAGTCATTGAATCGGTCACTATGAGATAATGTTTTGGCATTATTATTATTATTATTATTATTATTATTATTATTATTATTATTATTATTATTATTATTATTATTATTATTATTATTATGAAAATTGTTCTCGGCTGTACCTGCCGGTTATAATCTAAGCAGACGGGTTTGTGCCAAGTATGCATAGATTTTCATTTCTAGTTGAGAACCGACCTTGTGATGTTGCAAGTATGAAGTATGGTGGTTTTCTGCACTTTCGTATGTAGGTTCTAAGGAAGACTAAGTTTAGTTAGGTGTTTCGTAAAAGTGTGTGGTGTAATTTCAGTGACAGACATAATAAACGGAATAATGTACACCGCATTTTGTTGTTATCTGAGGGAATTGCAATGTCCATTATATAAGTTACATGTTGGTTTTAATAATTAGCTTTATATTTGGTTTTAATGATGATCTGCTCGAGTTGTTTAGGACGTATATTGTAGGCAGGTTCCAATTTGTTGAATACAAATATTATCAATCAACACTATGTATGACAACATCCGGAGTTCCACAAGGATAAATCTGGGTCCTTTGTTGTTTCTTATATTTATTAACAATCTGCCAAACTCAATTACATGTTCCAAATTATTATTCGCAGATGATTTAAAAATATTTACCTCAATTAAGACTATTTCTGACTGCAATTTTTACAAACAAATTTGGAGGCTGTTTGTCAATGGTTTACTAACAACAACTTAAACTTAAACATTTCGAAATGTAAAGTTGTGAGTTTTACGAAGAAAGTCAATC
This sequence comes from Abscondita cerata, assembly GCA_030710515.1. Taxonomy (NCBI): domain Eukaryota; kingdom Metazoa; phylum Arthropoda; class Insecta; order Coleoptera; family Lampyridae; genus Abscondita; species Abscondita cerata. The sequence continues at coordinate 192,540 of JALBCR010002747.1, forward strand.
GTATATATTACCATTATAATATAAATGGTTTAGTTTTCGACAAAGTAAGTTTAATTAAAGACCTTGGAGTAGTTTTTATTTCACTTTAACGTTCGTAAATCATATATCACATACTGTCAAATCATCTCAAAAATGTTAGGGTTTATCATTAGAACCTGTAAAAATTTTGAAAATAGTGAGGGTCTGAAAACTTTGTACTGTTCCTTAGTAAGATCAAAACTTGAATATGGTGCATTTATATGGTATCCGCATAGTAAAACCTATATCGAAAGTGTAGAATCTATTCAACGGAAATTTGTCAAATTTTTTAACATTTATAACCGATGGAATATATCCTTCAAGAGGTGCCGACGTGTCACAGTTAATGCATATATTTGATTTAAAGTACTTAAGCACCCGTCGTAAGATATATTCAGTAACATTTTTGTAAAATTATTACATAACCAAATAGATTGTATCGATATTGTATCAAAAATTAAATTTTTAGTACCAAATTCAACTCGCCAATCACCCATAATATTTTATAATGTCAAAGCAAATACTAACCTTATGTTAAAATCACCTGTACATATGTACATATAATAATGTAATAATTTCAATACCATATCATATTAACCGTAATTATTAGTTTAATACATTAATCCATTAATTTTATAAATTAATCCTAGTGCATAAATATGAATAGTCTTATTAAGGTCTTGTACTGTTGGGCAACAAATAAATTATTATTATTATATTTGGTTTATTGTGCATGATGGTTTTATCAGTGTGGATAGTGAGTTTCCAGTATAGTTTCCAACTTCCGTTTTTTAGTACTGACTGTGGTGTATATTTGTAGTATGGATTTATGTTTGCATGCAGTTTGTGTAGCAGTGCGAGTGGCTGGTGTCATTCATTTTGGCAACGGAGTTGTGTCTGTCGGTGTACTGCGTGCCTGCAAGGATTTGCATCCTGATGTGATGTGGTCTACTGTTTCAGGATATTGATGGCACCTCCTGCATTTATCATCCACTACTGTTGTGTCCTTCAAGATGTATTTTTTATAATTTTTAGTTGCAATGACGTGGTCCTGTATGGCAAGAATAAAGCACTCGGTTTTTGGAAATAGTTGTCCAGTTTCAAGAAATCTGTAGGATAGATGTTTGTTGATGTGCATGTTATTGGTTTGATCGTAATGCTTGCCATACAGTTCTTTTGATGACCACATTGATTTCTTTTCCTCCAGCATCTTACTTTCTATATTTTTTAGAGCTTGGTTAGATAAGTTGAGTGGTGTGTAGTTCTTGTTGGTTTTTAGTATTGCTTTGAGTAAAGGGTGCTCCTTGGTCCTAAAGTATGTTCTCAGTGTATTTATTTGACTGTTGTATGTTGGTGAAGATTGATCATTTGTTAGAATGAGAATAGCATTTAAATTGATCGCCTTGAAAAGGTTTTTTGGAGTTGAGCTTTGTCTTGAGAAGTTGCTCTAATTTTTTTCTGTATTCAGAAGGCAGGTTTGTTTTGATAAGGGTGTGATCTGTTCTAGTGCTTTGTTAAAAGCTAAGGTATTTATAGACTTTATTGTGATTAAGTTGTTAAAGTGATTCATTGTTAAGTGTGTGTTGCACTGTCTCACCATCCACTTGCCTTGTTCCAAATGTAGTGTCTTACACTTTTCTATGCCAAACTCTATCTTGATGTCTTCCGAAAACTTATCCACTACACATAAGATGGTTTATTATGTGCGTTGTCGTCTTTAGATATTTGATCTAGAATCCGTATGTGGTGTCATTCAGGATATTAGATAATGGGTTTAGGCAGAGGCAGAATCACAGCGCACTTAATTGATCACTTTACAAGATACCTCGTTTGATGCTAATGTGTTCTGTTTGTACTATTTGATTGTTCGTTGAGAGTTGTATTCTAGTCTTCCATTTTTTCATTATTGTTGTGAGAGAATGTCGTATGACAAGATGTATTTTATGAATCTCTAAGATTTTTGATAAGCATGAGTGAGGGCTTGAATCAAAATCTTTTTTATAATCTATAAAGGTTGTTTTGTTCTGTTTCTGCTTGTTTGATGATTATTGAGTCTATGGTTAATTGTTCTATGCAACCTTGACTTCTCTTTCGACACCCTTCTTGTTCTTTAGTGAGTATGCTATGTCGGGTGAGATGTTTATCAATCTTGTTGCATACAGTGGCAGTGGCAGTGTTGTGAGACAGGTTACAGGTCTATAATTAACCGAATTGTGTTTTTCGTGGTTCTTTGGTTTGATGTAAATGGTGCCTTCTGTTATAACGGGTGGTGCTAAGTGAGGGTTTTAAACAATACTATTGACCTGTTTCATAAGATGTTTGTGTACAGATGCAAATTGTTTATACCAATAGTTGTGAATGTGGTCAGGACCCGGGCATTTCCAGTTATGCGTTTTTTAAATTGTGCTGGTTATTTCGTTTAGTGTAATAACGTAGTCTTTCTGTTCGGGAATGTTTCTGTGTTTGTGTTCTTCATCTTTTATTCATCTTGTCTAATTATCGTGTTCCTCACTTGTGACCAAATGTTGGTTCAGAAATCCGTCACTTCTGCTTTGGTTGGTAGGGGTGTTTTTAATTTATTTTGTTGCGATAAAAAAATCTTTTCTCTATTTTTGAAAGTTTTGTTTTGGAATTTTCTACTGTTAGACTGCGTGTATCGTTTGAGTCTGGCTTCATTGTTTCTAATAAAGTTGTTATTGGTACAGTATTGTTTGAAGGTATATTTTTGACATGTTTAAGGATTTTCTTTCCTCGATTTTCTTTGAGATATTGTGTTATACGACCTATATCCTTCCTAATGTCATTTATCCTTTTCTTTAGTCGGATCTGCCATTTAGGTTTTCTGCTCTGTTTTGATTTATAGTTCTCCAAGCTAGACATTTTTTGGTCATTTAGTGTGATAGTTGTTATGGCACAAGCATACACAAGAAGGTGAATCTTTCCCAGATCTGAGTTTTTATTTAGATATGTGTTTGATTTGCTTTTATTAATTGTGTTGATGGTTGTTTCATTTACTCTGAGTTTTGGTAGCCTCGGGCTAGACGTAGGGTTTATTCCTTTTTTTTTTATTATTTTATTATTTTTTTCTTTAAATAGTTCTATTTTAATTTTGAAAAAACTTTTTTTTTTTTTGTTAATTTATTTTTTGTTTTTTTTTTTTTTTTTTTTTTTTTTTTTTATTTTTTTTTTTTTTTTAGTTTTTGTTTTTTGGTGTGATTTGTATTTGTATGTGTGGATTGCTGTCTATCCCTTTTAAGCCAGCTCATCTGCTACTTGTTCTTTGATACTTTGGAGCTCTAGTGGTGTGAGCTTATTATTTCGTATGATCTTATTCTTTTGATCCGCTAACCTTTGTTCAATTACTTTTTCTTGTAGATCTAAGTACTTTTCTATAAAGAGTTTGTGAAATTCATGTCTGTACTTTTGTGGTTATTGTTTATAAGGCCTAAATCCTCTAAAATAACAACGCATGACGGTTTTATTTATGTCAGTTGTCCACGCGTGCGTGCGTGCGTGCGTTGTCGGGTTAATCCTGCCTTGGTGGTTGTCGGTTGATCTGACAAAACACTTTGGGCTGTGTTTGTTAGCGGTGTGGGTCCGGTTTGAAGGGCAGTTTCCACGCTGTTTCTTTCTACAAGCTGATCATCACGACGGGTTCGATTGGGGGAAACAGCTTTTAATTCCCTCCCGCCAAAGCGTTGGCATATTGTTTTTACAATTTGTTGATCTCAATGATGTGGGTTGCTAATCTACAATATCGGTGGTCTTCCTCTCGCGTCAGCTTAGTTATCACAGTCTGAATTTGAAACAGCAGCACTAGGTTCCAGGGTCCGCCAACTTGGAAGTGTGAGTCATGACATATTAGAGCAGAATTTGCAAGTGTAAATGTGGTAAAATATGTTTTTTAAAGGCTACCATTAAAAAAAATAGTGACTAAATGAGACAAAAAACCGGAAGTCCTTTGAGATAAATGTAAAGTAAAATGTTACCAACTTATAGATGCCAAATTTGATATTTGGATGGAAATTGTTGTCAAAATATTAGATTTTGAAAACCTAGTGGAAGACCTTGTGTACGTGAACGACATTATTTTGTTAAAGTGTGCCTATTAACCTTGTGGTGTTTAGGGTGTGAATACTAGACGCCGGATCAAACCAGAGGAAGAATTTGGAATTGTCGTTTTGTGTTTAGATGCGTTTATTGACGTTCACTTACAGTTATCGTGATGTAGTATTTACATAAATAAATGAAGTCGGCGTAAGTCATGAAACTAGTAAGTTCGCGTACTATGTGCTGCGTGATTAATACTTGATATCGTGGTATCACATGTCGGGCTGAAGATCGCTGACCGGGTTGGATGTTAACGACGCACTTGTGCTGACCGCTGGTCGGCATCGCGTACTGGTCGACGCCAGTTAAGTGTCAAATCAAACTGTACTTAAACTACACTAAACTAAACTGTGACTGATGTAACTTCAATTTATTGAGGCTTTGTTATCGTACCTACTTTGTTTTATATGTACGAAGTAGGTTTGTTTGCTTTGTTAGCAAGGTCGTTAGAATGCTGTCCGATTGTCAGCATTTCCTTACTCGTAGGTAATTGTTTGTTTGAGTTCCGCATTCCACGTCGCAATATGCGGATGTAAGATTGATCGTGTTGATTTGCGATGGGGTTGAGACGGCAACCTCACCACCTCATTACATATAACTTATAATCTTCTATTATAGAAAAACAGCAAAACCACCACAAAAAAATTATTATTACCAATTTATTCTGTCTTTAGGCGTAATAATAAACAGATTGTATATTATTTTTCATTTGGAAAAAAAATCAATTTGGTTAAGTTGTTTTTTAAATGGAAACTTTTATGATATAAATAAAACCTACCCACAATTTATTTCAACATTAATCTTATTGTCGCGTTTTCGCATCTCTATTTAAAATAACAATTTTTTTCTGAATTCTTTGATGTTTCTAAAAGCTCAGTTCGAACTTAAAAAACTTATTTTATGATATTTATCAACAAAATTTTTAAGGACCTTGACTAAATTTAAAATAAGAAATTATTCCATTTTAAAACCCAAGAAACAGTAAATTGTTGTTAACATTGAACCGTACTTATTTCTGAATGGTATTAATTAAATTTTTACGCTTCTCCAAAAATACATATAAAAATGTATTTTAAGTGTAGCTATAAAACATCTCAACATTTCTTTATGCATTTTAGCTGTACACGTGTGCTACAAAAACATAAAATTTACAGCTGATACTTATCGCACAGATGGAAAATGGTGCATCAAATTGCAAGTATGATTTATATTATTCGTTTCCGAAAAAGAACTTCAACGCAAAATCTGTTTGCTTTTATTACAAGTTTCTAAAGTTGTTACAACGCAAATCGTTGACAAATGTTAGGGTCCGTTGTCAAACAAACTGGCACTTTGTATCATTTTATGGCTTATTTACCCTTTTACGAAGTTATACAACGTAGCTGCTGCAAACTTTAACAAATAAACACTTTCGGTCAACACTAGTAAATCTACCATTAATTGTGATGATAACTTTTTTTTAAACACTAAGGTGTTTTAAGTAATGAAAAAGAAAATTAATTATTATAAAATTTTGAAATTGATGACGTGTTTTATGAAAGCCAAATATAAAACAAGTTTCATTTTAAATTAACAATTTTAATCAAATTGAGTACTTTTATACCTTGCATTAGTATTTTGTATTAAACGTTATTAAATTGTGCAATTGTTTGTTAATTCTAAAAGATACACAAGAAACCACATGTAATTGTAACGTTGTATATTAATTTAAAATTAGTACAACATAATCTTTCATACAATTTATTATAATTACAAGTTTTCATTGGTTCTATTATTCATTGCTGTAATTCTATTTTAAACAATTCATGTGTTATTAATAATTTAAACCATACTGGCTTGTTATATTAATTTCATACTAATTCCAATACTGATATGGAAGTAATTGCTTTTGGGTTGTTCAGGTTATACTTGTTAATATTAATACGTACATGAGAATTAATAAATAGTTTTGCCAATCATTTTTCATCAGTCTACAGATTTGCTCAAACGAGGATGTATTGATATCTAGTTAGCCTAGACCAGTTTCTTGCATAAACAAAATATTGCGTTACCATAGCAACGAACAATAACTTATTAGAAGTGTCAGTGTAAAGTTTGACGTCAAAAAAGTAAACCAGAGTCACGCAATAAATTAAATGAAAAAGATGTCCACCGAAATTGTGAAAATCGAAAAATTGGAGTATCGAGCCATCATCAAGTACCTGTATTTAAAAGGGTTAAGAGGTAAGCAGATTTACGAAGATATGCTTAATACCCTTGGTGATCAATGTCCTTCGTATGCGACCGTCAAAATTGGAATGCAAGCTTCAAAAGAGGTAAATTTTCCATTGAAGATGATGACCGATCGGGAAGGCCAGTTTCTGTGTCAGTCCCCGAAAATATCGATGCAGTTCATGACATGATTTTATCAGACCGTCGAATTGGGCTAAAACGGATATCTGAAGCACTGAATATTTCATACGAACGCGTTCATCATATGGTTCACGTCAATTTGGACATGAGAAAATTGCTGCAAAATGGATCCCCAAATGTTTGAATGTTGACCAAAAGCGTGCAAGGGTAGAAGCATCGCGTTCGATCTGTGCTCGATTTGAAAACGATGTAGACTTCTTAAACCGAATTGTTACTATGGATGAGACTTGGGTACATTTCTACGATCCAGAAACAAAGCAACAATCGATGGAATGGCGACACTCTGGTTCTCCAAGACCTAAGAAGTTTCGTGTCCAAAAATCTGCTGGAAAAGTTCTTGCTTCAGTTTTTGGGATTGCCATGGAGTAATCATGATTGATTTTTGGATAAGGGTAGAACAATAACTGGAGATTACTATTCGACATTACTGACCACTCTACGGGAAAATATTAAAGAAAAAGACGCGGAAAGCTATCCAAAGGTGTTTTGTTTTTGCAGGACAACGCCCTTGCACACAAATCTCATGTTGCCATGCAAAAATTCGTGATTTAGGGTTTGAATTACTAGAACACCCCCTTATTCACCCGATTTGGCTCCGTCCGACTATCACCTCTTTCCTCAACTGAAAAAAGTTTAAAAGGTCGTACATTTTCTTCCAACAAGGAGGTAATAGAAGCTGTGGAGGTCTGGTTTGCAGAGCAAGAAGAAACATTTTTTGAAAGGTCTAGAGACGTTGCTGTAATAACTGTATCCAATTAAGAGGAGAATATGTTGAGTAATAAAATATTTTGACATTGAAATTTTGTTTGGTTCTATAGTAGGCTAAGAATTTTTCAATATATCCTTGTATACCGTACTAAAAATTTGACTATCATAATGCAAATGTTAAATCTGATGTTTCTTTAACTATAAAAAATGTGTTTTTAAAAATAGTCAACATAAAAAATAATTATGATTGTATCCCAGCCGTACTATTGAAAAACTACATTCATTTTAGCCCGACCTTTGTCGGGTGCAGTTTTTCCTGATGTTTCAAAGACAAGTTTTATAACAATAATTTTCAAGACTGGTCTGATGTGAAGAACAATAGACCTATCTCAATAATGTCATGCATTTCAAAACTTTTTGAACAAATTATATTATAAAAATAATTTAATCCAAGAACAACACGGGTTTTTAAAGAACTGGTCGGTAGAAAAAAAACTAACTTAATAATTTACACTAATTATATGTGACATTTTAATTAAACATTTTTAGAAATTTGGATTACAAGATTCATTCCTGTCAATGTTAGAAAGCTATCTAACAGACAGAATACAAAATGTTCGGATGTAAGGTTATTTCTCTAAGAAAATTTTTACAACTTCCGGTGTATCCCAGACGTCTCATTTAGGTCTATAATTGCTTAATTGTTTCATCAATGACTTGAAAAAAGTTATATCAGACATTGATTTTCTATTCGCGGATAACCTAAAATTATTTATAACGATTAAATCTCTCAAAGACTGTCATAAACTTCAGCATGCTATAAATGATTTAAATGAATGGTCAACATCAAATGATATGTATTTGGATACATCCAAATGCAATTTAATTACCTTTTAAGAGTCCAAATTCAATTAAGTATACAGATAAAGTTGGTATATAATTTTTGGTTTCTGACGTGTAAACGTCAAATTAACATTGAAACTACTCTCTATTAGAAATTAAACATTGATATTGTTGCGATTAATATTGGAAATAAAAAACAGTGTTTCTACGATCTAGACAAACTCAGGTTAAATATTTAAAGAAATTGCTAGTTTTAATGTAGGTGTACAAATATTTAATAACCAATATAAACTGAAACTAGATTCATCAATATTGGCCTCCGTCATATATCACTTGAGGAAGTATTTCCTTAACAACTAATTTTGCATATATTGTTTTGTCATTGATACATTTTTTATTATACATTTGTAAATAAATGTATCACAATTTTTCAACTATAACTTTGGTCAACCAGTCTAAAATTTCCCTATTTGCAAATGTTCAGCAAATACCCGAAAGCGAAGTTCGTTGCTAAATTTCAAAGTCAGCAGATTAAAGCACGTTGGCGACAGCAATTTATATAGGAAAGTCGCAGTGCGTTGATGGTGCGGTGTGTATATTTGGAAGTATATGTACACTCATGAAATTTAAAACTTGGACACCACAATTTCTGTAAACAAAAGTTTGCACATTGTGAAGCGGGCTTAAGGGTATCATTTACAATTCTAACAGCAGGTAGTCTCAGCAGGGGTTATCTTATAGAAGGACTGTAGAATGAATCATTACACTAAGCACGTTTTAGAAAATAGGTAATTTACGTTGCTTACTTAATTTTTTCTTTAAAGAATATATTTGAAGGTATCGCTAATTAAACACCATAGCTCGATTAATTATCGAATCAAAATTTTGTTTAGGAAATGTTTACAAAATAAAATTAGAAATAATTTTGATTTAAAAACGTCTACAAGCAATAACTTTTAAATTAAATCAAAAAACTAAACATGGTTATTTGGGTTGACTGATTATTACTTATTTTTAAATAAATCTAACCTACTAATTATTGTAAGTTATTAAAAAAAAATCATTAAACTCTCTATTCATAATATTTAGTCCTTACAAAATGTATATTTTATGACGTTTCATTTTTTTCTGTAGTTAATATAAAAAGTGAAAATAAAAACTAAGGCAATTCTTATTGTCAACGTATATATTTAGTTTTTTTGACAAGAATTTATTACATAATTATAATTAAGATACCAAGTTATAGTTTAAAATTAAATGAAAACTTTTTTTAAATAAAGGTATTACTATATAAATAAATATAAGAAATCAATAATGGGTGTGACCTCCATTATTATTGATACATTCTTGGAGGCGTCTGCTCATTGACGCTATCAAGGTATCAATATAATTAATATTAATCGTTTCCCATGCGGTATCAATGGCTGCAATTAGTGCATTACGGTTTACTGGTATAAAATTTGGCCCTTGTTGTCTTCGGATAACAGCAAGTATTCGAGCCCAAACATTTTCGATAATGTTAAAATCTGGGCTTTTGCTGGCCAGGGTAACAGCTCCAAGTTATTTTCTCGTATCCAATTGCGCACAACCCGCGAAGTATGAATAGGGGCGTTGTCCTTTAACAACAAAAATACATTATGAAAATGTTAATTCAACAGATCCCGAACTATTTTTGGAGAAAGTATAGTGAAATAAGAATACTTACTTGTTGGAAAATATAATCTTCGTCTGGATAAAACACTTCGACTGAAGGTTTCATAATAGTTTCCAAAATATCTAAATACGCAGCAGAATCAAGACGTCCATCGATAGCCCAACAAACTCCTGGACCCCGCGCTAACTCAACCCCACACATTCACAGAAAAATAACCACTTCGTTTTTTAGGACATATGTGATTATTTTCGTAACGAGTTCCTTCCATTCTAAAACTTTTAGTGGTCCATCGTTGCGGCTATTGAACGTTTTTCGTCGCTAAAAATCACTCGATTCCAAAATTCCAAAGGTTCGTTCACATATCGCCTTGCAAATTCCAGACGACGTCTCATATTTTCGTCACTGAGAACTTCTTTCGCAGCAGCATTATACTTCTTTATTCCCATCTCCTTTAATCTTTTTGTGCAGTTATACGGCATCCGGGAAAATGTGTATCTGCTATAGCCCTGGGTATGTAGCAAATGGTTGTTCTGTTACGTAATGAAACAACTCGAGATCTTGGGGTGTAGATACTTTAGGTCTACCACTTCCGATGGCTCTTTCCAAAGTGTGTTCAAGATTCCATTTTACTCGGTAATGCCCTACGGTGCTTTTTGGTATATCTAACATACGTGAAATTTCACGCACGCTACGGCCCGCCGCTAATTCCGAAACAATCCGCGCTTTCAAATCAGCACCGAGATGAGGTGGCATTTTCACAACACTTGAAATTTTAAACTAAAATGGAATTTACATTTCTTACTTTATTTATTGGTTCACACTACCCCTTCTCAAACAGTAGGTAATTGTTTATTTATTACATACTTCTAATGACCAATGTAACAACCCTTAGAGCAATATGACTCAAAGGAAGTAAATTAAACAAGCAAGGATATTCTATTGTTATTGAAACTTATTCATAAAGTAAAAGCCATTTCCTTATAATGCTAATGGACAGGATTTTCTTTTAAGTATTAAGATTACAATAGAGGACTTATAAACTTTCGAAAATATCTAATTATAAATATTTACACTGCAATTGCGCTTTTTCCTTAATAATTTCTTAGCAATAACATACACGTTCTTGGTTTTAAGTTGTCATAAATTTGATATGATATAAATTTGTGTTTCTAATATTACATCACAAACTAATCTTTATTCGCCAAAAATTGTTGCTTAAGTTGTAAAGCTTCGTACACACCTGAACAACAAAACAAGAACCGAAAGTCAAACAGAACGACAAACGATCTTTTATGATTTCCACAATCCGAACAACAAACGGAACGTTTGTGCTGTTCCATAATTATTTTCAGTAGTTTTCAGTTCATATATATTTATTATTGAGAAGAGAAAATTGCGGAAAACAAGAAGATAGTGCCAACCAAATTTTTACGCACAAAGAAGAGTAAAAAATTATAATTTACTTCGCTTTTTTTATTTTGGAAATTTCCCGCCCAAATGATGCTAATAGGGACATCATTTTTTTCTTGCATTCTTAAACACTGATTAATTTAAAACATTTTTCTTCTGTCAACTCCATAATATTACCTAAAACACAACAAACCCACAAAAGGGAGGACAAAAATAAATAATTTAATTCTCCCGCATAAGTTTGTTCGCCGTTTTGTTTAGATTCGTCCAAACCTGCAAACGCATTCGCGCGCATTTTCTTTGATGTCGGAGAAAAAACCGACAAGTTGCGGGAACGCCGCAAACCGTTTGTGGAACAATCAGGACTTGCGAATCTGTTCTAAAATTCGTACGTAGCACCGTCCAAATTAATGTTCCGATTGCCGTTCGGTTCGTTGTTCTGTTTGTTCCTCGGTTTGTTGTTCAGGTGTGTACGAAGCTTTACAATAAGCATATTAATATGAACTATATCTTATGAAAGGAGAGTTATGTAACTATAATTAACGACTTATTTACGATAGTGATTTTCTTGGAACATTTCGATAATTATTGTAATTATAGGGGTATATACCTACGGTCTTAGTTCCATCTACGTAAATCTGGATTTTTAAATCTTTGTAAATTCCTGACTTCCATTTAATGTGGATTTGTGAGACCATCTCGAGACTCACTAAGTATGTCATTTGCAATACATACAAATCTAGTTTTAGTTGATCTCTATATATATATTTACAAAAACTGGTAAAATATTTAAAAAACAATTTTTGTAAATATATAAACTGTTAACGAAATTATGTTTGTATGAATTGCAAAAAAGTATTTATTAAAGCAGTATATTTTCTACTTGGATATGTAGCGGTCCAAAACTTGGTCGCTACCTTATATTTAAATAAGGCGCGCATTTCCCCTGTTAATTTGCATTCAATAAATTTTTCCGCGCGAGAGAAAGATTAGAAATAGCGACAGAGGTGGTGAAAGTAAGACCACGCCGTTGCTGAATACGTTTACGTTTTATCTGTTTGGTTTTAAGTAAAACAAATTTTAAATTAATCGATTAGCTTTATAGTGAATCTATCTACGTTATTAGTATTGTATACATTCCGTTCAAAGAAAGTTTGATTCAGAAGAATAAATGTGCGTTCCGAAATTGAAGAATGTTCGTTATCTTTTTGTTGCGTTAGATTTCTACGTTTCTGTCGATGAAAATTTGACTATCAAATACGTTATTAATTTATGGAAGAAAATTAATTTATGGAAAATTTCGTATGCATTACATCATCCTAAGTGCAGTTTTGATATGCAAGCAATTTGATTCCGTCCACACAAAGTATCAAGGTCAGCCAAATAACGTATTTGGGTTTCAACAAATTCAACATCTCTTATTAACACAAGGAATTTCAAATAAGTGCTTTCGTAATATTAACAATTTTTTGAACATTCCGTAAATTGAAGTTAGTTTTGACAAACTAAAGTCGGCCTAATCGCAATTAAATGCAATCGTGGTTACTTTTATTTTAACGCATTGATTTGTTTGCAATTAATCGCATTAATTGTTTCACCTTAAAAGTACTGATTGTACCTTACGTTGTGCAGTGTATCTTATCGATTGTCCGTCATTAAAAAATACGTTTATACGTTGTCTTTATGCTCCTACTTAATTTACTAAATCTAATAATATATTTTAAATTCCGTATAATCGTACATCCGTGGACTTTAAAGAAGCCCATCCCCAAGGTGTTTTACAAATAGACATTAGGTTTGGACATCCTTTAAATATACTTCAGGTAAATTTTCTATTGTATTAAAATACCGAAGCAAAACATTTTAACCAGTTTCGTATTAAGACACTTAAAACTATGGCGCCACTCATTTAACAAATAAGGAATACGTACTTTTAGTCCGTTAGAAGCGAGATCTAACGGATTAACCAAAAATTAAGTAACCAATTTTGTTTATTAGATAAACACAAAAAAAAACAAATAACGCTGTGATGATTAGTAGACATACGATAATTTACCAAGTTTTATGTTTATAGTGCACAAAATTGTCATTAGATAAAATAATACTGTCAAAAAGAAGATTGATTTTGTTGGTACCGGTTACCGTTAGCGGAACATTTAAAATAAAACTAAATTTTGGAATCGGTCGGTTTGACTGAAAATATGGAACCTGAGAATTAACCTACGCCGTTGTTGGTTTTAGGTATTAAGACGTCTGTGTAGCCGTATGTAATACAAAGCACCGCCGAAATCAGTTCACCTCGTAGGCGAAAAAATACACAGATGAAGGACACGTAGGAGTTACACCGGGTATTATAAATAACTCTTGTAGTAAATTAGGGATAATTCGCTTAGAAACAACAGGCCAATAATAAACAAAAACAGCAAACCGAAGCAAAACACTCCTAATAAAGAAACGCGTATTAACTAATTTTTGTCTTACTCACCAAAGTTACGCGTGTATTAAGTAAACCTGTCATTATTGTTTTTCTTATTTAGTATTTAATTGCATACAGATGTAATTTCTAATTATTGTTTTACATGGTTCAGAAGATACTATTATTTTCGTATAGTCGTCTGAAAGAGTGGGTAAAGTTTTAGAAAAAAAAAGTTGATACAAAACGTGATCTACAACACACTATGAGAAAACACGTTTAGGTCAAGCCATAACACAAGTTAAAATCGCATTGTACTAAAATATTTAGTAGGTAGTTTTATGAGTTTTATGCCTAGAAGAGGTAAAGTAGGGATCGAATCAAATAGGTACTGCACAAGAAATAGCGTTAGGGACAGCATGATTTTCCTTTTGCGGAGTAAAAAATTCATTGAATCTGAGTGACCAGTGCACAAAACGTCTTGACGGAGATTGAGTCACAGAAAAGAATAATGATGGTTGATAATGGTAAAATGTTCACCTTCTACGTACGGATGAAATTTATCCATAGACCGCAGAACTGCAAGGCATTCTTTCTCAGTAAACGAATACTTTTTCTCAGCCTTGTTGAGATAACTTACAAATTTTTCCTCTTTAGACGTATTCTGACCAAGCACCGCTTTTAAGCTATAATAGAAAACGTCAGTTTCAATAATAAATTGCAAATGAAAGTCCGGGCAAGCCAAAAATAAAAATCAATACCAAGTAATTTTGTAAACATTTGGACCAAATAATTCCAAAAAACTTCAAAAATGTTTTTTCTTTGTACGAAGTAAGCTTCTCACTAATATCTGCGTTTTTTCCAATGATCCACTTTATAACGCATATCTTCTGAAATGCTATTTTTATTTCACTATTGCTACCTGCACAATTGTCACTCTATTATTTTTATTATTTTTAAGAATAACCGTAACAGGCGACTCAAACAAAAAATGTATTGATTTTTGTGAAAAAACAATAACTTGTTTATTATAGAGTTACTGTAGAGACACAAGTCAAGTATAACAAGTAAGTTCAGACTTGTGTTTATTTTTTCAGTAATTTTTAATTAATTTTAGAAAAAATCTCAAGCAGATTGGTAGCGCAAAAAATAGTAATACAAAATTCTATTAGAAATGCCAGCACTAAAATAAAAAATACAAAACATCGAATATTTGCGTCTTAATTTTCTCAATCCGTTCTGTTGCATATTTTGATTTTTATATTGTAGGATAGTATTACCGCAAACCATAAACAAGTTATATTCTAATACAAGATTTTTTATATTTTATTAATTAAAGAAAATTTTGGGTCACTTAAAATAACCGTTTCTGCGATTCTGCACATGCGCAATAAAAAAAATTAAATTAAACGATATAACCAAACGCCAAACTTTATTTACGGAACATGTTAATTATATTTAGTGTAATTTTTATTTGAGTTACGCCAATTTTGTCCTTTGTTACGCAGGTGAATTTAATGTTAGCTCATAACAAGTGTGGTGCCAAAGCTACGGCTGAGGTAAGTTTTAAGGGAAACCACCAAATTTAATTGAAATTATACTAATCGATAGCCCTTGAAGAGAGCTAACGGTGGTACTCCTGACCCTTAAGCGGCCCTCTATGACCCCCCAGGATCAAAAAATTTGCACCGATCTCGATGAGTAGATAATTTTTCACTTTGCTCTAATCATAGGTCAATGTTACCCCATCATGGGGGAATTTAAAAATTGCTTACTATTAACCTAACCTCCATCCTCCAACACTTTTACCCCTGATTACATAGAAACATGTAATTTTTTTTAAAGAAAAACATTGTAATAACTGTAACCGACAAACCGTTTTTTACCAATCACATGAATGACCCCGATTACATTAATTTTTAAAGAAAGAAATTGTAATAAGCGTAACCTACCAACCAACACCGATCACCTCTGAACACATGAAATAACCCCCGATCTCATGAATTTTTTAAATTAAAAAAATTAAATTGAAATAACTGTACCAACCAACTCCGTTTACCCCCGATAATTTGTAATAATTATAATTTACCAAAAAATCCGACTTAAGGGTCGGGAAAACTACCATTATCTTTAAAGCTATTTTTTAGTGCAATAATCTACAATCCGTTAATAATATTTACCCAAAAAAGAGAAAATAAGTAGGTACCTAATTTTAAAGGAAAATTAAAATCTAATTTAAAAAAAATTAAATTACTTTAAACTATGTAATATGTCCTAAAATATTAACAAATATATTTTAAATGTTAACTTAAAAGAAAACAAACATGCTAAATAGTTTCTTGAAAAAAAGTATTTTATGTTTGAACATTCAAAAACAATTTGAAATGATAAAAATAAAGAAACCCTTTTAAAAACATACATATTTTAGTACTAGATAAATGTTACATAGATTAAAGATCGAGTTTATTACTTACAGCCAAATCCAGAACTTAATGATCCACTTAAAAACAAGCACACCTAAATTTATTTGGTTAAGAATTTTATTAACAAAATAATTGCCAATTAACCTTGTTTAACTTACAATAGAAACTTTTATTAAGCTGGTTTGCATTCAAATTTTAAGAACATAATTTGATTTACTCTTTACAAATGTACTCGTTTAAATTCTTTAGACGCGAAACAAAGTTTTAAAAAAAATTATCTTGCACTCAGTAACCTTTATTGATTTCAATAGCGCAACATTACTTTGGCGTCGTTCCAAATGTCTTTATAATTCGTATTTTAGCAACATGTTGAAATGTGACACTGAAATAAAGCGCCAATTCAATTTTAGAACGTAAATCCTTAAGCGATGGTGCTTAAACTTAGGTGAAGTTCGTATTGCGTTGTTTATGAGCGTTTTGTGTTTATTTAGACGACTGAGAGGTGAACTAAATATTGAAGCGGTTTTCGTTTTATATATTTTCCGAATTAAATGGGTTGACGCTTAGAAAAGCACGATGTACAGAGTGGGAAGTCAAAAAGCTCTAATAAGACGATTACAAATTAACCGAATTCAAAATAACACGCAGTTCGTTTGATTTGAACGTTTGGTAATTGAGCGTAATTTTCGACGTAGCATAAACAGATGAATAAAACCAAATTATATAAAAAGGAAGTAAAATTTTTTTTAACTTATTACCCCAGTTTGTAATCAATCGTTTCAAAATCTATTAATCAATGCTTTAATGTTGATTTAATAAAAACTTACTTAAAAGGAGTCCATACTAGCAGTGCGCCATCACTAAATCGTGTAATCAATTTAATGAGTTGAATGGTCTTAAAGTATCTATAAAATTGGCTCAAATTTTTAAGTTATTAGCAACGTTTTGATATCAATTGGTAGAAATAAGATGGGACTTTGTTGTGCTTGTAGTAGAATTTTGATTTTTAATTTATTTTTATTAAAATTATGGTGTTAAATATGCTATAAAATGTACAAATTAGAACATAAAAAAAAAACAAAAAGTAAGCACTTTAAAAAAAAAGTGATACTACAGCGACAAAGCCCCAAGGTTTGTCTTTTATAAAACATTAAGTTTAACTTCAAATATTAAAAATTAAAAACTGTTTTAAAGGTACTTATAGTGCATGGTTTAGCGATGGCGCGCTGCTAGTATGTATTCCTCTTAACACTTACTTCTTAATTAACTTTAACAATTTAAAAAATAGTCCAAATTTTTTCATCTAATTGACATTGTTTTTTTTATTGATTAAATTAAAAAAATATATATTTTTGACTTACTCATGATACTATAAAATAAATGTATTTATTATGGAACATAAAACGCTTAACACACGAACGCATAAACTTAATAATTAATATTAATATAAAACCATAAGGAAAAAAGACAAAAGTAATAGCCAACAATTTTTTACTGTTACAATATTAATGTTATCGCGCATTACATTTTTGATGGTTAATGCTTGTAATTTAGTCGTAGATTAAAGCAATTGTTAGCGTCGTAGTAAAAGAAAACCATACAATAATAGTAAAGACGGCAGAAAACACTGTAATTATTTACTTAATGTATTTTGAAAGATATATTGCGCAACATATTAATTTTATAAAATACACTTGAATAGTTTTGTGCAGGGCAGCTGACTAAGCGAGGTAAGCAGCTGTATATCAAAAACCGCTTAACTTAACTAACGATCTTACAGTAAAAGATATTCTAATAAAAATTTTACATCTTCTATTTGGTTAAATTGCATTTTGAGGCAGTTTTTTCTCTGTTTTCTCTGAGCGCCGATAGATGGCGGCTCTGTTACTTCATTTTCTGATCAACGCCATATTGGTTTCCGGGGGAACCCAACATTTTACTTTTATTTGTTTTATTTATTTGTGGTGGTTGTTTGCAACAACGTTCTCCATCATCGTGAACGTGCGTGTATTTTGATCCAACTTTTTCCTTAGCAATTATGGTAATCGGTCATTTATGTTAAATGCCTTATAGGATTGATCTAAGAGATATGATAAGGTATTCTCAAATTTTGTTTTTAAAATGTTATTATGAATATTTTATTCCAATAACGACAAATATTTCTCTTGTTAAATTTTACCGGGTAAAAATTATGCTTTGTGAGTGTAATCTAGATTAACTTTTTAATCGGCAACATTGGTTTTTCTTTTTAAATCAACAACGCGTGTTTCGGTCAATCATTCGTAACGCCACCGTTATATGAGTGGAACGTTAACCCGGTCGTTATGACAAATTATTAAAAAGATTCCTAACACTAGCTTAAACTACTACAAATTAAATCTGACCTTGGTCATTGGTATTACAGGTACGTGCTGTATTTTTTAATTCTGTTGATTCTCCTGCCTCTTATTTTAGAATAAACGCGATCTCGTTCAGCGAGAGAATTCTTGCCTCTTCTTTAGATGTTTTTGACTACTTCACCATTAACACTCGCTTCCCAATACGATGTATTTGTACAAACTTTCACTTGGTAATTATTCGTTAATTTTCTTTCTGTGTTTGCACATAAATTTAAATTATTTTTATTGTTATTTGTGTACTCGCTTATTTATCTTCATTTATTTACTTGGCGCACTAAATTTTATTTTCTCGTCACATAGAATTATTAAAATTTGTTTTTCGTTTTTACTTTTGTGACGTCAAAGATTGCTTTTTTGATTTAAATTTTTATGGTACTGAACGACGTTCTTTTTACTGCGTTAGAAATTTAAGAGCTTGAGCGTCGGTTTTTGTCGCATGTTTATCAAATTTCAAATCATTACCTATTTGATTTCGATATTTCCGTTAAAACTTGTAGCTAGGACAACCACCTAACGCTGGCATCTACTGGATTTTAATCGGAACTACCATTTTGTCATCAATTGTTAATTACACTCTTTAATTGCAAAATGCTTCATTATTTCTTCCTTCATTTTCGTTTTCTTCAAAACTGTTGCACCACAAATTAATTAACCTTAAAAATTTTTACGATTATTAACTTCATTTTAAACTATTGTTTTTTTCTTATCTTTATTAATTTTACTAACTTAGACTGTTATTTTATGATTTTGACCAATGACCTTGACCAAACTATTAATATTATCACTAATGCTATATTTCTTTAAAATGATTGGCTGGATAACCAGCTGCTGTATGATTTTACAAATTGAAATTATTAAGATACCCGGTCCAATTACATCAAATTCTGACACCTCTAATAATCCTTCAAATCTTCACCGAAACACTTAAGAATACAAAATCTGTGGTCTATTTACAAATGGATCATCGTGGTACTGATTTAAATGGTCTTTTGAACTCGGATAATATAACTTGCTGTATTAATTTTGTTTTGTAACAAAGCGCCCAAGAGAATTACTGAAAATTATTTTCAAGTTTGTAAAATGTCCGCTTAGGTGATACATTTTTATTTTCTCAGAAAACTTAAATGGATATGCATATTATAACACATTTATATGGAGTATTAAAGGCTAAAACGAATGGTGCAAACTGGAAGACTACATGTTTTTTTTTGCCTAGAATATTAATCGAAAACCATCCTCTAGATCGTGGGGAAAATGCTTTCGTTTGTATTCGCTATGTATATGTGGGACGACCTGTGAAATATGTTTTTTGATACAACTTTTGACGTAAATTACGTCACTTAAATAATTTTACCACAAGACCCCCAAAAAAAAAAAAAATTTTTTTTGAAATTAAACTAATGAGGCATTTTTGAAAATAAAACAATTTTAATTTTCAATCTACTAGTATTTCTCTATATAATGCGCCTCTATTTAAAAAATCGATTCGGTGGAAACTTCTCCATAGACGTCCAAATATACCTAATTTCCCTTTTCTTTGGTGGAAAAATTCCTAAAATTAAATTACTTTCAGTTTTCCGATTGGCCCAATTTTAATAGAATTTTGAAGATCTTGGAAAACAATCTTAGAATGTTTCATCAGATGTAGTATTGAGTATTACAAAAATTTTATTGTATGGTTCAATTTACCTGATGATGGCGTCAAAACGGAGCAACGCAACGCCACTAGTTTTTCGTCAAAAAAAGTCACACGTTTTTTCTTACACCAAAAAAATTTAGTTTTTACACCAAAGAAATCCAGTTTAGCCATTGTGTTTAACGTAGGTTACAAAAAAAAATACCCAATTTTTGGTCCAATGTACAACGTCAGACGTCGAAAACGATCCTTTTCTTAAAGAAAATGATATGCACATTATAACACATTTCTATAAAGAAATTAAAGTCTCAAACTAATCGTGCAAACTGCAAGTCTAGATATTTTTGTATTTTATTTGGAGGTCTTGTGGAAAAACTATTTAAATTATGTTAATTTACGTCAAAATTTGTATCGGAAAACATATTTTGACGGTTGTCCGACATGTACAGGGCAAACACAAACGAAAAGAATTTACCCTCATAATGGTAGATAGTTTTGGATTACTATCTCAGGCAAAACAAAGACATATACTTCCAGTTTGCACCATTAGTTTTAGCTTTAATACTCCATATAACTGTGTTATAATATGAATATACATTTAAGTTTACTTGCAAAAATAAAATGGTAAAAAATAAAATATAATAAAACTGTATTATTTCGTGTCTAGATGATACCTGAATTTTTTTCAATTTTTTAATAATATTTAATTTTATTTGATGCATGCATGCTTACTTTCTTTAAAAGCTAGGCACGTACGCATGAAACGGCCACGCAGAACCTTATTTTCAGCGTTAAATTAAAATCATAAATAGTGAAGCTACGTTTCAGAGTTGAAGAATATTTTTGAGATTTCCGCCATCTCTTATAGTTTTTGAGTTATTGCTACAATGCTAAGCTACCTTTTTTCAGTTATTTGTTAATAACAATTGCAATTTTCGTGGCCAAAAAAATCCTAAAATCTCAAAAATTTTCTTATAATTTTACGACTATCAAAAAAACTATCGCAGAAAACTTACTTCTTGACTACAGTACTATAGTTGCTTACTTGCTGAGAAACGTTATAAGAAGCTGTTACTAACGGTCTTGAATATTTTCAAATAGCTGTTTCCAGTTTGAAAGGTAAATTTTCTCTGCTCTTTCTGTTTCTCTTTTGTGGCTTTTGGAACTGGAACGGGAACACTTTGTCACAAATACCGTGACTAACTGTACATCAAGCCAAAAAACCTTTTACGATTTTTTTTTGTTATTTACCTTTCTACTTACTAGGTTGATTGATTGGGCATGTATTGGATAGGAATGCGTCTTTATTAATGACCAACATAACATCTAGCCAAAAAACTATTTCTTTCTCTCTCGTAGGTTCTTTCTTTTGTTACATTCTTAGGGTGGATGACTGGGTTTGCTTACTTGTGACGTCACATTTCTTACTGTGACTGGTTTTACATCGTGCCATATTTTTCTGATTTCGTTTTTTTCTTGTTATTTTATCTTTTAACTGACTCTACATTTTTCTTTCCATTCTTTATTTTTTCACTTCTTTCTTTTACTATTTGGTGAAGTTTTGGTTACGGTTTAGATACTGTGTGAGATGTTTCTCCCGTGTAGCTCGACTTTTATTCTCACATAGACTATTTAAACTTCAGTACGATGTCCAATCCAGCGATACAAGGAAAACTACTCATTTTTTTTGTTCTATCTCCTCTTAATTATCTTTTTCTTTTGCGTACTGAGGTTGTACTTCTTGGGGTTGTTGGTTGCTTTGAGTTTACATGTACTCAAACCATTACTGTCAACTTTTAACCAGAACTTTTTTCTTTTGATAGATTTTGTTTTCTGGCAAGTCTTGGTGTACGTAATGGGATCGCTGACTAACTCATACGCTTAATGCTACTTACGAACGCAGCCCATACCCAGGTTTTCTTTTATTGGTACATTATTGCCCTTTCTGTCTTTCTCTCTCTCGTTACGAAGTCAGGTAACAAACAAATATCTTAATTGTTTTTTGATTTTGCTTCTATTTTTATTTGTTTTATAAGGTATTGTGACCGTATTATTTCGCAACTAATTGATTTATAGACCAATTTCTCCCTACAGTATAGACAGCCGTGTTTACACTCATGCGTTTGAATATAAATTTTTATATTAAAAAATTTTCTGGAAATTTTAGTTATTTTTAATTGCCAGTTTCGATAATTTGTCTGCATTTGCAAAAATTATACCTCACTTCCTATGTGCTGACTGTCGCGAAAAGGTGTATATGGAAATGTTGTCTAAAAATTGAACAAGTAGACATGTGCTTTGTAATATTGATTACAGTAAAATCATCTTATTTAAATTAGGAAATAAGTCTTTGACTACTGTCCCTGTGTAAGTACTTTTTTACTTTTCTTTGTTTTAATAAAATATTTGCTCTTACGGGTTTTACTAATTGCAGGCACTTTTTTTTTCTTTTGTGGGTTTTTCTCTTTGACTTATTCTGCTAGTCTTTGCAGACGTACTCCGTTTTTATTAATCAATGGATGTTTAATTATGGTCATGCTGGCAAGGATAATAATCTATAAATTATAAAACGCTGGCATTTTCATATAATTTGAAACCAATTTGGGTCAAGGACACCACCCAAGATAAGCCGTTTATCTGGTTCTTTGTGAGCAGACCAGAAACTCTTATCAACGGAATCCATTTTGGTTTTTCCTTATTTTTTATTGGATAATAAAATATTAGATTTGGATACGAAAGCTGTCACATCTGCCGATTAACTGTCGAACACCGAAGACTTCCTAGTTATACAAACTAAGTTAATTTTTTTATGCATGTCATTCATAAATTTTGTCGCATCTTATGTATACGTACCGTGACCGTGAGTTTAGCAACGTACTTTTTTGCGCTACATAGATCATTTTGTGAACTAGAAAGATCATTTAAAGTACCTGATCAATTTTGTGCGTTTTGAACCTATTTAAATAATCGGCCAACGTCCGGTACTCTCCGTAATTGTTGTCAAGTACATTCCGAACAATATTTGTTACGTGAATCGTTTGCATGGAAAAATCAGTGCTACGACTTGTCAAATGTGTATAATACGTTAACTTATTTAGAGCGTTTGTGCCTCGAATTTGTGTTTGTGGCTTAACTCGCTCTCGTAAATTATTATTATTTGATAACTATATTTTGCTATTCATTCTAAATGATATTATCTATTGTTGTTTCGATGTGTTTCTATGTGTGTTAATTATACGTAATCCTAGGTGGCGTCTTATAAATTATTCGTGCAATGTAGAAGCCTTTATTTCAAACGATTCTTAATCAGCCCACAACCACTTCCGACTAAGAAGAGCTGCCGGCCAGATCTTCTAACACTGTTATAATTTTTTTGAGTTTGTTTACAAATTAATCGTAACAGTAGTTAGAGAGAAAGTAAGGCAGGTTCCACTTTTTTGTGTCAATAAACGACTAACCATTGATTTGGATTGGGTTCCGGGGTTAAGGAAGATGGTCCTGTGTGTTCATACAGTTGTGGGGGTAACGTGATTTCCTAATCTCTTGACGGATTGATAGCACTTTCTTAGGTGACATATTTGCGTACGTCTTTTCTAACACGACAGCTTTAGTAAAATGAAATAACTACACGTGTGTTTGTCCGTCTGTATTAGCCTTGACTTAGACAACATCTCTTTCTCACTCATTCTTTCTATTCTGTTGTACAGTTTTTCCCCGTCTTCACAAGTTTACTTTCTTTTACGGTTCCTTTTGAGTGTAGAGAAAAATGTTTTTTTTGCATTTCTTTTAAATCTTTCCGACCCTTAGCCATATCCTTGACAAATTGTGGTGTGTTGTTGCGGGCAATTGAAACACGTGTTCAAATATAGTTTTATGCAGTTTTTTTGTGTTTTTCTATTTGTTACAGATACACGCTGCAGTTTAGTGTTGCATTTCTTTAAAGAGTTACTTAAACAAAAATTTGAAGGTGCATCCAGATAAAGAGCTCGTAAACTTTCTAAAAAGTGAGAATTTCAAAAATATCACTATCATAGATATAAAAGCAAAAATTCAAAACATTGAAAGTCACAGCGTACATAACATTCCCAAAATGCCACTTTATTGTTTATGCCGAAATTGATACCAAAAACATCAACGTATTTTATTCCACTATAAAATATCCAACTTGCGGTGCAATAATTTCAAAGTATAAAAGAATTTGCAACTAACTAATCAATCAATTTTACACACCAATTCCGTTAAGAAAAGGAAGGTTGGATATTTGCGTTCGTGGGAGACGAAAGATCTATCCCGCTATAAACCAGATCTGTTGGAAATAGAATGACACATCCTGACTGTGTGACAGATCAAAAATCTCTCGTGTGTGTCCGTG
The DNA here is from genome assembly GCA_030710515.1 of Abscondita cerata. Classification (NCBI taxonomy): domain Eukaryota; kingdom Metazoa; phylum Arthropoda; class Insecta; order Coleoptera; family Lampyridae; genus Abscondita; species Abscondita cerata. Next base: position 216,938 of record JALBCR010002747.1, read on the forward strand.
TAATAAGTAACCCGAAATCTTTCACTAAAAAGGGTCCAGAAGTCGCGTACTTTCTTGACAAAAAAAGATTATCCACAAGGGAGAAATCCATAATTATAACTTATCACTTTTGGCATAGGCTAATGCAAGAAGAAACTTCTGCAAAAACACACAATTGTATTGCCAGTATTTGTAATTATGGGACCTCGGTTGTGCCTCGGCTCACGCGTACAAAAAGCAGTAACAAAAATAACTATTATTACAAGAGTAAAAAATGAGTAAAGTAAATAATAATAATAATAATAATAATAAATTGACTTTTATTTCCCAAAAAAAATATATAGAAAGATGTACATGACTAAGATCAGTTTGCATAAATCTTAGCAAACTGCTCTTCCACTTAACCCATTTTATATACAAAAGAACTTAAATTAAACGTGTAAAGCGTGTTTAGAAATATATAAAAAAAACAAAATTATAATAGATAATATAATATATAAAAACGTGAAACAAATGTTTGTACAAGTAAGCTGCAACATCAATATAACTAACAACAAAGAAGAAGAAAAAAAAACAAAAAAATTTATTATTAAGACGGGACTCCTGCAATCATAATTTTAAGTTTGCGTTTGATAAAGGTAGTGCTTAAAATGAATCCGAAACTGCTTGGGAGGTAAAAGTTTAAACATGTCGGGTACGTTGTTATATCTACTCACACAATATGAAAAAGAACGTTTACCTAATTCAGTGTAGTGCATTGGAAAACCAAAAATGAGACGTAAACATGAATTTTGTAGGCATTGAATCCTGGATATATCGCAAGAATCAAGACAAGCACCATAAACAGAATCAAAGTAATCAATTTTCGATAAAACAATTGTATTATATAGCACTGCCTTGATTTTGCGACTTAACTTATGTCGATGGTGATAAATAAACCGTAAACTGCAGTACGCATTTTGCAGACAGTTTGAAATATGTTGTTTAACGCTCAAAGTTGGATCGAGTGTTAAACCTAGGTTCTTAGTATTTGATACAATTGGCAACACATCAATATGGATGCACAAATCAGCAATTACCCGTTCACTACAATTCTTTCTACCAAAAAGCATGACAAAAGACTTTTTGGGATTAATTTTTAATTCATGTTGTTCAGAAATATATGCTAACTTTTGTAAGTCTTGGTTTATAACTCGGCAAGTATTAATCATACGATCAGGATCAAAAGATACATAAATTTGGAAATCATCTGCATAAAAATGAGATGTACAATTTTGCAATACTGTGGAAAATAAATACTAAATAAAATAGGTCCTAGAATTGACCTTTGAAGCACCCCCGAGGCTATTCTAAGAAATTCAGATTTAGACCCCTGCATGCTGACTGCCTGAAAACGATCCGATAGGTAATTCTCATTGTTATATGATTCAATAGAGTTCTTTAATTTTTCATAATTACGATGTATAAATAAGCGAATACATCCTTAACTACGTGATATAACCGTTTTTGTGTTTTTCTCCTCCATAAATGTAATATTTGGAAATGTCAAATAAAACACAAAAAAAAATCGTACCTGATACGTTTTGCCGGATTAATAGATTTTCCAATAATCATGTGTTTTACTTCGTTATATAATCGTAACGAATACCATTTCATCATTGCATCAAAAATAATTGTTATACTTGCCTCCTCACTCGACGTATGTTTCGTAAAATACGTATAATCGATTATTTTTGATGCTCTTGTGATATAATAACTAAGAATATAGAAGTTGCTATTGGCAAACATACTATAATTTAAAATTTTTTTGTAAATAATTTTAATAAATTATTTCTATAAATTACATCTTGTTTTAAACGAATAATAGATTTTCTGAATGTATCTGTAAATCTTTGAAAATTGATTATCGTATTCAAGCGACCGACATCAGAACGCTTAATTAAATTAAGCCTACGTACATAAGAGCAACACCACTTTCATCTCAATTATAATAAGAAGCTGGGGAATTAATTCTCAGCTTAATTTTGTTAACTGATAATGTTGCGTAGTACACGAATTTGTGGATTTGTATGTTTCTCCGTGGAAACAGGGATTTATAAAAAATTTTTAGTTAAAATATTTATTAATATTGTATTAATTTTAAGGATAAACTATATGTAAATTTATAATTAAAATTATAGGCACGCTTTGCATGTTTACAGTGTTATCTTGTGAATTACCTACCCGATGTAATTTAGATCCTCTGATTTGAGTAAAACTATATAATCTAGTGTAGGTTTACGTGTAAATTTTGTCCTCATAGAAGATTTACATATCTACATTTTTTTAAGTTTGATATATGATTTAAATAAGTCATTCATTGCTTGAACGTTGTAATATTGTAAGAAATAAGGCGTGTTCCCATATCGCAAGTAAATTACAAACAAAATTATTTTTCAATTTATAACATCAAAAACCTTGTCCAGTTTTTCTATTTATATGTTTATAACAGCACGGCTAAAGGTCCGTGAAGTTAGACAAATTTAAAAATACTTTATCTAGAGATTTTGTGCTACTTATTAGTGATAATTAAAAATTTTGGGCTGATATATTTAAAAAGTTATTAATAAAAACAAATGGATATGGCCAAATTTACGTAGCCGTACCCACTAGATTAATTTGACATTTTTATTATGGTATCATTTTGCGCTAATTTTGTGCTATTTATTGCTGGTAATTAACAATTTTGTGCTAGTATATTTAAAAAGTTATTAACAAAAACAAATAGGTACGATAGACTTTATGTAGCCATACTCACATGAACAATTCACACAAATTTAATACGTTATTAATTTTGTGCTATTTATTGCTAATAATTAAAAACTTTGTATTAATGTACTATTTAAAAAGTTATTAACAAAAATAAATGGGTACAATCGACTTTTTTGTAGCTATACTCATTTCACCAATTTGACATTTTATTACTGTATAATTTTGTGCATTCATTATTAATAACTTAAATATTGCGTATATTTAACAGTTATTAATAGAAAAAAACCGGGTTCAGGCTTGCATTCCTAAAGTATCAATCATTTTTTTATGGATTAATAAATTTTATAGTTGAGGAAAGTATGAGTGCAATCTCTGTTAACACAATAATTATTATTTGATGTAATCCTAAGTAAGTACCTGTTTGGAAAAATTCCGGTCTGTTGTAAGTCCAGTGGTGTCAATCTTCAATACAATGAGTATGTGTGTGTGGGTAAAAGACTGCTAAAGTAAGTGTAGCATTTGTAACAATTACTACCTGTAGTTGTGCTGATCTAAATCAAAGGTGCTAAGTGTGATGAAAGTGAGAATATAACGTGTTGTACTGTAATCGCTTGATAATGTATTCAATGCGACCGTTACAAACGAAATCCCACAGAAATGATTACTTAATGTCTAAAGGACAAAAATCAATTAATTACTTTGTTATATGACAAAATAATTATTAGAAGAAAAATCTCAAGGTTGAATACTTCCATACAATAAATGAGAAATTAACTGGTGGAAACAAAAACAAATAGTAAACAAGAAAATCTACGGAAAAAAATCATCTGATAAGATGACTGTCGAAAAATTCAACCTGTAAATGCAGTTTTGGATAAAGAAAACATGGCGATAAGAAAATTCGAAAAATCTTAGGTTGTGGTTTCCACAAACAAACCTTCTATATAGCGTTCATAACAGTAACCATCGCCTACTTAAAAATTTTGATGGCAGCCATATTGATTTATACGTTATTGAATTGAATATACAAGAACTTTTAAAATAGGTATAAAGACCGATCTTTAAATGATGGAAAATGTAAATTTATTTTTAAAAACGTTTTTACTTAGTAGACTGTAAAATACCGTAATGGTGTATTGTTGTCTAGCTGTGTAATTATTTGTCAAAATTTTATTACTATGTATTTTACACTATACAAGTTTATACTGATCTTCTGAGGCACCATACTTAACACTTTGTTACGATAAAAATTTACGTTTATTAGAATTTACTTTTTAATGGTGAAATTTTCTTGAGTAAGTGTTGTGATCCTTATGCAGGCTCTGTTTACTTTCGCCGCAAGTTTAATAGGACACGGTCACGTCGAGATTCTTTTTTTTTGTTTAACCACGAACTGGTATGTTTCTTCTATTATAGAATAAAATCTGCGACATGGAATTTTAAGTGGTTGTGTTAGAGTAATCCAAAAATTCTATAACCATCCTCAGATTTGGAATAGAAATGTAATCAGAAATGAATTAAGTAATTAACCTGGTTTGAGTTTTATCACACCATTGCGCAGGTCAACATATGTCTTAATTTTGCATTGTGCTGCGAATTGTCCACATTTGGGTTCCTTTAATTACAATTTTTTTTTTAATTTTAGCGTGTTAGTCCGATAACTCCAAAGTACAGTACAAAGTATCTTCGTTATAAACTATAAGCAATTAATGTCGAACGATCCAAAATGACGCATTTCTGTGCATACACGCATGTTATCTTAGCTTAAGTAATTCGCCACAGGGTAATCTATTATTGATTATAGATGATTTTATCTCAATGTTAATTTACTATTTAGACAGTATTATCAATTTTAGTATGTAAGTTTATCGAAGTACCTTTAACTACTTTGACGTATCCCTTAAATCGGTTAAAGTGGCGCTTCTTTCTTGCTAACCGTTGAATACAAATTTAATCATTCTGTAAAGGTAGTCTGGTTATGTTATCCATTCAAGAAGTGATAAGGACTTGAGGTGAGAAAGAATAATATAATTTTGCAATTGGTTCTGTATTCTGATGAAAACAAATTTACCAACTGCAGGGTATTTTTTAGACACAACAACGTTTATTGATCTAGGGAAGCATGGGTTTTAATAAATGGTTAGGCGCGATCAATCGACATATATCACTTAACATTTTTCTTAATAATTTGTCTGCAACTCCATATTTTAAAATGTTACAATATTACATGTAGGGAACACGTGGTTCCATTATTATGATCTGACTAACAAGAAAATAACTGGATTCAAAATTGAGGTTAAGTTTTATGGGTTTTTCGCTCGCCGGATCTTAAGCCTCTTGTTTTGCATTTAAAGTACTTAAGAATAAAGATATTTTTAAATAATTTAAACCGTGTGTAAAAGTGCAACGTAATTTAATAAACAATTTTATGTTGTCAAGGTTGCATGGCAATCAACCCCTACATTAAAAAAAAGTGCAAACAAATGCGTTTCTCTTTTGTAGTAACTGTTTCTATTTTCAAAATTTAGTTCTGACGTCGATAAAAATTGCGACACGTGTGTGAAGAGATTTAATGCACTACTTGCTGCTCGTGTTTTAAACTCCGCAACTCGTGCATAAAAGCGCTACTACACACACTTGATGATAAATAACTATTTTTTAATTGTGTTAAATAAATTTAAATTTCTAATAAAACTACCAAATTTTATTAATTAATTTTAAAAGATTGTAACAATATTGCAGCTTTCCTAAAAATACAATTCTTAGTTTTTCTTAAAAATTTTAAAACCCCTACAGACATTTTTAATTTTGATACAGCATCTGTTTAATGCATTTTTTTGCTTATTTTACCCTAGTTGTATCTTTTAATGTTTCCGAAAACTTTATGTAGTTACTTTATCTGGGACTTCTGATGTAACCTTTGGTATTGAAATTTCAATACCTTTTAAATCAAAGATAAGTCGAATTCAATGACTATGTATATGTTCTTATGAACTTATGAACAAGGATAACGCAAAAATACAAGAAAATCAAAATACAAAGAAAATTAACGATGAAGAAATTATAATACAAAAAGCGTCGCGACGTAGACCAAAAAAAAACACCGCTACAGGGAACAAATGAAAATATACAAAGCATTAAGGGTGTTCCTAAAGAGGAGCAAATACATGTCACAAGACTTCAACCGGATTTAACCGAAGAATCCCTTCAAAACTACCTAAAGTCGATTCAAATAAATGTAGAAGAATGCATAAAAATAGAATCAAAATTCGCTAAACGTTATAGCAACTTCAAGTTATCAGTTCCAGGTAACCAATTAAAGGTGGTTCAGACCAAAATAATTGGCCGGTGGAATCTATAATTGGAAAGTTTTTCACCGTCTCCATCTACTTCGAGAACGACACATATTGAAAATAGACAACTAAACTGTCTACAACATTTTAAATCAGCAGTTTCAACCAATAACAAGTGTAACAAATATAGTCATTTATTCTTAAATTGTCAAGGACTGAATATTAATAAGGGTGACGATATATTTGTTAACTATATAATTAATAATTCAAACTTATTATATCTTTGCTTTTCAGAAGTATGGGCTAAGAGTGATTCCGTGAAACACATCCAGATTAAAGAATTTCAATATGTTACTGGTTTTTTCAGAAGTCAATATAACCGTGGTGGAGTTGGTATATGGGTACGTGATACAAAACCTACAACAGCCTTAAACTTGACTAAATTTTGTATAGAAAAGAAATAGAAATATGTGGTGTCGAATACAATGGTTATCAGGGCAGGACGATCTTACTAAACTGTTATACATCGCCTTCAGGCAATTTTGATTTATTTTTGAGGCAAATGTCATGTATTTTTGATCTAATTTATAGAAAGAAGTGTATCATTATTGTTGGAGGTGAGTTTAACATAGATCCTGTTATAGATAAAGGATGATACTATGAATCACTGACAAATGTTCTCAATACTTACAATCTTAAAAATGTGATAAAACAACCCACTCGTAACGAGTACACTATAGACCATGTTTTCACAAATGACCACTATGCTCACTCATGTATTTCTGACAATTATATCTCTGACCATCGGACTATTATGATAAAAGTAAATGATAATGCCATACCAATAAAGGTAGGTATTAAAAACACAAAAGGAACTTTGCCGAACATAATAAAATTAATTTTAAGAGTGACGTGTCTAATGAAAAATGGTGAGAAGTGTATTCTACAGAAGATGGTAATGATTGTTTTGACATATTTCATAATATCTTTATGTATTACTTCGATAAACATTTTCCTAAAATCATGACTACAGTAAATAAAAAACAAAACAGCTGGGTAAATGATAAAATTGTAAAATCGAGTACAAAACTAAAAGATTTTTTGTAATGCAAAAAAGTTTCCCCAACTTAACTGTCGAATATAAAGAATCCAAATTGAAACACAATCAACTTGTTAATAACACAAAAAGATACCACTATCAAAAACAAATTGAATCTAATATAAATTCAACGAAAGGTGTTTGGAAAGTTGTAAAGCATTTGTCCAACGAACATATCTCACATAAAAATATGACCATTAAAGAAGATAATGATATAATCATTGAACCAAAAAGGGTTGCAGATTGTTTCAATCAGTTGTTCAAAAACGCGCCTCAAAATATTGTTAATAGTATTCCCACATGCAAGCTCTTTTTCCTGTAGATGAAAAGGAAATTATCAATATAATGTTGTATAAATTTAATAACAATTCTGCGCCTGGTAATGATGAAGTACCGGTACAAATCTTGAAAATAGTCAGCAGGGACCTTTCTGGTCCTCTCACGCACATAATCAATAAATCATTCTGCCAAGGAATATTTCCACAAAAATTAAAATTAAACAAAATAGTACCCATACATAAAAAAGCAATGCACAGGATATTGGTAACTACAGACCTGTGTGCCTAACATCATATTTTTCCAAAATCTATGAGCATTGTTATTTAAATAGAATAACTGCATTTACCAATAAATATCAAATCTTAACAAATAATTAGCACGGGTTTAGACGTAATCGTTCAACTGCTACTGCGCTAGACCAGTTCTGTAATAGTATATACAGGGTGTTTCAGAATAAGATGCTGATCCTTAAGGGTGTCAATCCTTACGCGATTTTAAGAAGAAAAGTTTAAATAAACATATGTCCTAAACTTCTTAACTTTTGATCTACAAGGTGTTCAAGTTTTAAGAAAAATTTTTCAAAGAGTACGAGACTCAATGAGGAAAAGAGCTGAAGCATGCATACTTGCAGGTGGTGGCCAATTTCAACAGCTATTCTAAATTATTTTCTTTTTAGGTTATTTAATGTTAGTTCTTTTATTTTAATGTTAAAATTATTATGTATTAAATAATCAATAATTATTTGCCAAATCTTTTTACGCGAAAACCGCTTGCCGGACGAAAAAAACAAGAAATTAAATTTACCTTAAAATGAATGGAGATTTTAAAAATAATTTTTATTTTAAGAAAAAGCAGTGGTGTACATAATATTTGTCTAAAAATATCTAGTCCTCATCCTGTACGGACGCCACTGAATAAAAAAATTTAAAATTTTAAATCAAAAAATAGTTGTTGTTGCTTAGAAGGCATATGCCAAATTTTATTAAAATATCTATAAAGATATTAAAGTTATGATGAAAAAACGTTTTTTCTTGAACACCTTGTAGAAAAGTTAAGAGGTTTAGGATATATGTTTATTTGAACTTTTCTTCTTAAAATTGCGTAAGGTTGACACCCTTAAGGATCAGCATCTTATTCTGAAACACCCTGTATAAGAAGCTAGATCAATCTGAGAGCCCTGTTGGAATCTTTGTGACTTGAGCAGGACTTTTGATTGTGTCAATCAAAAACTATTATTCACCAAACTTGAAAGATACGGGGTGCGTGGGTCAGCATTAACATGGGTTAAATCCTTTCTAGACGAAAGAAAACAATATGTTTCTTTTAAGTATGAAAATAATACAATTCAAAATGCCATAAACTCAGACATTTTGTCCATTTCGCTGGTATTGGACAGGAACGGTCTTAGGACCCTTCCTTTTTATCCTATACAACAACGATTTGAATGAATCATTAAATAATATCGAAGGTACCATGCACGCTGACGATACATCATTGATTATAAGTAATAATGGGGGAACACACAAAGTCTTCTGCAACTTAAGAGATTAGCTTGCAATAAATTCTTTGCATTTAAATTGTACAAAAACCTACTATATTCGTTTTCATAACAGACAAAATAAAGGTGAACTAAATATTAATTTATCTATAAACAATAACAGAATTTCTAGAACTTCATCATTAAAATTCTTGGGTATTCATGTAGATGAAAATCTAAATTGGAAGGGACATTGTAGTGATTTGATAACTAAGCTTGGTTCTGTCTGCTATTGTATTCGACAATTAAAACAAATTTTAAATACTAAGCAATTAATTAACATTTACTACGCATATGTAGAATTAAGATTATCGTATGAGATATTTATTATAAAAATATGTGTTGTATTATATATATATAGTAAAAAAAAGGATAAGTATTTTTTTTTTTTTTTTTTAAAAATTTTTAAATAAAAATTTTAAATTTTTTTTTTTAAAAATTAAATTTAAATTTTTAATTTTTTAAAAAAATTTATTTTAAAAAAAAATTTTTTTAAAAAATTTTTTTTGTTATTGGTATTGTTCATCATCAATCGGAAATGTATTCAGAATGCAGAAACGTATTGTTCGCTGTATTGCAGGATTTGATCAACAGTACCATTGTAAGAACTTATTTAAAAAATACAAAATTCTTACATTATTTGATTTAATGATTTTAAATATGGCTGTTCTGGTTTTAAAAATCAGTCTAAACATAAAACAAACGAAAGCTATCACAACCACAACACAAGAAGAAGACAGGAATATTGGTCTAAATTATATATTATATAAAACTATAATAGCGTTAAAATATTTAACAAACTTCCAAATTACCTTAAGGAGATAAAAAAATTCAAACGCGAACTAAAGAATCTACTTTATACATGTAACTTCTATGGTCTGGATGAGTTTCATGGGATTACACAAAAATAGAGTAGGTATAGTCCACATTTTATGGTATTTTTATTATGATCGACATTTTGTAATATCCTGAATACATGATCTGTACAATAAATTATTATTATTATTATTATATTCAAGACAATAGACAAATGTGAACGCCCAAAGCAGATTTAACTCTGTAATGTAAAGATTATAAATCATTTGTTCTGTAGGTAAACCGTACCGCAAAGATTTTACTATATCTTGTACTGTATCTGACTATACAATATTATCCAATCAAATTGTTAATTTAAAAAAGCATGCAAAATATGACTTGGATTTTCAAATACTCCACCAGTGATATGAAATATTAATGTTAATTAATCATTATTTAAATTAAAATTTAACAGAATTTTCAGCTTTGTATTATTTAATTCAATAAAGAATGTTTTTATTATTCGTTCGTTATCAGATCATAGAAAAGTATAGTGTTAAATTCGTCAAAAACATTTTATAAGCTCAATACAAATTGAATCAATAAACTCTTTGAAATTATCTGGCTGTTTAAAAAATCAAGAATTATGTGTTCATCAATAATAAACTGTTATAACCTGTTTGACACTGATTATAGCCGACCTCATATGTTTGGTTAATTGATTAATTGATTACCTAATTACAAAATTTTTAATTATAGGCAATAAATAGAACAAAATTAGCACAAAATTATACTGCAATAAAAATGTCAAATTGATCAAGTGGGTAAGGCCACGTGAAGTCGGTCCTACCCAGTTGTTATTGTTAATAACTTTTTAAATACAACAGCATAAAATTTTTGGTTATCAGCAATAAATAGCACAAAATTATACCTTGATAAAAATGTCGAATTGACGAAGTGGGAACGGCCACGTGAAGTCCGCCGTACCCATTTGTTTATGTTTATAACATTTTAAATAAACCAGCACAAAATTTTTCATTTTCAGCAATAAATAGCACAAAATTATAGCGTAATAATAATGTCAAATGAATAAAGGGGCCGTACCCATTTATTTATGTTCATAATCTTTTGATTTCTTAATAACTTTTTAATTACACTAGTACAAAATTTTTAGTTATCAGCAATAAATAGCACCAAATTATCACAAATAGCGCCATAAAAATATCAAATTGATAAAGTTGGTACGACCACGTGAACCTATTTGTTTTTTTCAAACTTTTGAATATAGACAAATTTTTATTTATTAGCAATAAATGCCGCATATCTAGATTATGATTTTAAACGGCAATGATTCTACCAACTCTAGCCTAAGATAAGGGCCGAGTTTGTTGTTTTTTAAAGAAATTTAATTTAATTTTTAATTTATAAAAAAAAAAAAGGAGAAATGTGAAAGTTTTTAAAAAAAAAAAATTAAAATTTTTTTTTTTTAAAAAAAAAAAAAAAAAAAAAAAAAAAAATTATATGGGGAGTAAAAAATAACTTACACAAATTTTCGGTATTTTAAAATACTTAGAAAAATATTTATTTTACACATTTTGTTTTAAATAAAAATTGTTTATAATTTAATTATACACCACTTTTGTTTAAACTATTTTTTGATTCAATAAGTAATTACTGATATATAATAATTACGTGAAATATTGTTGTAACAATATTTCTACAATATCATGTTATTTGAGGATTATTAAAAACCCTATTGCCTATAGCTTTTGTTTGAACCATTTGTTTTCTAAAACGCAATTTTATTTTCGCTTATCGTCGCGATGTGAAGTTCTACGGTAAACGTTTGTTTTTGTATTAGTTAGTTACTTACTTTCTTACACTAGAAAACTTTTTAAACATACAAATAATAAAAACAAATGTTTAGGCAGAATTGAAGAACTCACAGAACTCTAAGTAGAGAAACAAAACATATAATAATACTTAACTGAAAGGGAGAGCAAACAACAAACCATAAAATAAAAATTATTTAAGAAAAAAAATTATTGTGGTTAGAAAAATTTTAAAAAATTTTACTCACAAAAACTTTAAATATATCACAAAGAAAACGTTGGCTGTATAGACTACGTCTAATGTCAAAAACAAAAGAAAACACTGCGTTTTAGAGAATGAATCAATGATTTTAAAATGTATGTATTACTTTAATTTGGAAATATTCTGTAGTTTTATTATTAGAACAGGTTAATACACGTTACCAAAATTGTCAGTCTGAAAATTTAAATTATCCGATCGCGAACCGGGAGGATTAATTTGTCAAACTCACACGATTTCTTATCATGCAATGAGTTTAAAATGTACACTTGTATTTATTTTAAAGTAACATATTTAAAGTGAATATTGTTTTTATAATTAAAAAAAATTTATTATTATTGATTAAATTTAAACTCCTGCTGGATGTTAATGTTTATTTTTGTTTCCCAAACTTGTGGGATCTTATGGTAGCAGTAAAAGTAAAGGGTCAAAATTATGACTCTATGTACTGTAAATGCCGACGTTTTGGTCAATTGGCTTGACTTTTTAGACGGCCCAAACAAAACTTGATCTCTATATTTAAATTAACATCCTTCATTAAAATCTAGATATTAGATTACGATCACAAATTAAAATTATTAATAAGACTGACCGAAACGTCGGCATTTAAAGTATATGGTGTCTCTTTATTTCTATTCATACCAGAAAGCTTCTATATGTTTAGGAAAAAAATAAACATTGATTATTATTGATATACAGTGTGTCTACTTAAGTTGGCAACATATGTGAAACGTTTATTATGTTAATTTTACATTTTTTTTGAAAAGTTTTGTATGTTTTAAAATCGAAATTACAATCATCAGATATTAAATTTTTTTAGTCGTATACGAAGTTTGACAACAATTACGAGTTTGATACAGGAGTAAAGTATCTTTATTTGAAACAATATCAAAGACTGTAAATTTATTACTAATCAAAAACTATGTATTAATATGCAATTACATGTTTCGACAATTTTTTTACAAATTTTACTCAAATTATCAATACCTAACATTTTAACTAGGACTTACAGACCATTTTGTGAACGTTAACCAGTTGTCAGAATTTTGAAAAAGAAACAGATAGACATGTGTTTTATTTAAAATAACAAACCTAGCAATTAAAATTTTTACTAACTGCATATATTGCTTTTTAATTCACTTTGTATATGTTTTCTGCATTTATTTATATTTATGAAATGCAGGGGATTCCTTCTTCTCTAGTACGAATGCGCAAAGCACCGGGGTCCCTGTGTAAACCTTTAACGCCATCTTGATGGTTAGCATTTTTACGGTGAACGTTATCTACTGTTTGCTAATTTTTCTTCATTAAAAAGACCAAAAATTTATTTTAATAACATTTTCTATATTTAATTGTGTTATTTTTACATCTTTTTTTCTACCTTTACCTTTACTTTTTTCTTACTGTTAACTACATTTCGTATTGTCCACTGTGACAAACTGTTGCTGTGTTTTCCTTATATTACTCATGCAAGATTTTAAGGATATAACCAAAGATTTTTATTAAAAAACCATTTATCGATTTATTGATCTACAGTTGAAATCCAACAACGAAATTCAGCTTATTTAATCGGAGGAAGGTCAACGAACAGTCCCAATTATGCCGCCTTCTACAATTTTCCGCTAATACAACATTCCTCTTTTTTGTACGTTTAAATATTAATACTGCAAGTACTTTATTTACCTAAATTGTTTTAACGTTTTCGTTAAATAACGTGAATGCGTGTAACTTTTTATTTGAAATTTATTCAAAAATTAAATTAATATAAATATGTATCTACTTGGAAAGAAAATGAATCCAATTCTTATTTTATATTTATGCTTAAAATATTTAGTTTTACAATTTACGTATTGATTTTTATCAAAAATTATTATGAAATGAAAATAGTTTATTCCAAATTTATTTTTAATACATATCAATCTTTGTGTACATGAATACTACAATCATATCAATTTTGAAAATTTGGGCAAGGCAGTATTTTGTAAATTATTAGGCCCATCTTTTTCATCACAACAGATGTAGATTCCCATTTCACCATTAGATCTGATTTAGACTGCCATGAACTGATCAATAGAGAGATTTGAGTCACTTAAAATGACGTCAAAACAATTGAAAGACAAACATCCATCGACTCCGTTACCAAATTTACAATCTACGAATGACCTTTCTAGATAGCGTATTTATTAATAAATGGTCTTTCTTTTTTTAACAATTTTTCTGTTGGTAGATTAGATAGACTTTGCTTATCTTATCTAAAAGACCATATATCTAAAAAATTTGGAACATCCGAGATTAAATTACTGAGTACTGAGACAAAACTAATCAATTTATTACTCTTTGGAAAAGTTAATGAGGCAGTTACTCCAATATTATATGGCGCTTCTCTTTGTGGTCTATTTAAGAAAGATAGTAGTATTAGGCCAATATTGGTGAGTTCGATTTTTAATTTCAATCTAAAATTGTATGTAAGCTACACTCTGAGCCACTGACTACTTACATCCCAATCAGCTCAGTTCGGGCTCTAATGCAGGATGTGAAGTAGCAGTCTATGTCGCAAGGACGTATTGTGACAGATTTGAGAAAACGGATTTTTTTTACAGTGGATTTTAGTAATGCTTTTAATTTAATTGACAGGAAGCATTTCCTTAAAAAATTGAGCAGACACTTTCCAAGATATTTCCATTTTTATAACCGGTGTTACGGATCAAGTTCATTTCTCCTCTTTGGTAAAAAAATCAATAACTCAGAATTGTAGCACAGCAAAGCGATCCTGGTAGTTATTTTGCCTTGAGATTCAAGATATCGTTTGCTCATTGCCTTCGGAGCTAAACATTTGGTACCTTAATGAGATATATTCTGACATTTCTTTAGTGAAGAAAAAACTGTTTCTGTTAGGATCGTCTCTAGTTTGTTTGGCAACAGGAACAGCTTTTAAGAAGGAACATAAAGAGGTTTCAAAACTTAATAGGAATCATAAGATATTGAATAAACATTTGGCTTTGTTTCTTCTGAACAATGAATTAGAAATCCCAAAGTTGACATACCTAACTAGGATGACTCATTTAACTGGAATTGAAGAGGTAATTTATTCGTTTGATATAGTTTGTTCAGGATGGCTTCTTTCAATTCTTAATCTTAAATTTCTTTCTGATAAAGTTTAAGTAGTTTCTTTACTTACATAATGGTGAAATTGGAATTTGAAGGATTGAGAATATTTATCTTCCTGTATTCTTTCTTTAGTTTACTCAATTTATAAACCTGTGGTTTTTATTATGTCTAATTCTCTGAACGGAGCCACATTTTCAGTCTGTGGATATAAAGAATCTTTGACAATGGCGTCTCATCTAAGCACGCACACTATTCCAATTATTCTTCAGTTCCAGAAAGGATGAGATGAATTTAATATTATAAAGATAATCAATAAATTAATATTTTCAACGGTTGCAGACAAAGTAAGATTTTTGACTTCTGAATTTGTCTTTCGAGAAAGTGGTTTAGCCAATCTTGAAATTTTGATAAATGACAACACTTTTTAAATTGCAGTAGTTTTGAGATTGGGACTAGGTATTTGTAAATCTCACCGATGTGTCTGTAGAGAGAAAGTTAAAAAAACTGAGATACATGGGTTGTTCTGTCAAAAAAACGCTGGCAGATTTTTTCGTCACAAGGGGAACTTAATCAAATTGTTCAAAAAACATCATCCTTATTAATTTTTGTGCTAAGGAAACTCACATCTTTTGATGGAAAAAGGCCGGACTGGGTATCTTTGATTTCTTGACCAAAAAGACAAAACATGGTGACATGCTACATGCTAGAATATTTCATCCTCTGCTTTAAACGTTGGTTCTTCAACTGATGCGGTCGCAATAAGGAAGTTTCGTGTTTAAGATTTAATTGTTAAACAGGGATACTTTTTGTACTCTTGGAGCTTTTGGCAGAGATGATTTGATTTAGGAACTAGAATTTTTAAAATTACTGAGAATCACCTGTAAAATCTTATTTTATTCAGAGATTGAGTCTTGCAATCCAAAGAAACAACAGTGCATGTGTGTTGGGAACATTTCCTCCTTCTGTCCCTTTGGACGAGATATTTCTTCTATTTTAATTTGTACTTACATTTAATAAAGTTGTAAACAGTTTTTAAAAATGCCACTTTATAGTGTTAATCTGTTTTTAAACGCATGCGCAAAGCAGTCTATAAAAATAATATATATCCCCAAACTATTTTAAATATAAAAAATCAAGAAAATACCAATACAAATTTAACAAGATTAACAAATACCCAAAAAAGAGCCTCTTTTTCGTTTAAATATTTATTGAATTTCTAAGCACTTACTTGTCAGTTAATTGTTTTCTTCTGTTTTTGTTCAATTAATTAAGATAATTTCTATTTATTCTCTCTAAATTAAATACCCGTATTTACTTAGCTAAAACTTTAGGGTAAAATTTTTAAATAACACGACCTTGTCTTTGATTTAAAAAATATATATTTTATTAAAGTTTTTTTGATTAATGGCGACTTCACCCAAACCAAAGTTGTCGTTAACATCGAAATTGGGTTAAATTTATTAAATCCTCTAAAATGGTAGCTGCAGATAACTGTCCATGTAAAGATTATTTTACGTGGAAGGATGAAATCAAAAGCCACTATGCTGGTTTTAATTTGCCAACTTTTTGCCCGATCTATTCGAGCTTTATCAAGGCTTTATCTGTCACACTCTAATTTAAAGATGCTTTGATAATTCCAGCATAAATCAAGCAAAACGTCGGCAAATTGAAACCAATTTTGCTTGATCTCCTTCTAGGTTTACAGAACATCTCTTTTCTTACTTTAACTTTTGAACTGAATGCTTACTTTACAAACATATTGCGTTGTACGATACTGTATTGAGCAATAAACTTCTCTTTGAAAAATATTTGACTTTGCGTGACTTTATTGGTAAAACGCGTTTTATGAGATAAAACACTGGTAACTTTTTTATAGAAAAATAACTAAATGTAAAGCTTGTAACGATCACCGTGTCGTATGAATCAAGCTCAAACTATGTGACGTCATCTATCACACAACGATCCATTTTTGTCAATGCAAATCATTTTCCCACTTGTTTGTGATAAAGTCCCCTATAAAACTAGCCGTTCCAAGCTCTAGAATTCAATTTCTTTTCGATATTCTTTCTTAAGAAATTACTGAAGACCTCTATAAACCTTTCTACAGCCGTTTTAATTTCGCCGTTTCTTTTTTTTTTTGAAATCTGAAAATCTGACGTATAATTACTTTACCACCATGTACTATCAAATACACTGATTCAATTGTGGAACATGGTTTTTGTAATGACTCTTCCTAACCGTTTCTAAAACAGAGGCTCTAACACTTATGAATTGATTCCAGTTGACAACCAGTGATAATCATCATCATCGTCATCACTCAGCTATAGTAGTCCACTGCTGAACATAAGCCTCTCGTTTATTTGCCACTCTGCTCTATCTTAAGCCATTTGAATCAAATTACCACAGATTCTTTTGATGTCATCGGTCCATCGTGTGGGGGCGCCCTACTACGATAAGCTTCGTGCCTCGGACGCGACTTCAATAGTTTTTAGACCATCTTCCGTCCGTTCTTCTAGCTACGTACAAGTTCCACTTTAAAGTTGTTATTTTTTGATTACATCTATAACACCTGTTCTTTGGCGAATAATCTCATTTGGATTCGGTCTCTGAGGGAAATACCAGAATAGCCCTCTTCATCGCCCGTTGGTGACACGTTCTTTGCTGACTTTTTGTAAGCGTCAATGTTTCGGCTCCGTATGTCATTGCTGGTAATACGCACTGATTGTATACTTTTCGTTTTAGACTGATGGGAATATCCGACTTGAAAACATATTTAATCTTCCAAAAGATGCCCACCCCAAGCCTACTCTTTGGAAAAGTTCGCACGTCTGGTTGTCTCGTCCTATTCTGATCTCATGACCCAAATATTTGTAGGTGGTGACCTGTTCAATAGATTTGCTTCCAATAGTTATGTTTTTACTGGGGACTAGGTTTGTCATGATGCGTTTTAGCAAAGTTAATTCTTAGGCCGCCTTCCCTTGAAGCATTGTATAATTTTTCAACATCATGGATATGTTGATGTTGACAACCAGTGATTCTTGTTTTATTTCTACTCGTCTGTTTGGATTAGTTCTGGGCTGACGGTAAGTTCTAACCATTTCGGTCTACTATACAGTTCTTCTCAATTAACCTCTGCTGTAATAAATTTAATTTAAAATTGTTTATACAGAATAACATAAATAGAGATGAACCGGAAGATACTTCCCCAACGGCCCAACACCATCAAAACACATTCAAACATTTGAAACAAAAATGTTAACAGTTTTCCTCTTTATTTATCGGAGAGTACGGAGGTGGTAAACCCTTGCACTATTTCAATTTTATTTAATTATGTTTGAGGGTAATTAATGAGTTTATTTCGAGTTGTAAGAAATTGGTTTATCCTATTATACGACTGAAGCTACCTCTAAATGCGACGCTTCTTTACTTAATATAACTCGGCTTTGTCGGGTTGCGGATATTGTTGTTTTTCTTTTTTTTGGTATATTTTATTGCATAACGACAGCGGTCATCCTTTGGAAGAACCTTGTTTCTTGATACACTAATTTTTATTTCTTTAAAATCACTTTTTTTCTGGGATTTGTTGCGAAATAATGCACCCAATTTTTTTGTTTTAGTCGGCTAATTCTAGTACTACCTTTTTTTTTGCAAATGATAAATATTAAATATTAACTTATCTACAAAGAATATCGAGTTCAAGGTTTCTTACTATTCCTATGCGTCTTGTAGCAATTTCGAAAAAATGATGGTTATGACAGCCAGAAACGAACAGAAAATTCATAATTATACATTTGTTTCTAGCAGTTTAGGACCCTCACAAATTGCAAAAAAAAATCAAAAGAAAATTTTTTTCTAAAATTGCTGCACAGAAACTCACAAATAGCAAATCACCAAGCTTTGAAAGAGTCTTGTCAAAAATTTTAAAAACCATTATTCTGCTGTATCCTGAAGAAGTTTTACATGTCATGAACCGATTGCTTCGTTCTTCAATCTTTCCAGACGCGTGGAAACAGTCAAAATCTCTCTGATCCTAAAGAAGACAAATGATGCTACTAGTGTTACTGTTTACAAGTTCATATTTTCTTTAAACTGCCTGTTAAACGTTTATACAAGGCTGATACTGCGGACCTTGCAGAGAAGCTCGAAAAGTTCTGCAAACGGACTCCATGACAATCTGGTATTAGACAAGACAAATCCACCATCATAGTTATTGAGGAAGAAACCAACAACTGAAAACTAAAAGTAAATAGGTTGTTATGATTACGATTGATATTCAAAATGCATTCATCATTGTTAAGGTTTTATTTCTCATTTTTAGGATGTAGGTCGTAAGCCGTTGTGGAACGTGTGTCGCAAGTAGTACGGTGAGACAAAATGTCGTGTTGTGTGAAACTTAAGTACAGATGACATAAACGGCTCGATAATTAATATTTAAGTAACTTTTATTTGGTGTATTTTCTTCAACCGGAAGTTTGCTTAAATCAGCTCAATAAGAGCTGCGGTGCTTAATTTAGAGCGGTTGTCGCGGACACAAAAGGCCTTTTGGGTTTGCGGAAAGTACTTACCATTTTTTTTGTTTAGATTTAGTGTAACTCGCCGTGTGTAAATGGTATGTGCACGCAGAGTCTTAATAGCAGCTATTTTTTTAAATTTGAATGAGAACTTGTAACTCAAACGTTTAACTAAATCTTACCTGCAATTCGACATCTTAAGTAAAAGCCTGATTTATTGCAAGCGAGGCTGCTGCTAACGCACGTAACTATATGTGACAGTTTATCTATTTCTGTCACATTATTTTACTATTTTAAGATTTGTTTGTTATACTGTATTGTGTGTGTCCCTCTCTCTCTCTGGTTTTTGTTTGATTTGGTATATTAGAGTTTAAGCAAAACCTGTTGATCTCCTGTTGGTCGGTTTTATTTTTGTCTTTATCCAGCAGGTGGCGCTTTGTTAGACCAGCAGTCAAATTTCTTATTGTTATTTAAAAATCCACGCAACTTCCCGACAAAGCCAGACGCTGCTGCTCTAACTACTATAAATATTTTTATTCTCCACTCATTTAGTGCGCTACATCGAGCTAAATTTCCTTATAATTTTGTCTATGTTGTACCGCTAGAACCATCGCTTTTTTGTTATTTTGTAAACTACAACCGTTACAACATCAACAGACAAAGAATCATCGTAGAATCCCTGAAAAGTATCACTCACTACCTCATAAAGTTCAAACCACAATTGTAGCTTTTATTAAAGAAAGAAATTTAAATATTCCAAGTATTGAGTTAAATGGAATCATTATTTTGTTTCTTAGGAGATAAAATATCTGGGGGTGACCTGGGGGACTAAAAATTAACGTGAGAGTGTCACTCGACTAAAATTACCAACAAAGCAATAGAAACTTTATGATAATGCCTCCAAATAGTTAGCAAAACGTGGGGTTTGAACCCCAGGGTAACTAACTGTATCTACAAGCAGGTCGTCAGATTTAGAGTTTTTTATGCGTCTGCGGTTTGGTAGAGGAAAGTACCGCGCAAGGGAAGTTGGCAAAGACTTACATGTCTGCTCACTATAGGTGCCATGAAATACACACCTACCTCCTCGATAAAGGCCAATCTCAGTTTAAATCCTCTACCGGTGGCAATTAAAGAAGAAGCCATAAAGCAGACCCTCAAATTACATGACATGTAGAACCACTCCTTTATAGGATATGGGTGCAGTAGACGTGTAGGCAAAACTTGAAATGATCGTTGATTATAAATTCCCTAGAGAAGACTGGATTATAAGCACGGACTGCGTGCCGAGATTTTTCCAAAAATGGTTCACAGAAGTATTCGAAGTAGAAAATGGTGTGGGGACAGAAGTGGTAGGATCAATGATTAAAAGACACAAGTCCGTCAGTGATGACGCCACCATTTTTCAAGTTGATGTTCACGCTATCCACATAGTGGCAGAACACCTTCGCGCCAAAAAACAATGCAAACAGCATATATGCATCATGTCGGACAGTCAAGCGGCATTAAAAGCACTTCAAAGTAACATCTTTAGATCATGCGTGCTATACTCAATAAAATGAGAGCATAGAAGGCAATGAGGAAGCAGATCAAAATTAATATTGTATTTGGAAGAAATTTACAGGGTTTCCAAGACAAGAATTGATTGTAAAAATTGGAATTTTGGAAACGGTAATTTTAAATTATAAAAGTGAGTGTTAAACAACTAGATCGCATATAAAAAATTAATGTTATGTTACGGTAAAAATTTACGTTTTCTAGCTTTTACTTTTCTAACGTTAAGATTCTCCTGCGTACGTGTTACTTCGCTTATTACGGCTCTGTCTACTTTTACTGCGAGTTTAATAGGACAAGGTCAACGTCTAAATCCAATTGCGCTCGTTTACGTTTTTTTCTTTTTGGTGTGACTGTCAACGAGGATAGTTGTGTTTTGTAAAAAAAGGAACTGCGAAAAAAATTTTTAAACACAAGTGATGGATTAATCTGAAATTGTTATAAGTAATAAACCAGAATGTTGTTTAGAATGAACGTGCAAGTGAGCTTACTGACCTATATTTCAACAAGTGTGGAATAGTTTGCTTCATTTAGTTTTTCTAATTATTACAGTTTTTTTGTCCGTTTGTATTTTCTGGGATTACTTTGCTTGATGTCTGCTGAGATTTGATTACGTCCAGAATTAATGGGTTGTCTTCTGGAACCGTTTCTGGCTTATGCGGCTGTAATTGGGAGGATTAACCTCTCGACTCTTACTTGTACTCAAGAAAGTAGTATGTAGAAATAAACATATGCTGTTAGAAAATGCCGATTAAAATTCTGTCACGCAAGTTAGCGGAGACCAGCTACTTTGTAGTGTCTCGTCTTAACACCGGAAAGGAAATTTTAGCGTGTGTATTCAAACAATGAAATTACTAGTACCAAACCATTTCTTAACTATAACTGGAAACTATTAACGTCAAACGCTCCAAAAGGACACTTTAATGAACGTTACACGTGTGTAATCCTAGTTAAGTAACTTATTTTGAAGTAACTATATGTTAATGTCAAAGAATTGTGGTTCGCTGAACTAATTACTTATACTCGACGGTTTCTATCCTGTTTGTTCGTATTACTATCAAAGTAACCTTGACTGCTTTGAAGAAGTACGTTTTAAGTCAAGTGGCGCTTATTATTAATTACTCATTGTTACATTTGAATCCACACGCTCTGTGTGCGTAGCTAGCCGGACAAATTTAACGCTCAAGGAGGATAAAAACCCGTCTCGCTCAATAACAACGGCTATCAAGTTTGACTATTACTTGTTTGCTACAATTTTTTTTGAGAAAAATTTGGAGATTTGTTGCGAAAAGTGTTCTTCTTGAACCTTTTTTACAATTAGAGTAAAAGCGGAATTCAACTCCAAAATAGTGATCAAACTTGTTGCTTTTGCTTGCAAATCAGTAGCATTGTAAACACGTATGCCATTGTTTTATGCAATCCAGAAAATGACGAGAAACGTGAAAATAATAAATTCCAACATTATTCAATAAATTGAGTGACAGTTAAAAACATTTTCATTTCCTCGAAGGGATTTTTAAACAAGAAAGAAAAACTTTCTACGTTTTGCACTTTAAATTTAGGATTCAGCAAATATTTGGGGGCGTTAAACCAAAAAATACAATCATCAGAGTTCAAATGACCACGGAATAACATGTCTGCTCATCGATTGGCGTGAGTTTTACAACAGTGCAACGCAATTTGCGAATCTGTCCAAAGTGTGACAGAGGTAGGAGTTAATTTTCCTTTATAAATCAACACTATTTTTTTAATTAATTTTGACAACAATAACATAAAACAAAGTTTGATTCTAGGAATTGTTATTGCTTTGGTTGGAGCTACACGTGATTGGGTGTCAATAAATTACAAGACACCGAATTGTCTGAGTAAATAGTTCTAATGTATATACAAGGTCCATAAGGAAGATGTCTCGCTTTAACACCCGAAAGGAAATTTTAGCATGTGTATCCGAACAATCCAATTACCAGCACCAAACCATTTCTTAACTATAACTGGGAACTATTATGGTCAAACGCTGCAAAAGGACGCTTTAATAAGTCCGTGGTTTTTTATTAAGTAACTTATTTCCAGGTAACTATATGTTAATGTCCGAGAATTGTGGGTCGTTGGACCAATTACTTGTACTCGACGGTTTTTTATCCTGTTTGTTCGTATTACTATCAAAGTAACCTTGACTGCTTTGAAGAAGTACGTTTTAGTCAAGGTGGCGCTTATAATTAATTACTCATTGTTGCATTTGAATCCACACGCTCTGTGTGCGTAGCTAGCGGGTTATGTTCGACGTTCAAGGAGGATAAGAACCCGTCCCGCTCAATAGCAACGGCTATCAAGTTTGTCTATTACTTGTTTGCTGTGATGCTAATTATTTTATGGGTGAATATCATCGAGAGAGCACGATATTCTGTATTGCTACCTATATATATATTTTTGTGTATGACATATTATGTGTGTAGCCGATTAAACAGCTCTTAAACCGTTGCAAAATGTTTTTAATTGCCCATTAACTTAAGTTATTGTAGCAGTTGTTAATAGATTTTTAAAAAGTAACGCCGATACGTTATATTATTTACTTATACATTATATTTTAAATTAAAATGTTGAATGGTTTTTAATTTAAGTTCTTACTTAGTTTTCAAAATCTTGAGTATCTGCTTGAGAAATAGTCTTAAATTTATTTCTTACTAAAGAGCACAGAACAGAGTATATAAATTGCTGTTTGTTTATTAAGGCATGAAGCTTTATTAATTTGACAAGAAAAAAGAACTTGAAATCTTCTCATGAGCTTTACAAGAGATTTCTGCTCATTCGTTTCACTTTTAAAACTAGAACATGCACCTATTTTGTTTTCTTAAAGAACAACTTGTTGCTTCAAATTACTGTTTCAATTTTATAATTGTTAAAAAAGCGCTTTAGGGCATCACAAACAGTTCAATTTGAAAGGTTTAAAATAAACGGTATTGCTTGATCAGACATAAATTTACATAAGCGTATAACTTGTTTTCATTATTATTATTTCTTAAGGTATTTGAGAAAAAGATTAAACGCTTTTTCTTTAAAACCAACAAAATAACCTTATTATTTTTTTTTCGTTTTATGAAAAGTAATTTGATAATGTAAGGCGGTGGTTAAATCTTATTATACAGAAGACAACAATTTCATTTTGATGTAATATGTTAACATCAAAGTACTTGTTGTAAATTTTAATTTTGTTTAAATTTGAATTTTTTCAGATAATGTTTATTTTTAAATAAATAACATTAAGTTTACTGCAGGGCTTGTTTGTTGAAATATTGTATATTATGCACAATAGTAGAACCAAACACAAAGTTCAGTTTTAAGCCACAATTCAATCAAGATATATTGGTTCTACTATAAAAAGGCAGTTTTGTTTTCAACAGAAATAATTATGCAACCTATAGTATTATGTTCAGCCGTACGAATAATTGTTAATTAAAATTCAACGTTTTATATAATAACTCAAAGGACCGATTAAAATATGTTTTATTAAATTAAATAATGTTTTATATTTTGCGTTTTTCGTATTTACATATCTAAATTTGACGTTTTTTTATAACAACTTGGTTTCTACAGTTTTTGTGATGTTTCACAAGATACTGCCCCCAACAAACAGGCTTAGCAAAAAAAATATTTGTGCAAGTCTGAATGCCTACACTGAGATTAAGATAAAATTCTATTGAACAAGTACGGATTAATTCCGAAAATAAAAGTATTCTCTAAGAAAACGAGAATGTAAAAATGTAAATATAAATAAACAAACAAAAAAAATTTTATTCCGAAATCGTCACTAAAGTACAAAAAATCGGCAGTAAAGTAAATAAAATCGGCACTAAAGTAATTCATTATACGACGATTTTTAAGTTAACATCTTCGCCGGTAGAGATGTGTAAAATGTATGTAAATTTTAAAATCGCGCATGCGCGGTGGATACGTTTTACGTAAAAAAAAAACAGCTGATTACATTTGCTACTTAAAGAACGTTATAAAATTGTCAGATTTTGTTCAAATTTTGGGATTTCAAAATTTATGTACCTCGACACTAAAGTTCTTTATTATGATTTACATGAAAAATCAAACTTTAGAGCCTTGATACATGAATAACTATTTTTTAAATATGTTTTCGCAGAATGTATTAAAAGTCTGAAAATCGAGCAAAATGTTACAGTGGTTTTTTTGTTTTAGGCCCTTTTTCTGAAATACTTGTATGAGGAAAAAGGTACAATTTCGTAATTGATCGAGTGAATTCACCGTGTTGTGTTTTTAGTCAAAGGACTTTAATCTTTCCGTCTGCTTTTTGAAAAATTTTCCAAAACTTTGGCCATAGGCCAATGCAAAGGAGGGGTCTTTTCTTCTTTTTTATAGTTTCAACCGTCTATTTTTGTCAATTTTGTAAACGACTGAGATAATCAACTGACCATTTCTTCTAAAAATTTTGTTGAATTTTTACACATTGTTGCTAAATAAAAAGATAATTTGTTTGTTGTTGAATTGAAAATGTCTTTTTCGGGTTAAGCTGAGAGGCTGGTTCCAATAAGAAAATGTCCAGGAGTGAGTGTTTGAATCTCTGAAGGGTCGTTTGAGAGAGCAATGAGAGGTCTAAATTAAGGATAATTTGAATTAATATGGTGGCAAATTCTACAAAAGTGAGTGGAGTAGAGCCTACAACACGCGAGATGTTGTATTTGGCATTTTTTATTGCAGCTTCCCAGAGTACTTCCCAGTGCGGTGATCTGGGGGAATGAACGTCCATTGAGTTTCATTTGGCAAAAGATAATTTTAAATAGAAAAATGGTTGTATAGTTCTTTTAACTGATTTTTACACTCAGAAACTTAGTGGCATTGTCACTATAGATGATTGACGGATTTCCGTTTCGAGGATGGCTAGAAAAGACACAGTTGACAGGTTTGACACTAACTCAATGTGAACTGCTTTTGTCACCATGCATACAAATATAGCTATGTAAGATTTCATGACAGGCGCTTCGCGTAGATCAGAAGATTTTATAAAGAACGGTCCACCAAAACCAACTCCGACTTTTGAAATAGCCGTGTGACAGTCACTCTGTCTTTTAGCAAATTAGCCATAACCTGTTGTAATGATTGCGCATTAAATCAAAAACAAGTAGTGCAATTACAAATAATTCGCTTTATGTGACGTAGTACGTTTAATGGCCAATACCGTAATCGAACCTTGGAAAGTACATTCTGAGGACCAGCATGGCATAACCGGATATGTTCAAATTTCAATTAAATAGAGACCACGTAATTCTTAAACCGCAAAGAGAAGAGGATGTTTCTGTTTAAACAAGATTTCTGCATTTTCCAATCTACCATTCATACGTAATAATTCATAATTATCTAGAAAGGGTCTTAAAGAACGAATTTGTTTGTTTGATAGGTACAATTTTTTTTGAGACAAGTTTGACGATTGAAACAAGTGTTCTTCTTAAACCTTTTTTACAATTAGAGTAAAAAAATATTGAATTCCAACATCATTCAAAAAATTGAGTGACAGTTAAAAACATTTTCCATTCCTTGGGGGATTTTTAAACCAGAAAGAAAAACTTTCTACATTTTGCACTTTAAATTTAAGATTGAACAATAATTTGGGACCTTGAAACTAAAAAATAAAATAAAAATAAAATTTTTAAACTTGGTTTCTATAGTTTTTCACAAACTTTGAGAGAGTCAGTTTTAATCAAATTGATGTGTTGTTGTGTAGTTTCACAACAGAAAATAAAAGAAAGATTTTATTCCATAGTTTATTATAGTGTGTGAAATTATGGGTAGATCATCTATGTAGATTGATTAACAAACTGGTCTTAAAACATTACCTTGAAGAACTTCCAATGTGATGGGATAGTGAATTGTGCTAGTGCAGTGATGTCTTAGTGGATATGCATTATCCCAATTATCTAATTATCTAACACTGCCTTATTTTACAGACTTGACGTAAATTTTAAAAGATAATCACAATATTCAGCTGACATGTATTTTTACCGACGCAAATACATCAATAAAACTTTTTACAAACTATCGCATGTTAAAGTAAAAAACTGGGCTGGGTAGGTCATAGAGTTTAGTAATTTTTTAGGAAAATAATCAGTTAATACAAAGTTAGGTTAGAATTCAAGATATTTAAAAAACGCTACGACGCGTCATTTTGCTGTACTACTTGTTACACTGTAAAAATTATTAAATTAATTTAACTCCATAGTTTACCAGCCTTTGCAATATTAAGTGTTGTGTCTATTAACGTAAAATAATTTATAGGCTGGAGTGCGTTGATACGGTTTATTTTATGGATACAAAACGCGTGTCGAGAGCAATATGTTACGGGTATGTCGCGATTAATATGTTACGAGGAAAATCGTATTTGCTAATTTTCGATTTGTTGAAAATAAAATTCGAGTTAGTTTTCTAGACGAATAGCGTACATTTTCTTCTTTTAAGTTTTGCTGCACAGGTTGTTTTAGCGTTCATCTTAAATTCGAATTTAAACAAATCATTTGTGTGTTACAAGTTTTTCAATAAAAAAATTGTTTAAGTTTATATTCGACTAAATTCACCGTAAGTACACATTATTTTCCTTTTCTCTTTGTATCAATTTTAACTGTCACTTGGAATTCTTTTTAGCACGTTTCTTGACCTAATGCTGATTAAAACTTTCCTTGGTTATGCTTCATAACTTCATCGAGGGAGCCTAACGCTTTCTATTTTTCTTCGCACACTTTCCCTAAGATAAATTTTGTTGTTACTTAACTTCCCGAACTGTCGACATCGTCGCTAGCAGAGAACTCTTACTCTCGGAACCTCATTATTCAAATTACAGCTAAGTTTTAGTATTTAAGTTACTTATTTATGATTAATGCGTGGAAAGCTTATGTACATACAACATAAAACGGCTTTGATATTTAGTTCTTAAGTAAAACCTTATTCGGAGGTACTCTCCACAACCAAACGTTTATAACCAGCTCAATACGGGCTTGTGCGCTTTGCTTAGAGGGGTTGACGCAAAACCAAAAGCTTTTGAGTTTGCGGGAGGTACTTACCTCTTTAATATTAGTTTAAGTCAGTGTCGTTGCATGTTCGACCAGATAAATCGCCGTGTGTAAGTGATATATGTACACAAAGTATTCCTATTAGCCAATCCTCAATTGGAACATTAACACTACGTTGGGTGTGACTAAAGCTTACCTGTAAATCCGGTACATTATTTTTATAAATTGTTTATTATTAAGGGAAGCTACTGCTAACGTACGTGAATACATCCAGCAGTCTCTTTCTTTACATATTACTATAAAATTTGTTTGTCTTTCTCTTAAGACTAATTGTTGTGTTTGATTTAGCGTATTAGGTTTTAAATAAAACCTGTTGATCTCTTGTTGGTCGGTTTTATTTCTTTCTTTTACCAGCAGGTGGCGCCTTGTTAGATAGAAGTTTAATTTCTTAAAACTCCTTAAGGACCCCCACTCTCCTACAAAACCGGAAAACTGCTGCTTTACCAAAATAATTAATTCTCTACGAACCTAATACACTACATTGATCCGTATTTCCTTTTGTTCTTTTTTTTGTTTGTTCCTCTAAAGCCGTCGTTATTTGTAAACCTCAACCGTTACAGCGTACAGGTATAAAACTTCTAGCGATGTGTTCTAATCTATTTTGAACACCATACATTTTGCCAATGTTAATGTAGTGTTTTCTTTTTTAATTTAGGGTTTTACAAATCCTATTACACGAACAATAGTAAATAAAATAACATTATATCACAACTTAAAATTCCAAAACCAGTTGTGTTACCAAATCTAAAAGATATCTCAATTACAAAATGTATTCGTTGAAAACCAAAAACCTTAAAATGTGTGTGTCTGGTAAAGTTGATAAACGATGACTACTATGGGTAACATTCCTTGGCAAAAACTTATCAAATCTCTTTATAAATTTTAAACGATAAACAAGAAAAAATTGTTGCACTGAGTAATAACATCTACCTATATTTGAAATAACTACCTCCTTTTTGTTATTGTAAGAATAATTTGTTGTAAAAAAACTTCGTGTTCATCATACATTAGCAGCAAACAACACATATTTTGAAATTTACCAATAACTTCACCACATTACGCGCCTTTTTTATATGTGCATTTAAAAACGTTACCAGAGTCGGTGTCAAAAGTGAAAATTTGAAGCAAGTTAATTACGCAATTTTGGTACATCCTGTATATAAGCATTACTAGAAATATTATGCCAAATGTCACGTGTTAGCAACGCGAAAGCAATACCTTTTGCTTCTTTTGTTTGTAAGAAGTTATCAGTGAAGTCACTTGTACCCAACTTCCATAACTGCGACCTCACAGCTAAGTAAAATTTAATGATTAATTAATTAGTGTTACACTCAAACTCAATCAAAGACAATAAAAATTTCAATTTTGTTATGGATGTAGGTATCGTAAATTTTAATTAATTAAATAGTAAACGCCAGGAAGGGGTTATTATACGGCAATGGCGTTATCAATTTTCGATAACATTACCCTAAGTAGTCGTTTGGTGTGTAAGACATTTACCCATTGTTTTTCTTGTTATTAAATGCGTCTTTCGTTAATATTAGTAAATGTTTTTTAACAAAATTTTTGTACTTATCGTAGAATTCATTTCAATTTATCAATTGGGATATTCTTATATGTTCCTTAAATTACTAAATTATACGATTTATGTTATTCTTTGTGCTTTACAAATTTAACTTTACAAAGTGCCTTTAGTAAAAGATATCCATATCTGTGGGTCAATAAACGAGTTTTTTTTTTCTGATCGGCAAACGGGTTTCAAATTTTATTAAACCGCACCACGCCTACCGCAAATATTAAATTCAGCTTAATAAATTGTTTTGCCTGACTATATGTTACGGAAACACTTTTTACTTTGTCATATTCAACTAATTATTACTTTCGTGAGCCACGTAGATTCTTAGCTGTCACAAACTATATTTCACTTTTAAACAAAATTTCGGATAACTAAGTCTGTCAGGTTTTGTTTTTTTTTGTTTATAAGTTTTATTTTATTCCCATTATTGTGTTTATGTTATTTTCATTATTTCATTAGAAAATGTCTTGTCAGTGTTACTCTTTTTCTTAAATTAGTTGAGTTCAAGATATCCTTCCACGTTGACTTAATTTTCATATAAGATCGCAAAACTAGAAATGACGTCATACCATCAAGTACGCATTTTTTGCTACAGTTTTATTTCATTCACTATTTTTTCTTATCAAAACTTGTCTTTTTGAAACAGTTACTTATTGTTTTTGACGTTACTTAATTCCACGCCAGCTTACAGAATCAAAACGTTTGCATAACGTCAAGCTTGACTTGAGCATTGCAATCCTCTATATTTTTGAGTAACAAACGTTTATAAAAATGTTTTAAGTTTCTTTATTATTTTTTGGTCTATAAATTAGATAACTGAAATCATGTACGGAGGGCAAAAAATCACTTTCCTATTTTTTATTAGTGGTATGCTGTCGTGTGCAAAACAGTTGATAATGAACAGCAATATAGTTTCTTTTGTTTCTGGCGCTGTTTACATACTCAGGTGGTTTAGACAAATGGATTATAAAAAAAGGCCCATCTCGTTAACATTAAAAACATTTTTTGGCGTCTTTGTTTTTGTGTTTTTATTTTGTTATCTTTAAAATAATCCGACCAACTACTGCTAGTTTTGTTATCTTTTTCTAATTCTGCTTTAATTCCTCAGCTTTGTTTCTTAAAAATCGGGCAAACACTAGAATTTTTATCTCTAGTTTCTAATCTTTTTCTGCTTTAAATCGCAATTGTCTAGATCTGGATTTGCTAGTTTCCTCAATCTCTTCCGATTTTTCCCGATTTTACTTGCACAACTGATAATTGTTTTTTGTTGTTTTTTTGTAAAAGTTAATAATGTGGAATTCCAAAGTCATTGCTAAAGATTCACATGTATAGCACAGTAAAAACTCAACTCAATTTAAATGGACCCCACAGAATTGACACTGATAGTTGTACTGAATAATGTTTTTACTAAACGATAGGTGCATTTTTTTAAACTATTTTGCTAGGCACCAAGAGAAAAATTGAATTAAAAACATTTCGAATTATAGAAGTTCGAATTAGTCATGTTTATCGATATTCTATATAAGGTGAAAAAAAAAAAAGTAACTTTCCTAAAATCTAAACAATGGTAAGAAAATTTTTACAAGAATCAACAGTAAATTTTATTGATCACGTGATCCCTAATTAACAAATTTTTAACTAATCTAAAACACAAGAAAAAAATGTAAGAAATGAAACTTTCACGGCCAGAGTCATTATTGAAACAAAAACGTTTTGCGGAATTGGACCATGTCGAAAAGGTAACCGCAGATGTCATCATTTTGCTACCTATCCTAAAAGGCACCAGGGCGAGAAACTTGACACGTACAAAAGAAATTTGAGGTTAATAACACGTGACGCTTCTTTATACATACAGAGGTATTACTCCAACTTCTTTTAGTATAGAATCTGGTTTGGTCGACATGTTTATTACCTCATATTTAGTTTTAAACTTTGTTTTGTTTGCTTCAAATTTCTCGGCCTGATGTCTCTTACGATAGGTGGCGAAACGTTAAAACTACGGTTACCTTTTCGACAAGATTACAAGAAAAAATTTTATTATAGAATTGCTTAATTTAAATGAACTCAGCCTTTTTATTTAACTTTCAACAAAGTTCTCAAACTTGTTTATACAGTGACCGGCAACATTTTTGTAATTGAGATATTCAAAAATTTATTTTGGCAAATGAATTCAACATATTGAACGACAAAGAAAAGCACTTTGACAAATGTCATGTGACCACTGTCATGGCGGCAAATTAAAAAAATATTCCTTAAATATGTAAAAAGTGAGGTTAGATGACAAGGTATAGAAAAATACGTAAGAGAAAAGTTGTTTAGAATTAGATTATACGTCTATGTGCAAATTTTAAAAGAAAATAACAACTTTTCAAAAATATTAGTTTTTCTCCATTTTTTCCAGAAATATTGAAAACAAAATATTTTGGTTTGATTTGCATAAAACACAATAAAACCAACAAATAAACTTTAAAATCCAGTAATTTTTATTTATTAGTCTACCAATGGACGTTAAAGAACAAAAACACATTGTTTTTAGGACGGACTTTATTGCAATGCCCTACAGAAAACAAAAAGTTGAAATTACAAATTTAGAATTATTAAATTCTTTTTATTCTAAACTTAATTTAAACAATTTTTTACAATATTGCCTCGATAATAAACTCATACAAAAACTTGCAAAAAAATTTCCGGAAAAGATGTCGGAAAACTAATATTTTTGAACAGTCGTTATTTTCTTTTACATGTTTGAGGTATATTTTTTTAATTTGCCGCCATGACAGTGAACACATTACATTTGTCAAAGTGCTTTTTTGTCATTTAATATGGTGAATTTATTTGCCAAAAGAAATTTTGAGATATCTCAATTATAAAAATTTTCCCCATTTGATGCAAACCCTTTGTCGGTCACTTTATAATTAGAACGATATTATAAGTACCTGGAGTATTAAGCTAACGATAACGTTGGACACTAGGAAGCGAAAGGTCGGAAATCGGGAAACAGAATTCGTAATGATTCTTTTTGTTACAAAGTTACTAAAGCGTGTCGTTACAAAAATTTTATGTCAAACAGGCAGGTACTCACAATGTAATTTTTAGACTAATTTTAAAATTTTTATGGTAAGTTTTGGTTATAGATAGATTTTCTTCCGCTTGATATATAGTATTTAAGATTTTCTCATAATCAGTCATACTATTAAGAAATATGGGCGTCCGCTTAGGAGCTGCATTTGTTGAACTTTCTTCTGATACATTGCTTTGATGTTCATCGTTGTTCAAATTGGTAATAAAAACATATCTGTTAGATTGAGCTATTGTAGGAACATATATGTTAATTTTGACATTTTTCTTTTTGTGGCTAGTACTGCATTCTGAATCTGTATTCGTCACGTCTGCGTTTCCAGTACTTTTTTCCTTCGTCGTTTATCATTGGTATAATTATTCTCAATAAGTTTATTGTGTGAGTGAGAGTGGTGTAAATAGCGTTAAATTCTGAATTAATCACTGAATCAACACTTTCCCGGACCGTAAAAAAAAAACACTTACTGTTTTAAATAAAGCAATTTGAGGTCAAAAACAATTTCAAACTAAAATTTCGAAAACGAAATACAAACACATCTAAATTGTAGTACATTGAGCGTATTAGATAATTTTGGTAGCACAACTGTCATCAAAAGTTTTTGTAGAATACAGTTCTTGATGTCAATAAACGAGCTTTTCAGAACTTACTTAAAAACTCTGACCGTACCATACGGACTGGCGTCGATTGCTAAAAGAGCTTCTAATTCTGTGAAAAAGAGCTTAATGGAAAATCTTGGTTTAAAGTTCTGAAGGGCAAGCTGTACTCTATTTTTGTTACTTACACAATACAAATGTAATGTTATTTAAT
Source organism: Abscondita cerata (assembly GCA_030710515.1). NCBI lineage: Eukaryota > Metazoa > Arthropoda > Insecta > Coleoptera > Lampyridae > Abscondita > Abscondita cerata. The sequence continues at coordinate 250,473 of JALBCR010002747.1, forward strand.
ATTCTATCGTAAATCCTAAAACACAAATACAATTTCTTTTATAAAACATCATAATACCTTTTGTCTTTTCTAAAATGTATGTTGTAATAACAAAACATATTACATTATAACAAGCATAATAGAAGATACCATTTTGGAATTATTGGACGTTGTCAAATGAAATTACTCTGGCGTAACCAACTTTGGTCACGGAACATTATCTATTGATTGTAATAAATTAACTCAAATTCAGTTATTAAATAAATCTGGTAATCGCATTATGTAAAAGAATTTATTCTCTCTAAATATCAAAAATTTATTTTGTTTGTTTTGTAAGATATTTTAACATCTATCATTTAGCGATGTAAAACGTTTCTATATAATTCGTTTCTTCTATTTAATGCAAACATTTCATATTGAAAAACACTTTGAAAATAATCGTCAGCTCGATTTTCACTACGCATAGATTAAAAAAATGAAAAAACAAATAGCTTAAAGCAATTTTTAGTAATGTTATTTTTCCTTTTACTTTTAATTAAACATACAGAATGTTCCTTAAACACATATATTTTTTATTTTTTTTTTTTTTTTTTTTTTTTTTTTTTAAAATATAAATTTTTATTTTATTATTTACTTAAAAAATTTTTTTTTTTTTTTTTTTTTTTTTTTTTTTTAAAAAATAATTTTTTTTTTTAATTAAAAATTTATTTTTTATTTTTTTTTTTTAAATTATTTATTTTTTTTTTAAATTAATTTTTTTTTTTATTATTATTTTTTTTTTTTTTTTTATAAAAATATTTTTTAAAATTTTTTTTTTTTTTTTTTTTTATTTTTTTTTTAATTATATTCTTTATTTTTTTTTTAAATTTTTTTTTTTTTTTTTTTTTTTTTTTTTTATTTAATATATTATATATAATTATTAATATTTTTTTTTTTTTTAAATATTTCCTCCTATAAATGATTAACTAATTGGATTGTTCTTCCTTGAGGAGGGGCACCAAAAACCATTAAGGCGTTTTTCAGGCAACGTTTCGTGCAGCCGAATGTGCACTTCTTCAGGCCTCTGTTTATTAAAAAGAAAGGAATACATTTAACGGTAAGTTATATACATAAACATCATATCCTTAATATATAAATCTAAATTATAGGTGATTGACTCGACTACTTACTTAAAACAAATAAATGGTCCGCCACTTGAATAAGTGTAAAAACACATAGATATTAAAACAAACACAAAATAAATTAATAATTAAATGTAAATAAATATCTCTAATAAAACACACACTCTATACGTAGAAACGAACAAACATGAATGACTAGATAACAATATGATAATGGGAATTCCTTCTTCTATTTTATTTTAGTGATTAAATTTCTATAAATATTGCTTAAATTTTGTGTGTCCGTGTTATAATTAATGTTGTTATTGTGTTTGATGATGTATATCATTTCAGCTATTAGACGTTTTTATAATTCTTTTCTACATTTAAAATCGTAGGATTATCAAAATTAAAATTATGACCCATCTCAATATGGTGTACGGCTAACGCAGAGTCTGGTTTTTTGTTTTGCAATCGTACTTATGATTTTTAATCCTATTACGTGTTTTTGTTTGGTTTGGCCAACATAGCATTTATTACAGTCAAGACAGTCTATTTTATACACTACATTGTGTTTGTCAAGAATGTTTGTCTTGTCTTTTAATTGTGTGTAGATAATGTTGTAAATAGTATTGTTATTGTATGTAGCTATGTGGACGTTAGTAGTTTTTAGTAATGGGATAAGGTGTTTAGTCAAGTTAGGTATATTAATAATTTTAGTATAGGTATATTGAGAATTAGGGGATTAATTGGTGATGGTGTGTTAGTGTTATAATTATAGTATAAGATTCTGTTAATAATGTTAGTAGGATAATTGTTATTTTTCAATATATTTTTAGAGAGGTTAGATTTTTAGTGAGATATTTAGGACTACTTAGTTTTGTTATTTTGTTTTTCATAGATTTAACTATATTTATTTTTGGTGCTGTTGGTGATTTGATAAATAATTGATAGTCCTATTGGATGCCATGGGTTTAAAATACCAGTCAGTTAATAATTTGTTGGTGTCTTGATCTTTAATCAACCTCACATCTAAAAAGGGTAATGAATTATCTTTTTCAATCTCGTACGTAAATTTTAAATGTAGATTGTATTTGTTAAAAATATTAAGAGTATTATGTATTTCATCTTCAGGGATGCAAGTGATTACATCATCAACATAACTTATCATAAAAATAGGTTCAAACAATAAATTGTAACGAACATATAAAAGCAAATCGTGCATTATTAAGTTTGCTAAAATAGGGGAAGCAGGATTGCCCATTGCTGTTCCAAATTTTTGCAAGTATATTTTTTTATTACATGTGAAGTAACTTGCATCAAACAAAAACTCTACAATGTGTGTGAAGAATGTTAAATCTAGTGTAGTAAATGCTTTTATATCATCCCAATACTTTTGTATTAAGTTTATTGTTAATTCTTTGGAGATGTTTGTAAATAAAGAGTTTACATCAAACGAAATTAATTTATAATTGGATGGTATTGTTGTATCTTGTATGGTATCTATTAATTCATATGAGTTTTTGATGTTATGAATGAAAATGTGTGAAATATTACTGAGTATGTCTGATATGAATTTTGATAAATGATACGTAGGTGCTCAATGCATGAAACTATGGGTCTTAAGGGATGATCGTCTTTATGTATTTTTACTAAACCATATAATTTTGGTGGAACGCTTGTGTAAGTTGTAATTTTTTTGTAAGTTGTGTTGTCTATATGTCCGTTGTTAAGTAATTTTTTAGTAATTTTGTTGTTATAGTTTTGAATTTTCGTAGTCGGATCATTGTTAGTCAAATTATAAACCACGTCGTCATTTAATAAAGAGTTTAATTTCGTAAAATAGTCTTCTTTAGGTATAATTACAGTGGCATTACCTTTGTCCGATTTTAAAACCATCAGTCCGTCATTATTTTTCAAAAAAATTTGGTAGATGTCACTAGTCTCTTAATAAAAAGGTCCTTACTTGGGTTACAGAATTTTTTGTCCTATTAGTATAATTGGTAATTATGTTAACTATTTTACCTCTTAAACGTTCTTTGTCCGTGTTGTCATGTGTGGTCAGTATATTTTCTGTATCTTTAATAAAGTCAATCAATGGAATGTTATTGTCGTTGTAATTACACATAAATTTTGGACTTAATGCTAGACACTGCATTACATTATCTGGTAAGTCAATATTGGAAAGATTATAAATGCAACCATCTTTTTAATATTAAAATTTGTGGTTTGTTTAATAGACAAGTTGTTAAATTTTTAATCAGATTACGTTTATTTTTTGTATACATATTTTTGTATTTGTTGTTTAAAATTTTGTTGAGAATTTGACAATCTGTAGAATTAAGTGAGTTGTGTAATCTTTCCTTAAGATTGTTTACATCTTTTGAGGTTACTCTCTCGCCAGTACGTAATGTCGATTTCTAAATTAAGTATCGATTGTTGAAAATTGTTTATCATTGTAGCTAGTTTGTTACTAAAAGGTGTGTAATCTGTTTCAATTAAGTATGTGAATTTAAAATATTGTTGGATATGTGTTGGAATAACGAAGTTGTATTTGCACTTTTTAAAAAGGTTTTACTATTCTGCAGTTTAGCTAATTTTTGTGTGTGATTTTCTAGAGTTCTAACGTTGTTATATGTATCCTGATTGTAGTTTGACGATATCGTGCTATGCCAAGTCTTTTGAAGTTGTTCTGATGTTGACGGAGATGCCATTATATGAAGAATTAGATACGATGAAAGGTAAATATTTCCTCCTATAAATGATTAACTAATTGGATTGTTCTTCCTTGAGGAGGGGCACCAAAAAACCATTAAGGCGTTTTTTCAGGCAACGTTTCGTGCAGCCGAATGTGCACTTCTTCAGGCCTCTGTTTATTAAAAAGAAAGGAATACATTTAACGGTAGTTATATACATTAGATTTATATATTAAGGATATTATGTCGATTTTCTGATTTAACTTTTTATGACGAGCTAAGTGTAAAGTTGGAACGTCATCTTTATTAGTGCATAAAAAGTAAACAAATACAAATGCTAAAACTTTAACTAGGGCATACACTTACAACATTAAGCTTTTAATGACGTGCGAAATTTACATGTCTTTAGTAGGGAAAATCAGATTATCGGAAATACAAATTAAGAAGTGAAAAACCTAATTAGGTATTTAGGAGAAATTATATTAGACTCTACGTAGTCCAATACGTATGGAATAAGTTTTTGTTTATATAAAAATGTGGGATGTTAAATTACGAATAAAAAGTTTTGTTGGAAGAAAATTAAAATGGTATTGAATAGTGTCTGTTTTTTTAACTTCTCTGCGATTCAGCATAATCTGCATTCATATTGCCGCTGAAATATGATAAAGAATTTCATATTGTATGAATATAATGAACAGGGGTGTTTTTTAAGGTCGAATGATGAATACATTAAATAAGTTTGTTTGTCGCCTCTTGCTATAGAAGATGTTTTAAAAAAAAGTGACCTTGTCTCTAGGATAAGTTAATTAAAAATAATTAGCATTTACTTAGTAAAAAATTTTCGTAACGCCATCTGTATTCAAGATAAATACGTTGACGAAAAAATATGTATACACAATTTTTGCAATTTTGCCGAAACTACTGCCAACATTGTAATAAAATTTTATACAAATACAGGATAAACGCAAACGCTGTTGTAATTTATGCCACTCGTACAGTGACCGGCAAAGGGTTTGCAACAAAGTCCGTCCTAAAAAAACAATGTTTTTGTTTTTACCGTCCATTGGTAGACTAATAAATAATTACTGGATTGAAAGTTTATTTGTTAGTTTTATTGTGTTTTTATGTAAATCAAAACCAAAAATTTTGTTTTCTTAATATTTCCGGAAAAATGTCAAAACTGATATTTTTGAAAAGTTGTTATTTTCTTTTAAAAATTTGCACATAGACGTATAATCTAATTCTGAACAACTTTTCTCTTAGGCATTTTTCAATATCTTGTCATCTAACCTTTTTACATATTTAAAAATATTTTTTAAATTTGCCGCCATGACAGTGGTTACATGACATTTGTCAAAATGGTTTTTTTTTGTTATTCAATATGTTGAATTCATTTGCCAAAAAGAAATTTATGTATATCTCAATTACAAAAATTTTTCCCATTTGATGCAAACTCTTTGCCGGGCACTGTATAAGAAGGAACTACTTTTTTAAAAACTTATTTCAAAACCAATAACTATCGGAACCTTGTTTAACTGTCATAATAATTATTAGAACTAGTCCAAGAACTGTCGATCAACGTTACGAAAGTTCTAGAAATTAACAGGGACATATCTTGCGCATAGACTTGATTGTAGTCATTGAGTCGGTCACTATGAGATAATGCTTTGAAGTGGAAAAATTTACGTATCTTAGCGCCTGCCAAATAGCATATTGGTCGGTTAGGGTTGTTGTAGCATCCGGCGGTAACGACCAGGAATATGCTTTCCCGTCTACCACTACGGCTGCTCCCGCATCTCGTTGAGTTTTGAACCTCTCGGTGTACACAACAATTGACTCACTGTAAGTATTAAGAATATTTTTGAATGTTTTACGGTACTCTTCGGGTGTGGCTTTTTTTTTAGATTACAAGCTGAGATCGCTCAAAATGTGGGTTTTTCTGTCTTCCACGGCGGAAATTCAGGTAATTTAAGTGGTAGTAGGTGGGGAATTGTTAATCCGAATTCAGTGCACAGCTCCAGCGCCCGTACGTCGGCCGGTCTTGAAATTGTTGGCCTTTCGAGATATTGGTCCTGTGCTTGAACAGGAAGTTAAAATTCCGGTGATTGGGTTTTGACCTTATGTTGATTACGTAATTGGTAAGTAGTTGTGCACGTCTACTTTGCTGTGGTAAAACACCGGATTCACTTTGTAGGCTCACGACCGGGCTTGTCCTGAAGGCTCCTAAACAACACCGTAACGCCAAATTTTGGATCGGGTCCAGCAAGTGTCGTCTTACGTGCTGACGAGTACACGACAGAACCATAGTTATAGTCAATTTTGGCGAGGATCATCGAACGTTAGGTGTCAGCAGCGACTCCGTCTCTCCTCAAACCTGGTTCCCGAAATCGCTCTTAGCGCATTCAGAACAGGTTTGCACCTTTAATACGAGGTCAGTAATGTGCAGTTTCAAGCTGAGCTTCGAATCGAAGGTAAGTCCTAAAAATCGAGTTGTTTCTTTACATGATATTGGCATATCTTTTATATATAGTGCGGTCTTCTTATACGACAGAAATGGACGCATTGAGTTTTCTGAGCGGAAAACCGAAAACCAGTTGTTTCAGCATTTCGCAAAATGAAATTAATCGACTCTTGTAGTTTACTGACTATCGTACGCATTTCTGGATCGGAAAAAAATATGGCTAGATCGTCTACATACAGACATCTGCTTACTGATGCATCTACGGACGCTGCTATATCATTCACCGCAATTGCAAATAGTGTCACGCTAAGCGTGGAACCCTGCGGCACTCCGTTTTCCAAGATCCTTCGTGATGATAACGCATTTCCGATTCGGACTCTGAAGCTTCTGTCATCCAAGAAAGAGGCCACAAATTTCACCACGTTACCTGTTACTTCCTAATCATAAAACTTGCGAATAATTCCGTAACGCCGTGCCGTGTCAGAGGCTTTTCAAGGTCAAAGAAGACTGTGACTGAATGCTCTCCCTTTCGAAAACTTTCGAATATTTTCTTCTTTAGGTATACGTGTTGGTCTACCGTCGATCGCCGTTTCCTAAAACCCGCTTGGTAATCTACCAGGAAATTGTGAGTTTTCAACTGCCACATGATCCGATTACTAACCATTTTTTCCAGAAATTTGCCTAAACAAGACGTTTCCCATTTAGTTCCCATTTAGTTTTAAATTGATCGCATTAATATGTTTCTTGGTCCCCGCTACCGCTTTAATTTTACCACACATCCGCGATCGGTGTCGATCCATTAATCGACGACACCTACTCACACCATGAGGCTTGTTTGCTCTCCAACATTGTTTGGCGAGCCTGCGCTCTAGATCTTTTAAAGGAGATCAGGTTTTCTAACGTCGGGTGCCTCTTGAATACATTAATTAAGCGTTTCTTTTCCCTTATAACTAACTGAACTCGATGGTTCCACCATGGAACCGGCGTACGTCGTACCGTACCTCCTCCCATAGGTATATTGTTTTCAGCACCACGGAAAATGGTTGAGCTAAGAACTTCCACTATCTTGTCAACAGAGCCCAATATTTCTGGTATTACCAGAGCGTCTCTGTAGCTGTTCCAGTCAGCGCGTGACAGCAGCCACTTTTTGGGGCAATGGAAGGTAAGTATTTCATTTCAATTGGTATGTCTATAGAGAAGTGATCGCTGTCCGGCGTGCAGAAGGACAGATCTATAGCGAAAACTTGTTAGACCTGGTGTTTATAAACGTTGGAAAGCCATTGTTGAGCAAAACGAGTTGGTTGTTGTCGAGAATGTGTTATACGCATCGCCCGGTAACGTTAATGTTGGCAGATCCCCATAAATGGTTGTGGGCATTAAAATCCCGACTACGAGGAACGGTCGTAGTAATTGTCTGAGTACGGCTTCAAGGTCTTGCGGTCTCCACTCCGCGTTAGGTAAGTAGACGTTACAGATTGTAAAGTTTATTGATGCTAATAAACGGATTGCTATTGCCTGCAGGTTTGTGATAAGATTAACTTGCGACGCCCGTACGTCATTCCTGAAAAGAATTGATACCCCTCCGCTGGATCTGACTACCTAGACATCTTTTTGCAAGATTTTATAATCTTTAAGGGTGTACTGTTGCTGAGGAGCAAAATGTGTCTCTTGCAGACACATAACATAGGGATTATAATCCCTGATCATCAGCTTCAGTGAACAGTATCGTCGTATGAGACCGTTGCAGTTCCATTGAATAATTTGTTCGTTTTCTTATTCGTTATAAGATTGGAATTAAATTAATGAATTAAAAGGGTTAACGTAGTAAATGACAGATATGTATAAATAGATAATCTGGACAAACACTGATAAATAAATAAATAAATAATTTGGACTACAAACTTAAATATCACAAATGTTAATCACAGTTTAGGAGAGCCTCTTTTGGGGTTTTCTTTAGGCCACCCTTTTTCTTTTTGGTAGTGGTGCTGGAAGTTTCAGAGTTATTCGATAACTTGTCTTCCGTTGTATCATTTACACTTCCTTTGTTCCTTCTTTCTTTTTTCAAACCCCACGTCCGAAAGTGTAAAACCTTGACTGAAAGCAGAGTTCGTCGCGATCTCGTAGCTGGTGGCGGTTGGAATTGAGGCAGTTGGATAATTGGTTGCGTGCTCTTAGGTACAAATACACTCTTTTAGCACCGATACCAATGTAGGCACTAATTCTTTCACTAGTAGTGAGAAATCAACTTGATCTTTCTTTTTGCGGGTTTGGCATAACAAACACCGTGTTGTGGTGTAATAACTATTTTCCTTCTTGCTTCGGGGTAGGAAAGCTTTTTCTTTTAACTCTAATTTCTTAGATTGCCGTTTCTTGTTTAACCTTCGTACGTCGTTCGGGTCCTTTTCGACCCAGTCTCTATTTTATTTGTTTTGTTAACTTTTATTATTTATTATAGAAAGTTGAACTTTTAAGACTTTAGTTGCAGTGGTCAAATCTTTAAAATTATGGGATGAAAAGAAAAAATTGTTAAACTTTTTTAGTAGCAATAATTTACACACTTAGGATGTTCGGGTCACTTTGTCCTATGCGATTTAGTTCGGATAATTTCGTACAAAACCGGGTGAGTAATGGTAACAGGTTGAGACCTGTAGTTAAATCATTCAGTATTTCTTATTCTACAGTGCTTATGTGTATCGTTCAGTAAGTGTTATGTATTAGTTTTGTCTATCTTTTGAACGGAGTAAATTTATTGTATTTATTATGGCTTCAAAACGTGAGCCTTTGACACAAAACAACTCGAAGAAGAAATTAATAGTTTCGATAAAGAAACATTTGATTTTGAAGATTCCTCTGATGAATGGGATCTATCTGACAAAGATGAGGGCTCTGAATTTGAAGATCACGTTTCGGTTTATACGGAGAGTGACTCAGAAGAGGAGCTAGAGTGTTCAAATGTAGAATCTCAAATTATGTTATCAAAAGACAAAAAATTGAATGGTTTTCCGAACCTCCTATACATAAAGGAAGACTCGCTGCACACAACGTTCTTACGGCCACACCTGGACTGACTAGGTACACAACATCAAGGGTTCAAGACGAACTATCAGCTTTTATACTTTTCTTTCCACCACCAATAGAAAAACTAATTTTAGACCACTCTAATATGGAAGGTCGTCGAGTATATAATACAAGTTGGAAAGATTTGGATGCACAAGATTTGAATTGCTACATTGGTTTATTGATTTTGGCAGGAGTTTTCAAATCTCATAATGAATCCATAGAAAGTCTATGGGATGCCGAAAAAGGTAGGGTATATTCCGTGCAACAATGTCTTTAGAGAATTTTAAACGAATTTCGAGAGTTCTCAGATTTGACAATAAAGAAACACGAACTGAAAGGAGAGCTAGAGATAAATTTGCGGCCATTAGAGAGCTTTGGGACATATGGGTCGAAATTTTACCGAAGTTGTACAATCCAGACGAAAATGTAACAATTGATGAACAGTTGGTCGGATTCAGAGGAAAGTGCCCTTTTAGGCAATACATGCCTACTAAGCCTGCTCGTTACGGAATTAAATTTTGGGTATTGTGCGATTGCAATACAGCGTATGTATGGAACATCCAACCTTACCTCGGCAAACTTCCTGGTGGAGTTAGAGAACAAAATCAAGGTATGCGTGTTGTTTTGGATTTATCTTATGGATTAAAAGGCCATAACATTACATGTGATAATTTTTTACATCTCATGAACTTAGTCAGTTTTACTCAAGCGGAATATCACAATGGTTGGTACAATAAAAAGAAACAAGACTTGCATTCCACCGGAACTCCTGCAAACGAAAAATGTACCAAAATGACTTCAAAGTTTGCATTTTCTTCTAATTCTTGCTTGGTTTCATACCTTCCTGAAAAGTCAAACAAATGTGTTACATTACTAAGTACATTACATGCAGAAAAGGCCATATCAAACCAAACAAGTCGAAAACCTATAATTATACTAGATTACAATAAAACAAAAGGAGCCGTCGACACATTAGATAAAGCTGTTGTATGTTATACCACAAAAGGAAAACAAACCGTTGGCCACTTATTGTTTTTATAATATAATTGACATTAGTGCTTACAATTCTTATGTTTTATTCTCGAAAGTAACCAATAGTTGGGGTTCTAAAGATCGTCAAGCGACGACGTTTTTAGAAAATTTGGGCATGTTGCTGGTACAACCACATATTGAAAGACGAAAATACCTTCCTCGAACAAAAGCTGCAAGAGATGTTGTTGAAAAAATCAAATCTGCGTCAGCGATTGTTCAAAATGAAACAGCTTCAACGTCAACTCAGTCTAAGAAAAGGGGCAGATGCTATATGTGTGCAAAAACAGACAATAAATGTTCTAATTTGTGTTGCAAATGTGGGAACTATTGTTGTAAGAAACATTTAGAGCAAGTGTGCAAACAGTGTTGCAAATAAGAATGTTTTATTTTAAATTCTTTTAAACCTATGTACTTATTGTAGTCAATTATTTTTATTGTAAAAAGGCATATTTCCTAAACATTTATTTTGAAGGTATTGTTTATAATAGGTACGAGTTTATTCTTAGGTTTTCATTTTGTTTTGAAATGTTTGGTTTCCATTTGCTTTAAAATAAATGTTTTACTCTTACTCTGTACAATATTTACATTAACACAAAGACAAATCAGCATTATTCTGATTTTTTACGTAATGGGTCGTTTTGGACCCGAGCACCTTATGTGTGTATACAAATCGAACGACGCACCAAGGTTAAATATTGGACAGTTTCTAGAGATTGCCTTATGCTGCTCTTTGCAATTTACACACTCTATAAGTTCCTCGCAGGGTTGACCTTGTGTAGTTGCTTTCCACTAACGCAGATTTGAGGGTTTTCGCACCGTAGAGCCGTGTGGCCAAACTTTTGGCACCTGGAAACAGCGCATAGGTGCTGGGATGTAAAGTCGCACTGGAGACGGATAAGTAGTCGACTTTAATCTTTGAGGGGACGGTAGGAGTATTAAAGGTGAGTACATGGTTTGGAGTGTCTTTAAGTTCGCCATCCACCCTTTTCTTTAATTCGCCTGACTTCAGTTACTCCTTGCTTTTTAGTTCGAACATATCAGTTCCGTAGTTCACACCAACAGATCCTGACAATATATGACACCTTTACTATGGTTCAGGACAGCATGGGGTTAACCTCAATCTTTGACTCACCTAATCTTTCCGTTCGTAGGAGCTACTGTCTTGTGCTGGGCTTGCAGTTTTAATTAATAATCCTTCTTTAATCTTCTTAACATTTTTAGCATCACCAATCAAACCGTACAATTGTCTCTGTATGAGAAAAGGACTATCACTACTAAAGTCGCCTTCGACCTTTTTGACGATCAGAAACCGGGGTACCACCGCCATTTCCTGATTCGTATGTGGGTTTCTCCGGGGTCTCACACTCACGTCCGTGTCCATGCTAAGGTTATCTTTATTGGGCTGACGTCCCGCTTCAGAGGTAGCCCTACCCTCTAACGCATTTGAAGCATTGCATAATGTGCTAATAAACAAGTTTGCATTTTAAAGCTTCTGCCAGCTCGCAGAGCGTGACTTGTCCACCTTGAAAAAGTGCTCTGCCGTGCCGCCAACTTAATGACAGCAGTATCAAGGTAAGGGAATTTGATACGACAGTGGTCCCCTGGCCCACTGAAGAGCTTCCGGAGCCCCGGGTTCGCTAAGCCCATACCTGCATGCAGGCCTCCTGGGGGTTATGTTTAATTGTCTTAATAATTAGTAAAACTCGTCAAGAACTGTCGATTAACGTTACGAAAACGTTCTATAAATTAACAACAAACAACTTTTTAATGTGTGTCCTGCTAGTACAAAACTACAAAGACCTAAATATTTATTTTAAAATTGATAATTTACGGAATTATGTCTAATTGTCATAATAATTATTAAAACTCGTCAAGAATTGTCGATTAACGTTACGAAAAGTTCTAAAATTAACAACAAACAACTATTTATTGACTGTCCTGCTGGTAGAAAACTACAAAGATTTATCTCAATACCGATAACTATCGGAACTCATCAAGAATTATTACTAAACTTGAATATTACAATTTTTTATTTTCATTACATACTGTGATATAACTAATTTAGAACTGACGAGAACTTAAGTTAAAAATTAACGTTTCTATTGTTTTCTTGTAGTTTAGAGGAGAAAGTGTTTTGCTAGATTTGAAATTGACAGAACATTTTTTCATTTAAAATGTTTTGAGTTTAAAATCCGGAACTCTTTTTATTTTAAATCAAGAACTACAGAACTATCAAAAATTGCTACTAAAACTGTTATTAATTGTTTTATAATTATAGAATACTCTGCTAACTTCACAGCGGCACCAAGTAGTATTAAACATAACTTTTTTAAGGTTAGATCAAAATTTTAAGTGCATTGAAACATCATTCAATTTTACATAAAAAAGGTACTCGTGGAAAACTCGATACTGTGTACTGTTTTCGGAATATTGTGATTTAAAAATTATGAAGCAATAACCAATGCTCGTATAAAATAATGACATGTACGGTAAAAGTTTGTCTAGTAGAAAACCAGAAAAACTTTAAAACTTTAAAAACATATTATAAAAAAAAAAAAAAAAAAAAAAAAAATTTTCTATGTCAAAAAGTCACTACGTATCTATCACAACAAAAAACATCAAAAATTTCCAAAATCCTACTCATACATTACAAACCTATCTGTTAGATGTCCACTAGATATTCTTACTAGATAAGGTGACATACAAGAGTAGTCTAGCTAAAGCTTCCTACATCCAGTGGATATCTTGTGAACATCCAGTTGTAACAGACGTGGACGTCCATGGGATGTAGGTTGATATTATCTAATGGATGTTAAGAAGTATATTTTGTGGATACCCATACTTAATACTTTTGCAATGTCATACAAATCATTAATTATTTGAATGATATTCTTTAGTTGCTCAGCAGAATGCGATAGAACTTAAGTACTACTTCAATCTACTGGAAAACATCAATTAGGTGTAGTTTCAACAAACATGCACATTAAAAGTAATTCAATTTGACAGATAATTAATTATTGCCATAGGGTCAGTAGCAAAAGACAAGTCCGGCAAAATACTTTAATCAGTACAACCTTTGAACACAAATGTCAGTTGGATCCAGAACGTAACAATGATGCAGATATCCCTAAGTGTTTTTGCAGGGCGTAGATAAAGAGGGGCACGAATAGTAAAAGTTTGCCTAAATTGCAGAAAAACTTTAGAACTTTAGAAATATTTACATAGTGTACCACACTATTATTCTAATTAAACAGATAACGCACTGTTAAATGAAGCAATTTAAACAATAAATTATATTTTTCTTCACAAACGAATCCATTAACGTTCAACAAATTTATTTTTTTGTGTCGAAAAGTCAATACGTATCTATCACAACAAAAACATCAAACATTTCCAAAACCCTACCCACATAACACAAACCTATCTGTTAGATGTGTACTAGATATTCTTACTAGATAAGGCGACACCCAAGAGATGTTTAGCTAAAACTTCCTACATATAGTGGATATCTTGTAGACATCCAGTTGTCACAAACGTGGACTTCCATGGGATATAGGTTAATATTATCTAATGCAATTTCCACTGTACATATTTTCAATATTGAAAGAATATTGATTTAGTTTATTTATGTCATATTAAGGTAATGAATATGGTAATAAAAAAAACTCAATTTAGTTTATTTAATCAATATATTTATTCTAAATATTCACTGAATAATTAAACAAATTTTACTTTCTTGAGTATTCCTGTTTGATGCGTTCTTATGCATTTTTATTGAATTTTTTATTAACGTAGATGATATTTTCGGTTCTCTGAGTCTCTGGCTTATTTCGAAGGCCTTTCTTATTTTTAGTTAATTTAACTGTAGGGTCATTCAAACAACTTTAATTATTAAGGAATTGAAAGATGCCGACGACTTTTATCGAGTTTGCTCAATAACAGTTATTTAACAAACAAGTATATTGATAGCGACTAATAATCAAGATTGTTTAACAAATGTCATCTTGGGTTTGTTTTGATTACAGCAACCGATTTCTCTGATCCAATACTCCTTCAAACACCTTAGTTTTTTGTCACCTTCTCAACTAGCTTGTATTTAGAGGTCATTGACTTTGCCTTGTTTTCACAGCTGGGAATATTTTTGGACAAGAAAAATTAATAATTCATCGTTCCACTCCATTTTCAACAATTTTGACGTTTAAATAATAATAAGTGCACTTAAGGTTAGAAAAGCCAAGTAAAAGGTTCAACTAAAAGCATGGTTACACAAACAGCTGTTATCACGACTGCGCATTTTGTTTTTTACGTAAAAATTAACTTAAAAGTTAAAGGACCTTTTAAGGTTTTTGCTTTAACGGTTTGTTTCAAATAACGTGTGATGTTGATTTACTTATAAAGAACTCTTATAACTTTTTAAATAGCTACACTCTGGATTGTTATATACATCCCTTAGATGTTTTTTAAAGTATGTCTTATGGACATCCATTTAATGTCTAACTTAGTCATTAACTGGGTGACCAAACATTGTCGATAGCAATATTTTGTGTTTAATGATAATTCCTACAAATTAAAAGAATATTTTGTGAATTGTAAAAAATTTTCTTCTTACAAAAAAAATATCACAAATTGAATGATATTTAAGTTCACTTCAATTATGTTTAATACTGCTTGGTACAAACCGTGTTACTAGCTCCCTTTAAGATAGTCAACAAATTCATAGGATGTATCCGCTTCCAAAACATATTTGTATAAAATTTCATTACAATATTGGCAAAATCGTAAAAAAATGTGTAGGTATAAATTATACTTCAACGCCCTTTATCTTGACTACGGATGGGTGACAAACATTTTTTACTAAGCAAACCCCAATTATTTTTCATTTTTCAACTTAGAGACGGAGTCACCTTTTTTTAAAACAGTGTACAGTTAAAGAACTAAAAAAATATTTTTTTTTATTTTAGACCGTTTTAGACCCTTATAAAGCTATTTAAACATTTGATAAGTTGGAATTGTATTTATAGAACTTCGATAGAAGTGCAAGAACTTCTACTACAACAATATAGTAGTTTTGTCAATTTTAATCAAATTTTGAGATTGATTTGCGAGAAAATATTTACTAGAAACTTGTTCCAACTTAATAATTTCTATGAGTGCATATTTTTTCATATAAATGATTAATACAACTGAATGCACAGAAAAACAATATTTTTATTAGTTAAATATGAAAAGAACATATGATGCGTATGATTTTGAAAAGCATAATAAAAACTGAAAATACTAATCAAACGTGAAATTGTATATTGAATATTTTGTCAGAAAATTGACTTAAAAAAATTTATTTGTTGCTTCAATAACCATAAAATTGATTGGATGCAAAAATCCAAATTTTTATCAAATAAGCACAATTTAATAAATTCAGTATTTCGAACGTTATTAGTATTTAATTTTATTGCGTTAGTGGCGTGTATAAACTTTTCCACAGAAAAAAATGAATTTGATTTGAAAATTTATTATAAAATTTGTGTGTTTATTTTATCAGATCTTAAAACAGCACATTAACAATTTATTTACTTTTGACGTCAAGATAAGTTGTATAAACCCATAAAAAATACAACAGGATGTAAACTAAGAATTTATCACACTTTATATAGGTCTGTTTAAGTACCTGGAGATCTTAATAAACTTTTAAGAAAACCATTTCGTTCTATAAATGTTTTAAAATTATGAAAAACATTTTCTTTTCTATAAAAATAAATATTTTGTGAATACATATACAGTTCATTCCAACTAAAACGACCCACTCTGAATAATTCTTTTAATATTTTGTTTTAAGAAAAAATACAAATACAAGACAATTTTTGTTTTAGGAAGACATCTATTAATTACAAAATTTGACATCAAAATCCTGTTCCCAACTGCCCCTATCTCAAAAATTTTAAATGGCAGAAAGGTTACTCTCATTTTAAAGGTCTTTTTATATTGTTTCTTATGACTATTTAAATTATTTCAAAATTTTTACGCGTTAAAATTTCCAAAGCTTTGTTCTTTAAAATTTTCATGCCGAATACAACGCGATGATAATTTCGTACCAACTTGTTGTATTACTTATGAAAATTCCACTCACATTTTCTCGACCAACTAGATCCATTCTTTTTGTAAAATCACGACTAAATTTTTCGTAAATTTATACTAATTAAAACTTTTAATAACGATGGCCACTAAAAATTTCTACTTTTTATACTTTACACCAGAATAGGTTATTACTTACTAACTTTCAAATCAAAATATTCCGAAACAGTACACAGTATTGAGTTTTACTAAGAGTACCTTTTTAGTGTAAAATTGAATGATGTTTAAGATCACTGTAACTAGCGCCCTCTATTGGGAGTCAGATATAAAAGAAATTCATGGAGTGTATTCGCTTTTAAAACATATTCGTATAAACTTTCATTACAATGTTGCCAGTAGTTACGAAAAAATCTTAAAAAATGTGTATATATTTTTTTCTGCAACGCTTTTTATCTTCAATACGAATGGCGTTACGAAAATTTTTACTAAGCAAACACCAATAATTTTTAGTTTTCTATCTATCTTAAAACAGAGTCATCTTTTTTTGTCACACCCTGTAGAATGGCCAGCCGTGTCATTTGACTTGATGCTACTCGATTTGTGTGGGAGGATATCTCCACAGAAGGTGTATGAAACCCATCATCGTTGGACGAGGGGTAATTTAATGGGAAAATGTTGTACACCAAACTGCCATAATTCCAAAACTCCACTAAAATTACAGCCAGTGCTAAGCAATTCCAAAGCAATGCCATACAATTCTACCCAATGCCAACTAAAATGTTATTGCTTTTTGGCCAAATAAATTGGAGATGTTTTTGCTTTGAAAATTTTATTTTGTACTCATTTTCATCCAAAGATTGTACAATTTGCCCAATAAACCATTGTTATCCATATGCAACTGGCTAATATTTATTTAAATTGATAATGATCAATGGATGAAGTACTATTCTTCTCCGTTTCGTCTTCAATCGTCGTCCGTTGATTCAGTCTTAGACTCACATTTGGATTCTAAAGAAAGTAAAATTTTGACACGTTTTTGAGATTTCGTTTTATTGAGTAATTTTTTTTTTTTAGGAATAAATTTCTCCAACACGTCGAGGCTAATTTATTTGTTCAACATCCCAGCAAATATAGATTTTTTAAAGATCACTGTCTTTTTATTAGTTATTTTAAATATGGACTGTTTAAAGAAAGGTCAACGTTTTTATTTAAGTATTCTTTAAATTTAAGGTCGGATTTAAATATATCCTCATTGTTACAAAAAGTATTATCTATTTTTAACATTCTTCTCAACGTAAGTAAATCCTGAGACTCATTGATTTATGGTTTAAAATTTACAGCATCTTTTTGATGACATACTTCTTCATTTATTTCAGTCCTGGTTTCAGTCTCATTATCGTTCTCTATCAGATGGAAGCGCTGCTGCATCTTGGATCACATCTGTTTATGGCTCTTCATTAATGTCGTCTATGTTTAAAGAAAAATTCTCCCGGTATAAATGTTTTTCTGCTCTTTTGATATTTTGTGAAAATATAAACTTATGTTTTAAATTATTACAAATCTGATTGTATTCGATTCGATAGGTAAACATTCTTTAAAGCTATAATTGATCACTGACGAATAAGTTGACGTCAGAGAACGAGTACCTCTAAATAGATGTTCACATGTTGATTAATAATTTCAGTCATAGTGGACACATCTATTATTTGTTTATTTTGATTCTTAAAAAGTTTTGTATTAGGTCCATATATTTTCGATTTTTAGCAAATTTGTTTTTAGCAAAGTTTTCTATTGCATTGTTATCTATATTAGTTATTGACTCTTTTATATATGTCATTCGTATCCAGCAATAAGTTCTTTAGACATAGTGGGATTTTAATATTGAGAAATACCTTGATGGTCCTAAAACATTCGTAATTGAAGTCATCCATATTTAGTCAAAATGAAATTTGAATCAAAATTAGAAATGGATGTGTGAAGATATGTATTATGTGATTCAAAAACATTCATCAGATTGCACCACAATGGGTGTCCCAAATTTGCTGAATTCTTGTTCAGAAATTGGTAGAAGTGATTGAGAGAAGAAAAAAAAATTATAAGTCATTTAAAATAGAAAATTTTGTTAATTACTTTTTTTTTGACATTTTAGGGCAGGTACGTTCGTCAAATCAGTGAAATGGCATTTGGTCTCCCCAACATGAGAATGTTGCTTTAAGTTAACAAAATAGATTGAGAAGAAAAATTAAAATAAGTATCACACCAATGGGCTGTAGCTTTTAAATAAATAGGTAAAAAAAAAGTTCTATCACTTCTATCGATTTTCGAACAGGAATTTCGTAAATTTTGGGACATCCTGTATACACAAATTTGTTACTGATTATTGAGTCCATAAACTATTAATCGTAAAACTTGACATCAGAAATTTCCATTTGAAAAGCCTCTGTTTTAAAACCAAGTTCATGGATTTTGATGAAAGAAATTTTGCATTACAGGATACCAACCCATATAACGCCGTTATTCCTTCGCAACGCAACAAATCAATTTTTGTTCGACAGTCATAAACTTTGAGGGCAGAATTATTGGTTACAGTAGCGTTGATGTCAAGAATCTTGAATAAAGAAAAGAGAGCATTTGTGACAAGGTGAATAATATGTCCTTCTAACTACCAAATTTCTGTACGGTCAGATAACTAAGGTCTATTTCTCGTACAATATTATTAAGGTTAAAAATGAGTCGATGACCCTTCATTTCAAAAATCTTTTAAATTTACTTTAAAAGAGAGTGTAGAGTTTTCTTTTTAATTATTAACAATTTCTCATTTATACATATCCAATATGGGATTTTTGCCTATTATTTTTGCTTGGTTTCAAAATAAACTACACAAAATGAGGGCTACCAATATAACGCAAAGCAGGTTCTGTGGGGAATTATTTGTTCTCAAAAAGTATGTATTATCTATCAGCAATTTTATACCGTTGGCCTTGTCGTTGCGGCGGAGAAACCTTTACGTTTGGCAGACAACCGTGGTTCCCCAAAAAAAAACGGTAATGTCATGATAGTCTGGAACCTCTCATATGAGTCAAAATAAACTGCCGGGTGATTCGCAAATGTTAACGGGAACACATTTTATGAATAAAATATTTTTAAAAAAAAAGAACCCCTATTAATCCCAGATTGACCGGTCTGGATAAATTTTAACCTCACTTTTTTAACAACTACCACAATGGTACTTATCTTTTGGTTTCATAAAGTTAGCCTTTATAAGATATAATTCACTTTCATTAACCCGATTATACCATTTAAGTAGTAGGCAAGCGCTACAATAACAAAGAAGTACGTACAACGCATGTGTATTTTTTTGTTATGACGTAAAATTCAATTACAATGCCTTAAACAATTTCGTAAAATGCCACAAAAATTTCATTGAATGACATCCAATTCCACGCAACGCCACAAAATACCAGACAATGCGAAAAATGCCACTAAATTTGCTCCTAATGTCATGAAAAGCCAAAGGCTTCTACACCGAATATCATCACTGAATTACCTTTCGTTGTTGGACGAAATAGATAAAAACTGCTGCCACTGCACTCCTGAAGTTTTTCAAAATGTAAGAAGATCTGTAGAATCTGGACGACATTTTAAACTTTCGAAAAAAAAGAGTTTTATTGATTTTAATTTTAAAAAATGTTTTTTGCGATAAAATTGTCAGTCAAATTTTACAGTTAGTTACACAAAGAAAAAACCTTCAAAGTGAGATGTACCTCGATCCCTTTTGCCTTTTTTACATCACACTAACTCCGCAGACTCTAATAATAATAATAATAATATTAAATAAATGTAAATAGGTTAATATAATAATATTTTATATTTAATACGTACTAATTAGTTTTATGACGATATACTGTTTAATCATTTGGTCACATAAATGCATACAATTACATTTTATTTTTAGTTGTATTCCCTCGGGAGGTAAATGTAGTGTACGTTGTTTTTATAAATGTACACAAATGACATAATTTGTTATAAAACGGTAAATAATACAATTTCATAATAAAAAATGTCAGGACTTGTTAACTGAAATAACATTTAAAAAGCAATGTTACCCGTTACGATAAAAATAAATGTTATGTTTATTCTATCAAAACATCGAATTCCATTATTTCAATAGAAAAAATGCAATACGTTTTTTAAACATCTTATTCGTTTTCTTTTAATACTTTAATACATATGCTAGAAGCAGTAAAATATATTGCAATATTGTTATAGGTATCATCAAAATATTATTCTTGCAAATCGAATGAGATTATTGAAACTGAGATCGAAAAAATCAAATTTCCACAACTTCATTATAGTTAAGATGAAAAAAATAAAACTCAAGAAATGACATAAATGAGAACTGAAAATTACTTTTATTATGTTCATTTTTTATCAATAAGATCAATATTACCACCATAACTTTTGAAGGGGGCATACAATGTCCACAACACTTTTTACACAACTAAGCTTATTATTTATATCTAAAAACAATAACTTTAATAGTAAATGATTCTTGAAAGCAAGTCACAATTAACAAATAGAAAATATTTATCGCTTAGAAACATTGTATGTATTGATATCTAGTTAGCCTAGACCAGTTCCTTGCATAAACAAAATATTGCGTTACCATAGCAACGAACAATAACTTATTAGAAGTGTCAGTGTAAAGTTTGACGTCAAAAAGTAAACCAGAGTCACGCAATAAATTAAATGAAAAAAGATGTCCACCGAAATTGTGAAAATCGAAAAATTGGAATATCGAGCCATCATCAAGTACCTGTATTTAAAAGGGTTAAGAGGTAAGCAGATTTACGAAGATATGCTTAATACCCTTGGTGATCAATGTCCTTCGTATGCGACCGTCAAAATTGGAATGCAAGCTTCAAAAGAGGTAAATTTTCCATTGAAGATGATGACCGATCGAGAAGGCCAGTTTCTGTGTCAGTCCCCGAAAATATCGATGCAGTTCATGACATGATTTTATCAGACCGTCGAATTGGGCTAAAACGGATATCTGAAGCACTGAATATTTCATACGAACGCGTTCATCATATGGTTCACGTCAATTTGGACATGAGAAAAATTGCTGCAAAATGGATCCCCAAATGTTTGAATGTTGACCAAAAGCGTGCAAGGGAGAAGCACGCGTTCGAGTGCTCGATTTGAAAACGATGTAGACTTCTTAAACCGAATTGTTACTATGGATGAGACTTGGGTACATTTCTACGATCCAGAAACAAAGCAACAATTGATGGAATGGCGACACTCTGGTTCTCCAAGACCTAAAAAGTTTCGTGTCCAAAAATCTGCTGGAAAAGTTCTTGCTTCAGTTTTTGGTATTGCCATGGAGTAATCATGATTGATTTTTGGATAAGGGTAGAACAATAACTGGAGATTACTATTCGACATTATTGACCACTCTACGGGAAAATATTAAAGAGAAAAGACGCGGAAAGCTATCCAAAGGTGTTTTGTTTTTGCAGGACAACGCCCCTGCACACAAATCTCATGTTGCCATGCAAAAATTCGTGATTTAGGGTTTCACCCGATTTGGCCCTGCCCGACTATCACCTCTTTCCTCAACTGAAAAAAGTTTAAAAGGTCGTACATTTTCTTCCAACAAGGAGGTAATAGAAGCTGTGGAGGTCTGGTTTGCAGAGCAAGAAGAAACATTTTTTGAAGGTCTAGAGACGTTGCAGGTTCGCTGTAATAAATGTATCCAATTAAGAGGAGAATATGTTGAGTAATAAAATATTTTGACATTGAAATTTTGTTTGGTTCTATAGTAGGCTAAGAATTTTTCAATATATCCTCGTACACAACCTATACAATAATTATAAGGATTAAAACAAAAGTGATTCTTCTTCCCAAATATTTGAAGCGAAAATTAATGAACGAAATGTATACGTTTTAAAACTATCATACACCACAATAGTTAGTACACCTAGTGCTAGTCAACAATCGGATATTCAAGTTATTTATTCCGTTGTAAATACTGTACACCAATAAAAAGTATATTACTAATTAATTTCAGGCAAAAACAGTTCTTAGACCTAATTAACCGTAACTACTACTATACTACTATCAAGTATAATGTAATGATGTAACAGATGTACAAAACAACGCATAAAAAATGGTAAAAAATTTATCACTATAAAAAGATACCAAAAACATTGTGGCAAAAAATGAGATAAGTTATCCGTTACCGAGCTATCTAAGATCTACACAAATATTGCTACTCTGTTATATACTTAAAATGGCGGAATGGGACAACTCACCGTAAACATCATGTTATTCTAATTTAGTAGTTGTAAAAACATTTTTTTGAACTCGTTCAGAAAGCTTGAGAATGTTTCTGTTAAGCCTTCACTGTTTCAAATGCGATGGTTTACACGATTATCTGCTACAGCGGCTGCATAGCTGTCATAAGTATTCTGCTAGTTATTTTGGATATTTGCTTGGTTTGGTGTACTGTTTCTGGAGTTATACAATGACCGGCAAAGAGTTTGCAACAAAATCCATTCTCAAAAACAATGTTTTTGTTCTTGACCGTCCATTGGTAGACTAATAAATAAAAATTACTGGATTTTAATGTTTATTTGTTGGTTTTATTGTGTTTTATGCAAATCAAACGCAAAAATTTTGTTTTCTCAATATTTCCGGAAAAAATGCCGGAAAACTGATATTTTTAAAAAGTTGTCATTTTATTTTGAAAATTAACACATGGGCGTATGATCTCATTTTAAACAACTTTTCTCTTATGCATTTTCAATATCGTGTCATCTAATCTCACTTTTTACATATTTAAGAAATATTGTTTTAAATTTGCCGCCATGACAGTGGTCACATGACATTTGTTAAACTTTTTTTGTTATTCAATGTGCTGAATTCATTTGTCAAAAGAAATTTACGGATATCTCAATACAAAAATTTTTCCGATTTGATGCAAACTCTTTACCAGTCACTGCATATCTGAGATACAAGTCTGTTGGGTTTATTTAAATTGTTTTTATCTCTTATTTTTATTAGATCTTAATCATTAGTACATTCTTTATAATTGTCAGGATGCTTTCCATTACATAAAGCACATGTTGGTGAGGTGTCTTTCTTTGTTTTTGTTACATGTTTTAGTGTCATGCAATTTCCCGCATTTTACGCAGACAAATGGTTTTATGCAGTATGTTTTTAAATGCCCACGTTCTTGGCATCTTGTGCACTGTATTATAATTCTAGATGGCTCTATTTTAATTTTTGTATTTTAGAAGACTTTTAATTTATAAATTTCTTTGTTATCATATTGATGTTCAAGATCCACAAAGCAAAGAGGCAGTAGATCTTTACTTATTCTGCGGCGCGGCGTACATTCATGTTCCTTACTTTATGCCCAGATTTTGCTAATTCGTTTGTTTGTTTGGTTAATAAAAATGAATGGTGTAAGTTTCGTATCACTACTTTGTAGGCCCTCTCTTGCTTTAACTAGTATGTATGATAAACGATGTTTTTATTATAGTGGTGAGAGGATAATTTCCGGTAAGTTTCGACGCTTAGAGAATTTATTTTAACTGTGTAGTTGGATAAAGTTCTGCTATAATACGTTTTACTGCTAAATTATCTGTCATTGCTTTAACGTTCGGTTTTTCCGTATATGTATGTTAGAGGTGGTGTAGGAGCTTTTGGCTGGGGGTTGTTCTTTTCATTGTTTAAGTTATTTTGTTTATTATGATTTTTGACTAGTGTTGGTTTTTGATAGCAACTAGTATATGTTACTTATTTCAATTTTTGTGTTTGTTTTGTTTATTTTGACACGTGTTACCAGCTTTTGTTATGCCACTGATTGCCACTCATGTGTCTTTTTATTTTGGTTTGTTTTGCTGTTCATCGACTAATCATCGCTATCTGTTACATATTTTGTTATTTCTGCATTTTTATTTTCTTGATTATTGGCGTAATTATCTGGTGGTGTAGTTATAAGTGTGAATTGTGTTTGGCTGTACATAACTCAATTATCGATAGCTGGCATTAAATGTTGCAGTTTGTCTAGCAGGTGTTTGAATTTGATTATTTTGGTATTGGCATATTAAATGAAGTGAACGATAACTTATTGTGGTTAATTTGCGGATTTTTAATTGTATTTAGTGGTTGATGATACATGCCGATTGATTTACGACATTGTTGTTTAAAAGAGACCATTTCCAGTTGACGGTCAATTCCGTATCAAATTCCAGTTTTTATGCAAATAGTGTTTACAGTTTATCTTCGGCTGACTTTTGATTTTACTGATTACACTGACGGTACTTTTACAAAAATAATACTTTTAACGTTAGAGATAACAGAGAGTAATAAGACTTGTCAATCTGGTGCAAGTCTTAACTTAAGATTCTAATGCCGTTTTTACACACACCGGCAAAATCGGTCCCAGTGACTGTGACGTGTTTTGTTTTACTGAAGTACTATTGTTGTTGGCTTCATAGAAATTAGTATTTGATTATTGAACTAAAGTAGTTAAAAATTTTAAATTACCATCTCTAAGTATTTTTATATTGCGTGTAAAATGAGACTTCTAAGTACCTCACAGTCAACACTAGATGTATCTAATGTTGTCTTTTATATTTCATGTTTTGGTATTTTCTCCTAAGATATAATAAACCTAGAAATTTATATATCGTCTGTTAACAACAGTAAGAGCACACGTTGTTCTTCATGTCTAACATATATTGAAACAGATCAGAACCAATATGCCGGTCTAGTGTAAAAGACGCTGTTGTATGGTACCGACACCGGCACCGGCATCGGCACAGCACCGGCACCGGCACCGGCACCGGCACCGGACCGATTTTGTTGGTGTGTGTGATTGTGAGTGTTATTCAGAAACAAAAAACAAAATGCTTTTTTAAACATGCAGCGGGTTAACGACAATGGTTTATAAACTTGAATAACTTTTAATCTAGTATTAATTATCGTTTGGAAAACTAATAAAATTGCTAATTTTTTAAAAATATGCTATGATAGGGTAATGCTAAATTTTGTTATAAAAGTTTATTATTAATTTATTTTTGCAATTACGACAAATAAATTTTTCTCTTGTACCTCAGGGTTAAATTTTATTAGGTAGAAATAATGTATAGTGTGTGTAATCTAAATCAACCTTTGCTTTAACTTTAATAATAATCAACTTCTTTGGTCGGAAATAATAATTTGCCTTTTTATTTTCTTTTAAAGACCCGTTAATCAAACTCATCACTAGTATTCAATGAGAAGAACAAAATTATACTTTAAAATTATCAAATGTTTACAATTTAAAATGTTAATATAATTTACAATATATTAGAAATTTTAAAGTAAGATACAAGAGAACTTTTTGGCCGCTTTTATAATTAAATATTGAAAGAAATGAATTTTTTTTTAAAAAAGAAATGGTAATAACTGTAACCTACCAACCAACACCGTTTACCACCAATCACAAGAAAACAACTTAAATTGATTAAAAAATAAAATATTTTTTTGCGATTTTAAATAATATTTACAAACTATATTACACATATGTCAACAGTTTAAGATCTCACTAAACAAAAAGCTAATTTTCGCAGATGTTCTGCAGCAGAGTGATTCTTCGTTTCCGTACTCAGTCACGACGAGTTTCAAATTCTCAGCACTTTTTTGATATCGCACTTGGGGTGGCTCAATGTTCCCCATTCAAAACTGCTGGATCTTGATTTTTACAAAGGGCTTGCTGACTCTTTAATCCGTTGGTGGATTTATATATTGTAGGGTGAGCTACATCAAGAGATGACAATGCTCGATTGAAACCCTCGCAATTATTGTTCGTTTTTGGCAAATGTCTTTGTTCATTTTTATACTGACGCTATAGTAAACACAAAAATCATATGTAAAAAAACTTCTTCCGCCAACAAACCTTCTATAGCAACTTTCGGTAACAAAACTTCTTATGTAACAAAACTTCTTACGTAACAAACCTTCTGTAAACACGGTTTCGGTAACAAAACTTCAGGTAGCCAACTTTCGGTAACAAAATTTCCATTTCCATTTTCCATAATAATAAATTGATTTTCAGACAATGACCATGATTAACCTCATAACACTATTGTGATGGCAAAATGGTTGTGTTATCAGAGAAACTTCAATTTCAGAATTAAAAAAAAACATTACTATTTTACTTTTAAAATTTCATTTTAAAGTTTTATATAAAAAATAATTTATTATACTTAGGATTTTAGATAAAACTATAATATCTAACTAAAGATCAACGTTGAACTTTTATGAAATCATTGAATGCATAGTAGTTTACAGTATTAAATTAGTTAAATTCGGAACCAAACGTACCTATATAATAGCAAAATCTATCCCTATTTTATTTTGTTTTATAAGTATTCAATTTCAAAAGAACAACTAATACATGTACCTGCTTTTAAACGCACTACTATAAACGCGAAAGACTGTAAGGGTTGTATTTTCTTAATTTTGTTGATTCTCCTGCCTATTCTTTTAAGATAAATGTGATTTCGTTTAGCGTGAGAATTCCCGCCTCTTCTTTAAATGCTTTTGGTTACTCCACCATTACTACTCGATTTCCAATACGATGTCTTTGTACAAACTTTCACTTGGTAAGTATTTGTTAATTTTCTGTCTTGTTGCACATACATTTAAATTACTTTAATTGTTATTTGTGCACTCGCTGAATTATTTCATTTTATTTAGTTAGTGCACTTAAATTTTATTTTTGCGTTACATGCACCTATTAATTTTTTTTTACTTTTGTGACGTCATACACTTTTTGTATTATTTAAATTTTTATCGTTTTAAGAGTTTGAGCGTCGGTTTTCTTCCTATTTATGAAGTTTTAAATCATGGCCTATTTGATTTAGATTTCTCCGTCCAAATTTGTAGCTAGGACAACCACCTAACGCTAGCATCTACTGAAATTAAATTCGCAGAACTACCATTTCATCATCTAGTTTTCTGCAATTTTATTAACTTCTTTCGTATTTAACTGTAATTACACTCCTTTATTGCAAAATGTTTTATTATTTCTTCCTTTATTTTCATTTTCTTTAAAACTCTTGTGCCAGAAATTAATTGGTCATGAAAATTTTCACTATCATTAACCTCATTTTAAATTATTGTTTTTTGTTTTAATATTTTATTAATTTTATTAACTTGGGCTGTTATTTCGATTGAAACACGTTTATTAATTACTTTAACGTTCGACTCAGTGTCTCACATGCGCATATAATTGTTTTTTTTTAATTTTATGATTTTGACCAATGAGCAAACTGCTAATTGCTTAAATACTTTTACTAATGCTACATTTCTTTAGGTTAAATGAATGGACAACATTATTGGAGCTCCTGTATGATCTTTACTGATTGAAATTTACAAGATACACGGTCCAATTACATCAAATTCCTGACAGCTGAAATAATCCTTCAGAACCTCACCGAACCACCTAAGAATACAGAATCTAAGGCTTATTTACAATTGGATTTAAATGGCCTTTTTGAACTTTAAGATGCAGATAACATCGCAATATCTACTTAAAATTTCTATGGAATTAATAGAAAACTTCGAATTTTACAAACTGTTACTTGTTCACATAGATTTAGTTAAGTTTAAAATTGTATCGTCATGTAAATATTACCTATCGAATATTCCGATATTTTAATTTTTATAAAGCAAACACATTTTGAAAATTTGTTTTACTAACGAACATGTGCTAGTTATTACAACCATTACACACGTGCTAATCAATAACATAACAGAATAAACAATAATGTGATTCTTACTTATTTTTAAATTAACGTATTCCAATTAGCATATAGATTATTTACTATAAAACTTGCAACTCATAGTATTACTGTATCAATTAAAGCTAGGAATATTAAAGTGTTAAGCTCCTACAGTAGAAAATTCTAAAAATTATAGCAAAAAGTAACTTTAGTTAGCGAGTTTACGAAAATTTTATTCAAAGTAATAAAATACTAAAAAGTAATTTAAGAGCTGCGCTTATACTCTTTGAATAAATTAAAGTGAATCAAAAGTAAATAAAACATTTTAGTTTAAATTAGAATAACATTAAACAAAAAAATGCTTAAATAAACTACTTCAAAAGAGCATGAGATGGTGTTTTTGAATTAAAGATTCTATTTTTGTTTTTAATTACCTAAATGATTTTGAACTGGTGCTTGTCTATTACGTTTTATTTTTATAGATTTAAAAATACAAATTAAAATTTTTCTTATCAAATAATTTTGGTTTAGTATTCCTTTCTTAAATAATAATTTAAAAACAATGTTTTAATTCTGATTTGCCATGTGAATATAAATAATTTCTAGAAAATCTAAATTTTTTTTTATGAGTGCTATATTTACAACTAGCCCTAGGGCTAACAAGCAAAAGTGATAATATTTGAAGCTAAATAATACATGAAAGGGGAATGACGTCCGGTGACGACCCTCTGTCTTTACTAAGCACTAATTATTAGCATTGATTATAAAGTTCCTAAAGATGCGCAACCTATATGGACGAAATGTGATACAAAAGTACGATGAAAAATAGATGGCTCTACCGTACAATTACAACAAAATTCTCAGTTTCCCCCTCTATTTTTTTATGTCAGTTCTACCGTACGTGTCTCAATGCGTGTATCTTGAATATGAATATGAAAGTGGTTTGAGGTTCAAAGTTACTTCATTGTTACAAGATACTGCATTGATTATAAAATTAGTTACCGTAATTTTGTGACAATTAGTAATTATGAATACGTTAGTGGCACAAATAATTAAAAAAGAGCGTAGACGCCGTGGACATACGCTTTTTTTTAATTTCTTAGAAAAATGTGAAACCTACAAAGGACTACCAAAAAATTGTGGAAAAATTTGTATTGCGGTTGTGGATATTGACACTTTAGAAAATAAGTTAATATGTGAAAACTTTTTACCCTCCGAAATTATTATAAACAATAAACGTAAATTATTAAGTGTAAAATCAGTGCCTGTAAAATTCTAGAAAAAAGGTAAGCAAATATTTTTATTTACCCGTTAGGGTTTTCTTTTAATTCCAAATAGATGAGATAAACATTATGCTTATGCATTCATGTAGCGTACGTATAACGGGTGATCTGCGTAGAAAGAGCGTGCATTAAAAGTTTTTTAACATGCAGATAAATCAGAAACTTAAAATTTAGTTGGAGGGCATAATCGATCATTTTCGTTCTACTTAAAATAGTTTCAGACCTTCGGCTATACAGGGTGTGCCAAAAATTGCTATCAAATTTCTTATTTTAAATACAAACCTATAATTATTTTTACATCAGTCGATTGGCCATATAATTCTGAGTTTATATAGATCTATATGTTGTAGTACTTTATAAGACAAGTTAAATTAAATTTAAAAAATTTTAAAATTTGATTAGTTAAGGTCATGTTTGAGATCAAAGGTCAAACATATATTCGTAAATTTCTCAAAAAGTATTCCGTGTACACAGTCGTGTAATATATCAATGAAAAGGGAACTGCAAGCCAATTTCAAAAATGCTATTTTAACATATTAGCTTCAAAAGTTATTTTAGTTTTAAAATTTTTTGAAAATATTGACTTTATTGTTTCATAATCTGTACTATCGTGCAATATATCAATCAAAAGCGTGTGGAAAACAAATTCCAAGACTGCTTTACTAGATTGGGTTCAATAGTTATTGCACTTTAAAAGTTTTTTGAAGATTTCGCCTATTTTGTTTATCAACTTGCATTGCCCAGTAATATAGTAATCAAAAGCTGATTGAAAGACAGTTGCAAAACTGCTCTCAAAAATGAAGTGGCATTACGGGTTATTGCACTTTTAAGTTTTTTATCAAGTATAAGATCGTGTAATGTAATGTAACTCTAGTATTTATGTGTTCTAGTCTACTCTGGTTTTTTCTTTTCTAGTCAACTCTAGGTTTTTTCTAGTCAACTCTAGTCTTTTTTTAGTCAGCTTTAGTCTTTTTCTTTTCTAGTCAAATCTAGTCTTTTTCTTTTCTAGTCAACTCTAGTTTTTTTTCTTTTTTTTGTATCTCTATTTTTAAACAACTTAATGCGCTTGCAACCTTATTTTCATTAAATAATAACAAACATCTGATTTTCTTAAATGCCGTATCCCTAAATTAGGCTGGTAAATCCTATTGAATTGTTTTTGCAAAGGAGCTTTCAGTGGGTGCTCAATATGACAAGAAAAGAAAAAGATTAGAGTCGACTAGAAATGAGAAAGAACCAGAACTGGGTAGAACAAAAAAATCTACGTTTGAGTAGAACACAAAAATACTAGAGTTACATTACATTACACGATCTTAAGCTTGATAAAAAACTTAAAAATTGCAATAACTTTTGAACCCGTAATGCCACCTCATTTTTGAAAGCATTTTTGAAATTGTTTTTCAATCAGCTTTTGATTGATATGCTACTGAGCAATGCAAGTTGATAAACAAAAAAAGTCGAAATCTTCAAAAAACACTTTTAAAGTTCAATAACTTTTAAACCCAATCTAGTAAAACAGTTTTGAAAATAGTTTTGGAATTGGCTTCCTACATGCTTTTGATTGATATATTGCACGTTAGTAAAGGTTGTGAAACAAAAAGTCGATATTTTCAAAAAATTTTGAAAGTGAAATAACTTTTGAACCCAAAATGTTAAAATATTTTTAAATGCATTTTTGAAATTGGCTTTAACAACTTTTTTGTTATTTGTTGTTATTGAACATAAAAACTTGGCATTAGAAGCTAAACTAAAACTTTCGTGTGTTATTAATTTTGATATAAATATTTAAAATTAAATATAATTGACTCAGCATATCTTTTATCAGTGAATTTATGTTAATTTTTTTTAGAGTCGACTTGCGCACCTAAGCAAATTACAACCGAAGACGTTCTTCTCGATTAAAAAAAAACTCAGCAGATGCATCTTTTCCAACTGGGTCCAAAACGAGTAAATTGTTTATGTAAATAAAAACCACAATTATATGGAAATACATAAAAATGATTTTTTTTGTCATAACTTGTATTGATGCAAATACATTTTATTTCTTACAAATTAAATTGTTGTTTTATTAAAGTTGGAAACAAAATTTAAAAACAATTTGCAAATCCAACTATTAGAACGCACCGGGATAAATTGAGTTGAGTGCACATTATTATTTTTATTATGCACGTGCTAACTGTAACAAAGAAAACACCAAAAACTACACAAAAACAAGTTCTTTGCTGCGTTTTTGTGCAATTTTTGGTGTTTTTCGTTTGTTCTTTAGACTCTTGTTGCATAGTTTATTGAACTGGTTATCTAGCATTTAAACAGTTGAAAAGTATGAATGTGAGATATGTAAGAAAAAATAATTAAGTGAGAGAAAGATTTATTTTCTGAAAATGAACTTTTATTTAATGTGTAAAGATTATGAAGCCGAGCATATTTAGTTTGTATCTCACTTATCAAAAGTATTTAATTCGTCATTCGCTATTCATAAATGTACAAAAGGTATCGTTAAAAATATTTTTACATGTTTAACATCAGAAAGCAAACAATTTTCTTAAGTTTGTATTGAACATAAGACATTTACTATCAATTTGTTAATTAAATTAATAATAAACGCTACTCTTAAAGCGTTTAACTCCGCTAATCTTAGAAAGAAACACCGGAAATTAAAAATTTTATCTTGATTTAGTTTAAGTCCAATCCAAGTAAATTTGGTTTTAAGAAAATTTTTTTAAATTAAAAAATTAGCGATTTTTTAACAATTTTTAATAATTTAATGAGTGTATTTAACCGATTGACCTTAACTTAACTCTATTTTCGAAAAATAAATTATTGAAGTTTGAAACAAAATTTAAAAACAAATTGCAAATCCAACTATTATGATACATTAGGATAAATTCGTAGCAAGCTAAATTACATGAGTGCACACTTTTTACTGTGCACGTGCAATGTATGTTGGAAACTGCAGAGTTTGATTGTTTGAATCATTCTCGTAGGTAGAGACCGATGTTGCATGTATGTTATTAGTAAAGCTTATTGTTTTTTGCCTATTTAGTTGTAGAGTGTTTATTCCTTCATCGAGAAGATTCGTTACTAACACACTAGGTTGAAACTAAATTCCGTTCACATAATTAGTCGCATATCTTCTGATTTCATCTTTAACCCATGGAATTTTGAGATCGGCATGTAGTGTTTGATTGCTGACAAACCGTTTTGCATTTGTTAGGCTGCGAAGAGCCTTACTTTGAAACCTTTGTATGATTTGGATGTTAGATGTACACTAGCACTTTTTTATTAAGAGATAATTTAGATTTTCTGCCCAAAAGCCAATATATGTTTTTAAATTAGATGCACAACTTTTTTTTTTAGTAAGATGCACTTTCCAAGTAAGCCTCCTATCTAGATACATACCAAGATATTTGGCTTCTTGTTTATTTGGGATTTGAATTTTATTTAGTGTGATTGGTGGGGTAGTTCCGCGCTTTGTGGCGAACGTAATTGATGTTGATTTGTTCTCGTTGATATTTATGGGCCACTTGTGTAGCCACTTTTGCACGGCAAGTCAGCTGTGAATAATTGATATAATGTGGGTCCCATAACGCTTTCCTGGGGAACCCCCACTTTGATTGGATATAAGTTAGAATAACTGTCGCCATATTTAAGCTGATAAAACCTGTCGCTTAGGTATGATTTTATAATTATATAAATTTGGTAGGGTAACATCTGCTTGATTTTGAACAAAAGTAAAGTCCAATATGTGTGTATTTTTATTCATAACATTAAAAGGGTGAATGAGAATGTGATTTTAATTAAGTAAGTGTTTTTCTGAAATAATGTGGTAAGCAAAAGTATATTTAATTGAGTTACAATTAAAAATATATTTTCTGGTTTTTTAACATACACTTAGATGTTCTTTAAGTCTAATTTTAAATTTCTATTTTTACTTATATAAAATTTATCACAAGGACTAGTAAGTTGATAAATACCACTAATAAAGAAAAAAAAATAAAAAAAAAATTAAATTAAAAAAATAAAATTTATTTTAATAAAAAGAAATTTTTTTTAATTTATTAACTTTATAGATGAATAATAAATACAGAAAAAAGATTTATTGTTTAAAAAAAATAATTTTATTATTAAATGTTCATTAAAATTAAATTAATTGTGTTATGTAAAAATGATTAGTAAATTTAATTATTTTTTAATGTATTAATAAGTATGTAAAAAAAATTTAAAATTCCCACCCCAAAACATTTTATGAACTAATTCATTTTTTAAATAATATCAATTAATCTAATAAATCATTCTAATATATTATCCTTGTTTCTTTTAATATTACTAATCTTTTCCATAGTACTTTCTTTAAAAATAGTAAATCTTGTTTCTAATTTATTAATTTTTAGTAACCTATCTGACATAATTAAAAAATTTAACTAATTTTCTTGAATTTTTTTGTAAAAATCAATTTTTATGGTTCTCCTTTACAGTTTTAAGTTAAAGTTTTTTAAAAAAAAAATTTAAAATTAAAAAATAAAATTTTATAAAAAAAATATGTTAATAAAAAATGTATTATTTAAAAATTCTTAAATGATTTAAACGTTTTTTTAATTTTTTTAAAAATTTTAAAAAAAAAAAAAAATTCATTTAAAAATTTCCATTAAAAAAAAAAAATTTTTTTTTTTTTTTTTTTTTTTTATTAAAAAAATATTATTTTTTAATTTGTTTTTTTTAATTATATCTTATCTCACGCATGACATTCCCTGACAGAAAAATAAAAAAATAAAAAGAAAAAAACTCCAAAAAAAACACAACCCAACTAAAAAACCCCCCTTCTTTTGTGCGAATAGGCAGCACCAAAACCCAAAAACTTAATAAAAAAAAAAAACAAATTTATAAAATTTCGAAAAAATTCTAAAGGTTAATTTTAATAAATATTAAATTCAAATCACAAGGGGTAAAACGAGGATATATTGAAAAATTCTTAGCCTACTATAGAACCAAACAAAATTTCAATGTCAAAATATTTTATTACTCAACATATTCTCCTCTTAATTGGATACATTTATTACAGCAAACCTGCAACGTCTCTAGACCTTTCAAAAAAAAATGTTTCTTCTTGCTCTGCAAACCAGACCTCCACAGCTTCTATTACCTCCTTGTTGGAAGAAAATGTACGACCTTTTAAATTTTTTTTTCAGTTGAGGAAAGAGGTGATAGTCGGACGGAGCCAAATCGGGTGAATAAGGGGGTGTTCTAGTAATTCAAACCCTAAATCACGAATTTTTTGCATGGCAACATGAGATTTGTGTGCAGGGGCGTTGTCCTGCAAAACAAAACACCTTTGGATAGCTTTCCGCGTCTTTTCTCTTTAATATTTTCCCGTAGAGTGGTCAGTAATGTCGAATAGTAATCTCCAGTTATTGTTCTACCCTTATCCAAAAATCAATCATGATTACTCCATGGCAATCCCAAAAAACTGAAGCAAGAACTTTTCAGCAGATTTTGGACACGAAACTTCTTAGGTCTTGGAGAACCAGAGTGTCGCCATTCCATCGATTGTTGCTTTGTTTCTGGATCGTAGAAATGTACCCAAGTCTCATCCATAGTAACAATTCGGTTTAAGAAGTCTACATCGTTTTCAAATCGAGCACAGATCGAACGCGATGCTTCTACCCTTGCACGCTTTTGGTCAACATTCAAACATTTGGGGATCCATTTTGCAGCAATTTTTCTCATGTCCAAATTGACGTGAACCATATGATGAACGCGTTCGTATGAAATATTCAGTGCTTCAGATATCCGTTTTAGCCCAATTCGACGGTCTGATAAAATCATGTCATGAACTGCATCGATATTTTCGGGGACTGACACAGAAACTGGCCTTCCCGATCGGTCATCATCTTCAATGGAAAATTTACCTCTTTTGAAGCTTGCATTCCAATTTTGACGGTCGCATACGAAGGACATTGATCACCAAGGGTATTAAGCATATCTTCGTAAATCTGCTTACCTCTTAACCCTTTTAAATACAGGTACTTGATGATGGCTCGATACTCCAATTTTCGATTTTCACAATTTCGGTGGACATCTTTTTCATTTAATTTATTGCGTGACTCTGGTTTACTTTTTTGACGTCAAACTTTACACTGACACTTCTAATAAGTTATTGTTCGTTGCTATGGTAACGCAATATTTTGTTTATGCAAGGAACTGGTCTAGGCTAACTAGATATCAATACATCCTCGTAGATGTTTCATATTTGTTGTTACATTTTGACATCTTCAAAAAGACCCTGTATTTTATTAATCTGTAGTGTGCAGATTGAAATTCTCTTTTAAATCATATAACCATTGTTTCGACTACAGCTTTTGGAGATATTTGCAATTTTCTATTATTGGAGCGTGCTTATGATTATGTTTCTTTAATAATTTAACAAATCCATCTAAAATATTGTAATCAAAGTATAACGCAGATACACATTTGTAATTTACAAAGAACAAAACGTAGGTGTTTTATCTATTGTTTAACTAAGTAATAATCTCCATTCTCATAAAATTAATAATAAGAAAAATGTGATTAAAAGGTAGAAATTAAAAATTGAGCAATTAAACGTCTCGACTGTGAAAATGTGAGAATGAAATCCGACAATCAAAGGTTCCCTACTCACATAAATTTCAGTATCAAAAAATTTTTTGCACAATACTAAAGTGCTCTTTGGGGACTAAATACGCACAAATGTTATTAAAAATAGTTGTGTAGAATAAAAAACTGAGTAGCATCCAAAATTTCGTATTTTTAATTCAAAACAAGTAAAATCATCAAAAAATCAAAGTAGGCCAAGGACTTTGAAATTTTGGACATTTACCGATTTTTTTATTTTTAACTACTTTTTTAATAACTTTACTGTTGTGAAAAAAACATGTATGCTTTATCATTACATCATATCTGCCCAAAACTTTCAGCATGTAATGTACTTTTTTATATTAAATAAAAACTTTTATAATATAAAAACGAGTAGATTTTTTTAAGTAGGTATCTTAGTGAATGTATTTCTTTGTTATCACACGTTTGCGTGTTCAAATAACGTCGGGGTTACCACTATTTTATTTTCGGGTGTCAATTTTGCGTGTGGGAAGACAGTAATTAAAAATTGTTTTTTGCTAACTGACTATATTGATTATTAAAATTAATAGTATATGTTTCTATTTAAATTAAACATACAATTAACATGATTAAGGTTTGAGATTTCTAAAAACCGATCTACATTTTGTTTAAGACCATAAGTTGAATAATATTGTATAAATAATTTTTTAGTTTAATTAATTAAAGTAATATTAAGTTGATTAACTTGTTATTTGTAGCATGCGCAAAATTGGCATTGACAACTTTTCACGTCAAAGCAGAATTCGAAAAGAAAAAGTAAAAGTAACTTTTCATTTGGTAACGTGATTAAACAGTAACCAACTTGAAAAAGCTGGTAATCCTTAGATCCAAATAATGATTCAAATGATTTCGTCACCAAAATACTGGAATGTAACCTAAATTTTCTTACTACCAATGCAGATTTTCCACAAAGTAAATAAAATTCAAACATTGTCACCGGTGGCGCCGAAAGGAACCTACCAGAAAAAAAAATTAACGTCACAAGTAAATGATGAAGAAGAAGAAAACAGTGGAGAAAAAGCACATACATACGAAATGATTATGAACAAGAAACTGAATTAGAACTTTGAGAAAATATTTATAACAAGACATATATTAGGTGAGTATTTCTCCAAAAATATAAGTTTTGTATAAAGTTTGCTCTTCTCGAGTCAATAATTGAAATTTTGAAAACTATTAAGAATAATAATGACTCTAACAAAGTTATAAATAAGCTAATTAATAGACATAGTAATGACACTCAATCTCACATTAATCGGAATAATACCCATAATTTAATTGAAACATTTTCTTATAAAAAAATAATCAATATACCTGTTCTTAGCCAAAAAATCATAACTATTTTAAAAAGTGACAATACCAAAATAGTCTTATAGAACAAAAACACAACCTACAACAAAATTTACTCACGTTTAAAAGACAAGACTGAACTTCTAAATAAATCTAGTGTTGTGTACAAAATTTGTTGCAACAATTGTTCAAGTTGCAACATTGGTCAAACAAAACAAAAATTAGGTGCAAGAATAAAACAACATCAATATAATTGCAAAAAACTTACAGAAGATACAGGACTCTCCTCTCACTATAAAAATACAGGCCATACGTTCAACTTCAAAGAACCGGTAATATGACACAAACAATTTAAGTACGATTTATAGTAATATTATCAGTAAAATTAAACCCTTCACTTGATACTAACTAACTAACTATTAAAACGTACCTAATTAATCTTAACATGCAAAATATCTTAACTGACTAACTAATAAGTTAACTAACTAACCTAAAAAACTAACGAACTAATCAACACCTAGTCTAATTACCTAGTCTAATAAACTATCCTAATTACTAATCTACTAATTACATATTTACATAGATAAAAATAAGTATATTACACATATTTTAAAAAAATTTTTTGATTTCTTCGTTTTACGTATGTACGCAAACGAATATAAAAGCGGTCTTTATCTGTATCTTTTGAAAAGTATTATTTGTTATGAGGTGAGTCCAATACCGGCTACCTTTTTATCACGTTTATTCTTAATAATTTTCAAAATTTATATTTTATAATAAAAAAAATTTTTATTGGAAATTTATATAACTAAGGAATTCTTTTTAATCTTGTTTTTTGATTAGTTACTTGTTACTATATAAAAAAAATATATTATGTTTGATCTTATAAAAAAAAATTTGTTACAATAATTAATGTATACCGTTTTTAAATTTGTATTAGTTTATGTATATCATTCATGTTTTATATTAAAAAAAATTTTTTAGCCTTGATAAAGCCCTACGCATAGGGGGTGAGTTTGTTGTTTCATTCACCTCCACCTAGAAGGGCTCGAAAAGAGCAAACGTTATGCAAAAGACATATATTGTAAAGATAAAATAAAGATAAATAGAAGAATAAGATTTAAAGGAACTTGGCAAATATTAAAAGTGAAAGTTGTTTATTATTAAAAATTAATTAGGGTAAAAAGCAAAAAAGTTAAATATTTTTTTTTTATTATTGAAAATATATGGGAGTAAAGATGGGCTGAACAAGTTATTTTAAATATTAAAAAAAAATGTTTTTTTATTTTGAATTGAAGTATTGATTATTGAAATTTATTTAAATCAAAGTTGATTAAGGTTTGAAATTTCTAAAAACCAATTTACATTTTGTTTAAGAAAATAATTTGGTTTGTATTGTATAAATAAATTAAAAAATATTAAATAGATTATGTTGTTATTTGTAGCTTGCATAAATACAAAATTGACATTATTACGTGTAAAAAAGTGATATTGCATTAGTACAATTTGGTTTGCAGGTACAAGAGATAATCGAAAAGTCTGCAAGCATTATTTTGACTTTACTTTAGTCAATGTTTTTTTTAATTTGGCGAACCAAGACGTTTCTTGAACTTTATCAAAAATATCGCTTCAAAACTCTGATACAGAACACTGTTTAATATTTAGCGATTGTTAATAAAAAAACTAACAATAAAAATCCGCTACAGGTTTTTTTACTTGTTGTTAGTTACATAGTACCTTATCTTGTTAATTTGTTTATCGACTACTTTGTAAACTTACAAACTCAATTTCTAAACAAAGAACCAGTTAACAGTTCTCAGAATTTAACCAGTGTGTAATTTAATTAATGAGTGTAGAACAAATAAAATGTCTTACGTTTAAAAGCAACGAGGTTTTCACGTTTGTCATGAAACAAACAAAGAGTTCATTTAGTCACAGAAGCAATGTGACTTTAATTGCGATCACAGTAGTGGCTTTAAAAGTATCAAAGAACAAAAGGAATAATAATCAAATATGTGATTTTTAATGCAAACGAAATATACTAAATTACAGTTCACCACACTTATATAAATATTTCAATAAAGTCAAAATAAGTTAGGCGAAAAAAAAAAATTTTACCAAACGGGTGACAATTCTGTATTGATTCACTTAGAGTTCAATTGTAAACTTTTTCCAAAAAAATATCAAAAAGTAACAAATGTACTTTTTTTTAATTTTCGCAGCTGCAGTAAATCAATACCGAGTTGACTGTATGATTTTTTAGTTATTAATACAAAAATGTAGAATTTTCTAATTAATACAAAAGAGAGAGAGATAGAGAGAGACGGGAGAAGAAAGATTGGTTACGCCAATTGAAACAAAATAATAATAGATTATTTTACTAGGAGTTAAACAATGTAAGTGTTGAGCTTAAAAGTTTGCTGGCGAGGCGTTAACCGAGACAGCAAATTAAGCAAAACAGTTATATTTTTTTAACTCAAAGTGAAAATATATTATTTTTCTTCAAGCGTTTATTGATTATTTTCAAAGTGTTATTTTCAAATTTTTTGAGATTATCGAGTGTTATAGTGACGTTTTTATTCTGGACGAATCAAGTTGGTGCTTTACTGTTACATTCATATTATAACATAACCAAGGTACCAACCTCTAAATAGTTGTAAAAACAAGAGAACTGTTACTTTTAAGGAGCAAAAAGGGTTTTTAGGGTCTGCCAGTAGTTCAATAATATGCCGTTTTAATGTCGTTTAAAGAAAAAGTGATTTTTGATGTAATCAATTTAAATAAAAGCTTCACTCTATATTTATTACTTACAAGTGTTAACAGTCTTACAGTGTGTAATAGATATTTAGAGTGCAACTGAATGTTACTTAGTTGCCCGCTGTCGTCAACAAAAATCGTTTAATAATTAAAGTTGCATTTACTTTACAATGTACTTTTACCCACTATTTATTTAAAAAATGTGAGTTTTTTATATAAAAATGTTCATATGAGCAACCCCTGTTTAATTACACCTCTTTAAAGATGGAGCAAAAAAAACTTTTTATTTTTTTTAAAACAAAAAAAAGTTAGCAAATTTGAATGAGCGAATAGTTCTTGCTATCAAAAAATCATAAAATGAATATGCTTGTGGTATTTTCATACAGATCCAAGTGAGAGAAAAAGCCACCCTAAAATTTGTTTTTTCTGGTTTATATTTCATTATTTAAAAATTTATTTTATTTTTTAAATAAATAAGATCTCTTGTAATTTTTTTCTAGGATCAATAATTTAAAAAAAAATGTTTTATCAAGTACATCGTATGAATCATATGGTTAACATGCGTCGGATGAAGCTGAAGATAACAATTTTCAAAATTTGACTAGATATTATATAATAATTTATAATTTAATTTAGTTAAATAAGTGTTCCAGTAAAAATATTAACATTTCAGCCGCCTTACTAGATAAATTCGAATAAAATTATAACCTTCATGATTCATACGATGTACTTTGATAAAACATCATTTTTCTCAAAAATCGTTGATACTACAAAAAATACAAAATACCTTATTTGTTTAGAATAAATCAAGCTATCTGAAATAATTTGTAAATAATAAAATAGGAAACAAGAAAAAAGTTAAAAACAAATTGTAAGGGTGGCTCTTTCTCTCTTTTGTAAGTATACGAAAATACCACAAAATATGCATTTAATGCTTTATCAACAGCAAGAAATGTTCGCTCATTGTAAATGTGTTAACCTTTTTCTATTTTTAAGAAAAAAATTAAACACTGCTTTTTTAATATAAAGACCTACATTATTTTTCGATAAAGAATCACCACTTTTCGCACTTATAAATGATAATTAAATTTTTGAGAATATTATTCTGCAAATTTTTTTTTTAATTTAAAAACTAAAACTTCTAAATTTGTTATGAATTAATGTGTGTTGTAACTAGTAAGATACACTAATTTGAAAATTTGAAGAATGATTCAATTTCAATTTTAACAAAAAAAAATCTATTCCATATTATATCATTTAAATCTGTTTTACCACTTTTCAAATGTTAAATTTAAAAGCCGAGTTTTTTACTAATAAATTACTTACCATACTTATTTTTAGGGAAGGTATCGTGGATATCAATATCAATCATTTTACGGCAGGTAATCAGCGGCTTTTGCCGTTAACATAACAAATTGCATGTCTCGCTTGAGCTTTTATTTAGTTAAGCTCAGTTAAATATATCCAAAAAAAATTTGACGTTTTCTCCTATCTAATTAACGCAAAAAATGCACCCTCATTGTTATTATTTTACCATAAATACTAATTGCTATAGTTTTTGTGCACTTACCAAACAGCAAGGTTTAAAAATAAGTTTTATACCTAGAACTTCAGTTGCATTAAATTAAACGCAATAGACACAGTTACAATCCAATTGCATTAACAGACCACTATATCACAAAGAAGTGTTTACTCACGCAGTCAAATAAATTATGGAAAATGTAACTTACGATATGTATCGAACCGCAGATGAAGTTTTACCATTAACCGCACTTAAATTTTCATGAAAGTTTAATTAATAATAAAATCGAGAGGTACTTTAACTAAGCGCGAACAGCTACTGTGAAATATTTATTTCGCCACAGGATTGTATTGTAAACATAATAAAATTAGTGGGTAAACTCTAATAAAATCTTTCGTTTGAAAATCACCTACACGTAGTACATATTATGTTCACGTGTTATCGTGAAGGAAGCAAAAGTCATTTGCTGGTAGAAAAAAAATTTTAAAAAAATATGCGATGGTGGTAATTATAAAATTAAAGATGACCTCGTTATATACACTCGAATTGCTTAGGTATACATGCAATGATAAGAAAATTAGATTATTGCTGAAATGTGTTTGTTCAAATTAAAAGTAAATAATTTGAGAGCGAACAAGATGCTGTGTTACGCAGAAAGTAAATTGGAAATCCATTGCTAAAAAAACTAAGGACTAATAAAATTAATTACTTAACAAAATCTTTGTACTTACCTTAATGGTAAACGTTGTTTCGGGCAACGCTCTGAAACAAGAAAATTAATTAAACCTTTTTTCGTTGCTTAATAATTTTGTGAAAAGCTGATTTGATACAATTAGTAATTAGGTGCATTGTAGAGTAACAATTATGGTAACGTAATAATAATAATCATGAGCAATTAGTGGTAGTTTAATACACATATCAGCGTTCCTTGTATTTTAAACCGCACACTTTTGTTAATTGTTAATTTCTTGTTTTCAATTTCAGAAGAGTAAGTGAAACAATTCGAAATCTTTTTGAAAATTATTTTAATGCATTCACCACCAATCCATTTTTGTTCATTTTTCTTTGAAATCGTTTTTGGTAGATCACACGATCTTTAATAAAGTTTAGTTTTAAATTTTGAATTTAACTTGAACTTGTTTAGGCAAAATATATTACCTAAGGGACATGAAGAAATTTAATAAAAGCACATGCTGAACAATCCAAAAATGACAAACAACAAAATCAATCAATTTCATAAAACAACAAAAACGAATACACATAAATTACATGCAGAAACAAATGGAAGGAATTATTCAAACTTTTTTTGTAAAAACAAGCAGTGAAAATTAAGGAAACATTTACGAGAATTTATTTTTAACATTTTAAAAAGCATTTAAAAGCTGCTTGAGCACTGAATCCCAACAATTGTAGAGATACCCCTTTCTTATGCAGCAAAATTTCATTTTAAGGTCATTTACACTATTGTGTATGGAGTGCGAACCCACTTTTAGTTCGACTCTGTATACAGGGTGTTAATTAAGTATGTACACCCATGAAATTTAAAACTTGGTCACCACAAATTCTGTAAACAAAAGTTTGCACATTGTGAAGCGGGCTTAAGAGTATCATTTACAATTCTAACAGCAGGTAGTCTCAGCAAGGGTTATCTTATAGAAGGACTGTAGAATGAATCATTACACT
Organism: Abscondita cerata; assembly: GCA_030710515.1. NCBI lineage: Eukaryota > Metazoa > Arthropoda > Insecta > Coleoptera > Lampyridae > Abscondita > Abscondita cerata. The sequence goes on from JALBCR010002747.1 coordinate 293,842, forward strand.
AAGCACGTTTTAGAAAATAGGTAATTTACGTTGCTTACTTAATTTTTTCTTTAAAGAATAAATTTGAAGGTATCGCTAATTAAACACCATAGCTCGATTAATTATCGAATCAAAATTTTGTTTAGGAAATGTATACAAAATAAAATTAGAAATAATTTTGATTTAAAAAACGTCTACAAGCAATAACTTTTAAATTAAATCAAAAAACTAAACATGGTTATTTGGGTTGACTGATTATTACTTATTTTTAAATAAATCTAACCTACTAATTATTGTAAGTTATTAAAAAAAATCATTAAACTCTCTATTCATAATATTTAGTTCTTACAAAATGTATATTTTATGACGTTTCATTTTTTTCTGTAGTTAATATAAAAACTGAAAATAAAAACTAAGGCAATTCTTATTGTCAACGTATATATTTAGTTTTTTGACAAGAATTTATTACATAATTATAATTAAGATACCAAGTTATAGTTTAAAATTAAATGAAAACTTTTTTTTAAATAAAGGAATTACTATATAAATAAATATAAGAAATCAATAATGGGTGTGACCTCCATTATTATTGATACATTCTTGGAGGCGTCTGCTCATTGACGCTATCAAGGTATCAATATAATTAATATTAATCGTTTCCCATGCGGTATCAATGGCTGCAATTAGTGCATTACGGTTTACTGGTATAAAATTTGGCCCTTGTTGTCTTCGGATAACAGCAAGTATTCAAGCCCAAACATTTTCGATAATGTTAAAATCTGGGCTTTTTGCTGGCCAGGGTAACAGCTCCAAGTTATTTTCTCGTATCCAATTGCGCACAACCCGCGAAGTATGAATAGGGGCGTTGTCCTTTAACAACAAAAATACATTATGAAAATGTTAATTCAACAGAACCCGAGCTATTTTTTTGAGAAAGTATAGTGAAATAAGAATACTTACTTGTTGGAAAATATAATTTTCGTCTGGATGAAACACTTTGACTGAAGGTTTCATAATAGTTTCCAAAATATCTAAATACGCAGCAGAATCAAGACGTCCATCGATAGCCCAACAAACTCCTAGACCCCGCGCGCTAACCCAACCCCACACATTCACAAAAAAATAACCACTTTGTTTTTTAGGACATATGTAATTATTTTCGTAACGAGTTCCTTCCATTCTAAAAACTTTTAGTGGTCAATCGTTGCGGCTATTCAAAAATTCCAAAGGTTCGTTCTCATATCGCCTTGCAAATTCCAGACGACGTCTCATATTTTCGTCACTGAGAACTTCTTTTGCAGCAGCATTATACTTCTTTATTCCCATCTCCTTTAATCTTTTTGTGCAGTTATACGGCATCCGGGAAAATGTGTATCTGCTATAACCCTGGAGTATGTAGCAAATGGTTGTTCTGTTACGTAATGAAACAAATCGAGATCTTGAGCACGTGTAGATACTTTAGGTCTACCACTTCCGATGGCTCTTTCCAAAGTGTGTTTAAGATTCCATTTTACTCGGTAATGCCCTACGGTGCTTTTTGGTATATCTAACATACTTGAAATTTCACGCACGCTACGGCCCGCCGCTAATTCCGAAACAATCCGCGCTTTCAAATCAGCACCGAGATGAGGTGGCATTTTCACAACACTTGAAATTTTAAACTAAAATGGAATTTACATTTCTTACTTTATTTATTGGGTTACACTACCCCTTCTCAACCAATAGGTAATTGTTTATTTATTACATACTTCTAATGACCAATGTAACAACCCTTAGAGCAATATGACTCAAAGGAAGTAAATTAAACAAGCAAGGATATTCTATTGTTATTGAAACTTATTCATAAAGTAAAAGCCATTTCCTTATAATGCTAATGGACAGGATTTTCTTTTAAGTATTAAGATTTCAATAGAGGACTTATAAACTTTCGAAAATATCTAATTATAAATATTTACACTGCAATTGCGCTTTTCCTTAATAATTTCTTTGCAATAATATACACTTTCTTGGTTTTTAAGTTGTCATAAATTTGATATGATATAAATTTGTGTTTCTAATATTACATCACAAACTAATCTTTATTCGCCAAAAATTGTTGCTTAAGTTGTAAAGCTTCGTACACACCTGAACAACAAACCCAGCAACAAACATAACAACGAACCGAAAGTCAAACAAAACGACAAACGATCTTTTATGATTTCCACAATCCAAACAACAAACGGAACGTTTGTGTTGTTCCCATAATTATTTTCAGTAGTTTTCAGTTCATATATATTTATTATTGAGAAGAGAAAATTGGGGAAAACAAAAGATAGTGCCAACCAAATTTTACGCACAAAGAAGAGTAAAAAATTATAATTCACTTCGCTTTTTTTTATTTTGAAAATTTCCCGCCCAAATGATGCTAATATTTTTTTCTTGCATTCTTAAACACTGATTAATTTAAAACATTTTTCTCCTGTCAACTCCATAATATTACCTAAAACACAACAAACCCACAAAAGGGAGGACAAAAAATAAATAATTTAATTCTCCCGCATAAGTTTGTTCGCCGTTTTGTTTAGATTTGTCCAAACCTGCAAACGCATTCGCGCGCATTTTTTTTGATGTTGGAGAAAAAACCGACAAGTTGCGAGAACGCCGCAAACCGTTCGTGGAACAATCAAGACTTGCGAATCTGTTCTAAAATTCGTACGTAGCACCGTCCAAATTAATGTTCCGATTGCCGTTCGGTTCGTTGTTCTGTTTGTTCCTCGGTTTGTTGTTCAGGTGTGTACGAAGCTTTACAATAAGCATATTAATATGAACTATATCTTATGAAAGGAGAGTTATGTAACTATAATTAACGACTTAACGTTACCTTAGTAGATTCCATTTACTATTTACACATATTTTCTTGGAACATTCGATAATTAACTATTGGGATATGATGACCCTATACTTCGCAGGTTGGGAGCAACTGGATACAAGCAAATAACTTGGAGCTGTTACCCTGGCCAGCAAAAAGCCCAGATTTTAACATTATCGAAAATGTTTGGGCTCGAATACTTGCTGTTATCCGAAGACAACAAGGGCCAAATTTTATACCAGTAAACCGTAATGCACTAATTGCAGCCATTGATACCGCATGGAAAACGATTAATATTAATTATATTAATACCTTGATAGCGTCAATGAGCAGACGCCTCCAAGAATGTATCAATAATAATGGAGGTCAAACCCATTAATGATATCCTTATACCCGCTTTACAATGTGCAAACTTTTGTTTACAGAAATTGTGGTTGTCCAAGTTTTAAATTTTATGAATGTACCTTAAATTAAACAAACGATTTTTTGAGTAATTTTAAGATAAAAAGTTCATATAAACCTAGGTCCGTTTTCGATTCCTTTCTGAAATACGAAGTGTTAAAGTTTTTAAAAAAAAATCGATGTTTAATATAATTAAAAAAACGGCTTAGAATATTTTTTGAAATTTTGCATTTTCTAATAGTTAATAACAATGAAATTTTAGATGTTACAGAAAGGAGATAATTCAGGGCAAGAATTATGATAAATAAATTTTTAAAACTTGAGTGAAGAAGGTGTTACGTAACATTTTCCAAAATTTGTGTTTTTTTATGTGAATGATAGCACCGATAAAATTTACGAATAATAATTATACAAATGGCATAGAAACAAATACCCAACAAAAACTCCAACCTTCATTATCTCAAAACTTAATTTGTAATATAGCCCCTTTATCCTTTTATCTCTTCAATTGTTTTTCGTGATTGTATAGGTATTTAGTAGTGTATAGGTATATAGGCTTTTCTGGAACATGGTCTGTATATGCTCACAAAATGGTAATTGTAATTGACAACGTTTTTCATACTATAATATAGGGAACTTCATCTGGGCAATGACTTGGAAATTTAAAATTTCGAAAACGAAATTCTATTTAAAGTTAGGCAATCTTGTACCCCAAGCCAGATTCTACGCTATTTGACATCAAAGTAATTAGGGAAGTGCCTCTGTATATAAAGAAGAAAAATTGTTGCTTGACGCTAACTGGTTCAGATTTGGGCGCCCAGGAATGAGGTTACCAAAAGAACAAATTATGAATATTTTTTTTTTTTTTTTTTTACTTTTAACATTAATGAAATTTTATCTTTCTTTTAGGAGATAGAGGACTTTTTACCAAAAATCAACTTATTAGTGATCTTTTACTAGCGATGTTTCGGGAACAATTTTTAAAGATGTGTTTTCTTTATTATGGCTCTATATCGATAAAGAAACATAATACATTAAAACTTAAATTTAAAAAGAGACTAAAAATTAATGAAAAAATTAAAAAACAACATACCTATATCTGATTAGAATTTAAGAACAATTAATTACGATTATTTTATTTAAGATTAAAGACCGGTTCCACCAGCTCTGATCAAATCGTTAGTTAGGTAACCCTGGTTAAAAATTACTCAATAGATCTAAACGAGATTAATTGCTAAATGTTCCACAAAGCATTTTATAATTATAATTAGTTGGAGTTAAAGTGTTTGGGTAAACTCGGCAAACGTTAACGATAGCTGTTACTGGTTGGTCAGTATCTAGTCACGTGGATCTTAGGGCGGTAAAAATTTAAAGTTGAAACGTCGACGGCAACGGTGGCAACAGTACAAATACGAAGAGAATAACGATAACCTTACTTTTTTCTAAATTTTAAATAATTTTTACTACGGTTGATACTCTTTTATGTAGTCTTCCATAATTGTAGTATGATTTGTGAATTGTACAAAAAATGGCTGACGTTAATACAGCACCTTTCGTAAGTAATTATTGCTAAGCAGTCTGCCAAAAAACGTGGTTCTAATTTCTCCGTTCGAGAGAAGGAATACTTAATAATAATGCTTGTGGGAAAAAACGCACATGTGGTAGAATGCAAACAAATTGATGCAATCACAATAAAGGAGAAAGATGAGGCTTGGAACCGTATTGGAAAAGAATTTAATTCAAAAGAGTTGTCAGAATTCAGAACAACTTTTAAATTGAAAACCCTTTGGGATAACCTTAAACGAAGCATTATGCTGCAGTGGGTGTGAATCAAATGAGAACAGTGGTGCTTTCCTTAATAATTTTTAAAAATCTGCTTTCCAAGTTGCAAAATTAGACAAAATATTAGTACTTATTTTTAATAAAATTTCATTACTTTATAGGAGGTGGACAGCCATCAAAGATGATAATGGATGAGCCCCTATTAAATTCTATAAAGCGTATTATAGTGGTACAGTTGATCCAATGCCAATGAATTTGATGGGGAATACTTACTAGGTAATAATATTCAGCTATTTAATTTGTAGAAAATCTATTCCTTCATTTTCTTTAATAGCAATAGATAAACCTGTAACACAGGAAGAAGAAGTAGATGACTCTGGAAGTTACCAGGTTAAAGACCTCAACTGGGACCAAACAAGTAATACACATAAAGAAACAATTCACCACAATAACGTCGTGAGTTTGAACAAGACGCTTTTTATCTCAACACATTATACTCCTTCTTCCATTTTAGAGGCTCATACATCAAAATCACAACCGAATTGTAATAACTTGGTGAGTTGTTAAGAAAAAATAATTTTTTTATTTAAATTTTACAGGCTGGTACTTTGACATCTCAACTTAATTGTGATAACTTGGTGAGTGTAAACTAAAAACCAATTCTTTATCTCATTATAATCTAATCCTATTTGAATTATTGTACATGCCTATAAATTGACATCACAGCCCGATTGCAATAACTTGGTGAGTTTTTAACCAGACACTTATTTCAATATATTCTTACATTTTGCAGGATCTTACATTACAATCACAACCTTATTGGTTCACATGGAACCCAACACTACTGCGAAACCAAAAAAATCAGGCATTAAAAGTACCGGATACTACAGATGCAACCAAATCATCACAGCATACGTTGGAGGTACAAAAACTGCACCGCAATGTGGAATGTGGAAAAAAATTAAAGAAGCAAAATCAGTTGAAAACAAAATTTGAGGAATTAGCAGATATCAAGAAGCAATATGTAAGACAGCTAATGTTAATTGAGAAAGATAAGGCCGAAGCAGAAGTTCAAACAGCAAAAATAAAAAAAGAGGCCGCTGATCTGGAAAAGCTGGTGGTAGAGGTTCTGTAGCAAGTCGTGCTCTATTATGCAAAACAACAGTTGCAACTATTATAGGTAGAATGTTCCTTTGTTGAAACCGCATTCCCATTGCTAAACACGTTTCCAAATGCCAAACGTTCTTTTGATTCCTCTACGGGTTCGAATTTGGGATTCATTGAAAATTTACTCAGCATATGTTTGCTGGTCTAATAATGGGGTTATTAAATATGGTTTAACCGCATAACCACTATCGCCTAAGATCAAGCCATCACCAAATTTGCCATCTTCTAGCCTGACTTGTAGCCGAGAGTTGTTTATTATGGTCGAGTCATGGGTTCCTCCAGGCTAGCAAACAACAATATCAGTTATTTTTATGTGAGCATCACATGTAGCTTGCACATTAATTAAAAAATAATCTTTCCGGTTTTTGAAAACTTTAGCAACGTGTCCCTCTAAAAATCATAAAGCGTTATCGTAAGTTCCAGTTGTAATTTGAAGTAACTTTTTGACACTTACCAAATGACTGTACTTTGATGTATGTACAATCCAGGGCTGCAAAGATACGTGAAAATTATGTAAAAAAGTAGCTGATCTATTTTATTTTTTTTGCTTTAACATCCTGTATCTCAGTAAAGAGCAGACTAAGACCCATTATTGTTAATACAAATATTATGATTTTGGCCTTCTGAACGTAGATTTGGCCCATTACTTATGAATCACCCTGTATATGTAGATATACCTTACTGTAGCACTTACTAAATTGTGTTGTATTTCTAGAAGCAGATCATCTACTGTAAATTTTTGTAGACGAAAACATCGAAAAAATTCTAAATCGTCATATTGTTCGTAGTGATCTGGTCTTGGATTTATCACACGAGGCCTTCTATCAATTGCATTTACAATATTTTCATCGTCTGATGATGATAGAATATTATTATAAAAGATAATAATTTTTGAGGTTAACTGTAACTAACGGACACTCTATCGAATGATTTGAAAAAACTTCGTTTTGACTACGGTTAAAGCAACTAATCAGCTAAAATTTGTCGATTAGTTTGTGAACCGGTTAGTTTATTTAAACCATGATCAAAAACATTGTGAGACGCTTCTCTAGGATTAACCGCAACTATCCCCTAAGTAACCAACATTAATTCTTTAATCGAAGTTGGTGGAACCTGGCCTAAGATTTTAAGAATAAATTTTTGTTTATAATATAACCCTTAAATCCTTTTTTTTACGGGTCATTTTTTATCCACAATTTTGCAATGTACCGAGTTTTGAGTTAAACGGCTGGTTTGTGACGTCACTGCCGAACGGGTCTATTACAATGAAAGGTAAATATTTCCTCCTATAAATGATCAACTAATTGGATTGTTCTTCCTTGAGGTGGGGCACCAAAAAAAACCATTAAGGCGTTTTTTCAGGCAACGTTTCGTGCAGCCGAATGTGCACTTCTTCAGGCCTCTGTTTATTAAAAAAAAAGGAATACATTTAACGGTAAGTTATATACATAAACATCATATCCTTAATATATTAATCTAAATTATAGGTGATTGACTCGACTACTTACTTAAAACAAATAAATAATGTAGTGTATAAAATAGACTGTCTTGACTGTAATAAATGCTATGTTGGCCAAACCAAATAAAAAACACGTAATAGGATTAAAAATCATAAGTACGATTGCAAAACAAAAAAACCAGACTCTGCGTTAGCCGTACACCATATTGAGATGGGTCATAATTTTAATTTTGATAATCCTACGATTTTAAATGTAGAAAAGAATTATAAAAAACGTCACAATAACAACATTAATTATAACACGGACACACAAAATTCAAGCAATATTTATAGAAATTTAATCACTAAAATAAAATAGAAGAAGGAATTCCCATTATCATATTGTTATCTAGTCATTCATGTTTGTTCGTTTCTACGTATAGAGTGTGTGTTTTATTAAAGATATTTATTTACATTTAATTATTAATTGATTTTGTGTTTGTTTTAATATCTATGTGTTTTTTACACTTATTCAAGTGGCGGACCATTTATTTGTTTTAAGTAAGTAGTCGAGTCAATCACCTATAATTTAGATTAATATATTAAGGATATGATGTTTATGTATATAACTTACCGTTAAATGTATTCCTTTCTTTTAATAAACAGAGGCCTGAAGAAGTGCACATTCGGCTGCACGAAACGTTGCCTGAAAAAACGCCTTAATGGTTTTTTTGGTGCCCCTCCTCAAGGAAGAACAATCCAATTAGTTTGTCTATTACAATGTTTGTTTGACTTTTTGTTAACCATGCAGTTAGCTTCTCCAGAAATCACCCTAAAGATTGATGTTGTTTTCTTCTGCTCCTCGTTATATACCCATGTTCTGCTACGGTTGGTTGATGATGTCGATCAGTGACGGGCGGTAGGTCTTCAAGGGTTGGTTGATTTTTCGTATGGTGTTTACTAATTATCTAGTGACTTTGTTTTTGTGAAGAGTTAGTTTTCATGTGTTGCTTAAGCGGTAACCTTCTTCTCGATTAAAAGTATTCTTATTTTTCATAATTTCTAAGGATTCTTTAATTATTCTCGGATAGTAGTTGTTGGTTTGAACTTTGGTTTTCTCAAAGTTAATGATTGTGTTTTTCTTTTGCGTGTAGATGTTCTGCAATTGTTAATTTATCTGCCGTTCTGGACTTTCGGTGATTTTCCGTCAATCTTCATTTTATGTTGCGTCGGGTTTGACCGATGTAGACCTTTGCATGAACAGTAAATTTGGTAGACTCTTTTTATTGACTGTTTTGGCAGACTATGTTTATTAGATAGTAGCAGCTCTTGGATTTTTTCTACCGTTCGCGTTCCAAACCTGACACCGATATTCCCCAACAATTTTCTTAATTTGTCGGTTACTCCAGCAATGAATGGTAAACGAGCGTAAGTGGTAATTTGTTTTTTTCTCTTTTTAGGTTTCTTGCAACAGGCGGTTCTTACTTCCCCTCTGGTATTGCGGTTCTTTATTAGGGCTTGTTGAACATGTCGAAGTTCTTCTGCTTTGTGAGTTTTGTCAGGAATCTTGTTAACTCTATGCATTAAGGTGTTTATTATAAACCGCTTCTGCTATGGATGACGGTGTGATGTGGCATAAAGGTATCGGTTGGTGTGTTTTCTTACAATATACACTATGAGCCAACTTATTGTTATCGTCTCGTTTTACTAGGACTTCTAGGAAAGGAAACTCCTTATTCTCCTTTGTCTCCATGGTAAAATTAATCTTCTCGTGCTGATTGTTGAGGTGCCAAAAGTATCATCCATGTATCTGAATTAACATTTTGGTTTTTTTTTCGCTGGATGGAAATGGCATTCTGCTTAAATATTTCTATGGAAATATTTGCGATAACCGGTGATAATGGGATCTCATGGTTGCACCAGATTTTTGCTCGTAGAAATCTCCGTTCCATAGAAAGTATGTTATTTTTAGGCAAATTCTGAAAATGTGCGAGTTTTATGGCAATAACAAGCAACTACATAAACAAACGTTAAAAAAAAAGAAAAGATGAGCAGATGCTCTTCCTAAAATTGTTGATAATTGCAATATTCACGGCAATGTTGTTTTTATATTACAATTATATCCAACTAAAAAATAAAGCAATTTTAAACTTGTAGAAATAGCTTATTGCTTATTTTATATGATCTGTTTTGTTGAGTTTTGTGCTGCATCCCGTTTCTATTTAGTTTGCAACATACCAGTAATTTTTGAATAGTGCACTTTTGACTTACTTAGCGACACTCTGTATTTTTTACTATTTTTCAAGTGTTCGTATGTACATGCCTTACTTTATCTTAGATAAATATTGTTTACTCTAACTGTAAAGCTTAAGTTACTTCAATGATTGAAAATGTACAAAGTCACACTATTTGGGGTAAGTGCACCTATATTCTAATCATTTTTGTATATGACTTAAATTTAAGACTTCATTTTATTTTTAAATTGTTTAATAAGTTTATACAATACCAAAAGTAACTGGTATTGACTTATAAAGAATGTTGGTAATATTTTTATGTCAGATATTCACAACCTATCTGAAACCACAAATAATAAAAATAACTTTTAAAGTAAATTTGTCAGTTTGGTTTAAATTGCTTTTTATTAATTCTTGATTTGATTTTCAAGTAAATGTAATTGAATTTGTCAAAAATTTGATTGTAAATAAATATAAACATAAAATATGAAACATTTAAACTAAATAATTGAAATTCCTTTGTGCCTCGTATTTTAACATAAATATTTGATTTTAAAACATTTTTAATATTAAAATTACATTTCACACATTTTATTAATAATACGGAATTCTAAATGTGCTCAACTTTTTTGAGTTATGGCAAAAAATTGTTTCAGGCATCTAAATAAAAAGTTAGCAGACTTTCAAAACTAAGAAGGTCACTTTTTTTCAAGTATGCGCAATTATCTTCACTTTACGTAATAGAAAATGTTTTGTACTTAAATTTATTAAAATGTTATTGTATAACTTAGATATGTATCACAAAGTTATTTTTTAGAATGGTTTCCGTTATCTGTTAATATATGTTTATTTTAGTTCTTTTATTTTAAAAACTACAATGACATACAAACCTCTCTACAAATTTGAAATAGATTTATACTTTGTTGATAATTAATTTTGTGAGTAAATTGGTTTTTTTTTTAATATTTTGGAGGTATCGATGAATTGAACGTTGAAAAAATAAAACTTGACGATTTATCTGTTGTTGAGTTACGTCATTTGTACAAGCTTTAATCTAATTTTTATTTCGTAAAATATTGATAAGTCAATTGCTTACTGTCACTACCTTTTATAAAATTGAAGTATTTCAAAGAGTCTTCATTTGGAAACATTATTACTAGCAATTTATGGATTGAAGATCAAGTAAAAGTGTAAATTCTTTCTCTGAAACTGTTATTAACTATATTGAAAATTTATTCTACCCTGCGAATAGCCATTAACACAAAGCAAGATAAGGCACATTATGATAAATTTAGCACCTTCTCAAGTATATCTATAAATAAAAATAAGTTATAATAAACACACAATGTGTGGGACAATGTTACAGACCTGCCAATGCATTTCGGCAACAATCCTATTAGATTTCCGCACAATAAACTTTTTTTTATAGGGTCCAATGCTATCGGAGCAACCAATTCAATGATCTACCACCTTATCATCAATTATCTGAAATTTTCAATCACATACTTACCGAAAGCTGCCAACATTAACACAAACAAATTTATTTAATATACGTTCGTAATAAAATAATAACTAAAAAACTAAACCACTTAAACACAGTTAACTGTGGTATCAATAATTAATAAATCGCAAAATAAAAGACATTTCTCTTTTTTAACCAAAATTCAAAAGTTAGTATCAACTCTAGCAACTTCAAATAAAAAGTACCTAAATAGAGAACCAAACTATTACTTGTGTAAATTGTCTAACACTTTTTTACTAGTCCACACTTTTCCCGCCGTAGAAAAAGTATAGTCTTTAACATGTTTAGAATAGCTACTCATAAAACATTTTATTTGTGAAGAATATACCGTATTCTAAACTTGTTACATTCCACTTACAGTAAATGCAATAGAATATTTACATAAATGAATAGATATTGCGTAGGTCGTCGAATGCACTCGTAGCTTACGAGATGCAGCGTTGGCAGAAATGCTGGTGTTTGTATTACATGTCGTCCGAATTACTGATTGATTGGACGCTGTCTTGCAATGTCGTTGGTTAACGACTGGTCAACTGAACTGAACCGATTTGCTTATTGTACCAGCTTTCTTTTATATGTAATAATTAAGTAAAATCTTTGTAAACAAAGTCGTTTGAATGCTTCCCGCAGTGTCAGCACTTGTTAATTGCATTTGTTTTGTTGAGTTCTCTTTCCGCATTTCGCGAGTTGCTTTATGCAAATATAAATTAACAATATCCATTACGATAGATTTGAGACGGCAACCCTACAACGGTTTTCATCTAATATCCGGATTTCTCCGTTTGGGCAAGGCAAGGTTCTATCCATACCTTTTTTCCAGGAAACATCGGACTATTGTATAAATACCATAAATTATTTGACAAATTAGAACCTTTACATTTGATTAAACTAATTTGAATTACTCGAAATCAGTTTAAAGAGTTTTTTAAAAAATTTTGTAGGTAGTCAATAAAGTATGTTGTCAACAATATAGCGATATCTTTTTTTTTTTGATAAAATTTGTAGAAACATTTTGGTAAAATAACTGTTAAGTAAAAGTTTTCTTTAAAGAGCAATTAAAATTTGTCGATACAATAATTAAGAATGTGTATTAAATGTAAATGCAAGGAAGTTATTACAGTGTCACAGAATCATTTATTTTAAAATTATTCTAAAATTTTTTAAAATAAAGATTTTGCATTTAATAGTTTTACACATGCAAAGTCACCTATTTTGTTACGTCAAACTTACTTTTGGTCAGTTCCTTAGTATTCTGCCTACACAGGGGTTTTGAAATCGTTCAACCTCAAAAGTCTAATCTGCAAAGACAAGATCAGAAGGAAACCCGACCAGTTTAAGCTAAATCAAAAAACGACGCAATGAGCATAGCCAAAATTATGAGAATTTTTGACCAATTGAGGCTAGATTAGAAAAAAGTTTACTTAGTATTACACGCGTGGGCCGAGGCGTTCTAATGGTACATTTTTAATTTGGACATCCTTTAAATGTTTATAATCCTTCAGGTAAATCTATTGTATTAAAAAGCTTTAACCAGTTTCGTATAGAAATAGGTGCAATTTCGTCCACATATAAACAACGATTTTTAAAATACGTAGTAACCTGCAGCAAACAAAGAATTATCACTTGTTTAATAGAAACGTTGCATTCAATATTCATTAAACTTAATCACTTAACAAAATTAGATAAGACAAATTCACTTAAACAATGAAGGTCGTAAGAGTAATCACTAAAGTTATTATATTTCTTTGTATACAGGTATTACAGTAACAAAATTCTTCAAAATTAAATAAAGAACGTCATTAAGAATCAGAGTTAAGTAACTTTGGCTAAAACTAGTTTTAGGGACTGATTTAAAAACAATAGTAAATACGGCTCAGTGTCATTGTTGAATAATGTAAAGATAATTATTTGTTTACTGCAGGCTATTACGTATTTTGAAAATCGTAGTTTTAGATGAGGCTACAACTAGGCTCAATACAAAACTGGTTAAAGGGTTTTGCGTCAGTATTTTAATACAATAAAAAATTTACTTGAAGTATTATAAACATTTAAAGGATGTTCAAACTTAATATCTACTTGTAAAACGATTTCTTTAAAATCCACCCGTGTACCATGCAATTGTGAAAAATTCCAAAAAAAAAATTGGTTTTAAAAGAAATAAATAAAAAATAGTTAAAATATCCATTTTGGAGGAAATTTAAGATTGTATTTGTTTTCAGCAAAAAAATCCTCAAAGAAAAACCCCACTAATTCTTAAAACTAAAAAAGGTGCAATTTTGTAATCTGTGTAATCATCTGCTAGCCGGTTGCATTACTTCTCTAATTTTAATACTTAACTATAATTTTAAAAATGTGTTTATTTAAGGAATTGCTAGTTGATATCAGTTTTAAAAACTAATATTATAAAATTTTGAATTCAGTTTTTTTAATGATTTTGTATCAATTTTTGTTTATTTGACTTATGAGGTTGCCGTCTCAACCCCGTCGCAAATCGATACGATTAATCTTACATCCGCATGTTGCAACGATTGGAAAACAAAATATAGCAATTAACGCAATTAAAGAAAAGCTGACAATCGAGAAGCATTTTAGACGACCTTGCTTACAAAGCAAACAAACCTACTTCGTACGTATAAGACGAAGTAGGTACGATAACAAAATAGGTCGAAGTTTTAACAGTCATAGACAGTCACAGTTAAGTTTAGTTTAGTGTAGTTTAAGTACAGTTCGATTTGACACTTAACAAGCATCGAATAGTTTGTGACGCCGACCAGTGGCCAGCACAAGCGCGTCACTAACATCTAAACCGGCCAACAATCTCCGGCCAGACATGTAATACCACGATGTCAAGTATCCCTCACGCTCCACATAGTACCCGAACTTACTATGTTTCACGACCTACGTAACTCCATTTATATATGTAAATAGTACATATCGATTACTGTATGCAACGTCAATAAACGCATCTAAACACGAAACGACGACTCTAGTTCTTTCTCTGATCAAACCGGCGTCTAGTATTTACCCTTGACGCCACAGATTATTTAAAAATAAAAGTTCTTGTTTTCTCATGTTTATTTATTTAAAATAAAATTTAATCCTAAAATAGGGATCTAATTTAATTTAATCAAATAAAAAACAAAATTAGAATTTACACGTTTTAATAAAACAAATCCTTTTAAAAGTACATTTTGTCTCTTTGTCGAGACACTACAGAGATGTCTTTCAATTAAGTTTAGCTTTGGCGAATATATTGTTTAAAGAATTATACGAAGATGACAAAGAACTATTTTTTATATAGGTAACAACACTTTCAAATACCAACGCGATTTAAAAAACCATTCAAAGCATATACAAAGTAAAAAAAAAAGAAAAAATCAATAATCAAATATTATGCGAAGTTTATTCTTAAATTGGGTTGACAAACGGAAATTAAGCTTATATAAGGTGTCAAAAGCTTTTTAAAAGCTCTGTTGCTGTGGCATACAATTTTTAAGTAACTTCTTCATAATAATAGCTGAACAGATATTAAATGTCATTTTTTTAATTTTTAGTTTAATAATAATTTATGTCTCTGTTGATACGTACCTTTTTTTATAAGAATAATAATATTAGAGTTGGTTATGATTCTTTTTTTATTTTACTAATTGGTAACAAATTTTGTTCCCGGTATTTTTAAAAACATGGTGTTGAAAATTGTTATAAACTAATTACATTTTTTCAAAGTTGTTTTCCAATTAAATTTAAAATAAATTAATAGTTTAAAGGAACATATTATCATACAAAGTGCATAGTTAAACTAACTCACATTCCGTACTAAACAATAAAAGATAACTTTTTAATAAGATGTTTGCGTTGAAATTAACGTCAAGTACATCAATAAACTCGCAGAAAAATTGTACCTTAATCAGTAAGCTTCATTAAAAGTTTGAGTATTAGTTCAAATATGTGTTATAATTAAAAGTAAACAAAAAATTTAAATTTTAAATCCTTTTTACCCTTTGCGTGTGCTTATGTATAGTTACATCTATTTTATTTATTATATTTTCGTTCTAAAAATTAAAAAAGCGCAATAAGAAGAGCGCAACTTTTTCAAATATACTTTTTTTATTTAATATTTAACACGTTAAAACACGTTGATTTAATACCGTCTTCAGTTACTCTTACTTAAAGGGGATTATATACGTGTAAAAATAGAGTAAACGATGCTATAGAAAATTTAAGTGTTATAACAAAAAAAAATAAAATATGCTCGGAAGTTTTATGATCGCTGTACAGTTGTGAAATTCTCAATTTATATGCGACAAACGGTTTTACTGATTTATTGTTTACAGTCAAACACAACTGAAAATGCTTTGAAAAGAATGCTGTTGTTTAAGCGTTTATTGCAGCACCCACTAAAAAATCTACACGTTTTTGTATTGTTAAAAATTTGTTATCGAATATGAAAAAATACATTAGATGCTGTAAGTTTGGGAACGAGATACGCACAAATGTTATTAAGAAAAGTTGTTCAGTATGAAATAAACATTTTGAAACTCTGGGCTTACTTTGATTTTTTTGATAATTTTATTTTTTAATTGGATTTTTTGAGGAAATGCTACTTAAAACACTGTCCAAAATAAAATGTAATGACTGTGTATCAAATTTTAAGCCGATAGGAACACTTCGATATTGTATACCGTGTGTCTCTGACAAGACGCAACATAGGATTTTACTGTAGAAAAAATTTGATATGATCTACTGTTGCTATGAAAATTCCGGATGTTATATACTCAATACGTTTGGTATATTGAAGCAAACTTCCACAATTTTATCTTTTAAAGACTCAATTGTGTCGTGGGTTCTGTCGGTATAAACCTTCGAAGATATGTAAGGCCATAAAAAGTAGTCGTTGGGGGACAAACCTGGTAATCTTTGTGGCCAATTAACTTTCAATCCAGGTTCTAGAAAGTCATTTGAAGTTGTTTTATTTGATTCGCATTATGTGCTGGACACCCATCATGCTGATACCGCAAACTACATTGAGATTTAACGAACATTAATCGGTGAAGCAAATATTCTTAACAAAATTCATATTATTATTGCGTATCTCCATTAATGTTTCACAAAATTCTTATCGGCTTATGCTTTTTAAAATTTTATGAACTCGACACCTATTTACACCACAGTCGATACTTAGTTGTCGAATACTAATATTAGGGTTAAGTTGCACAGCAGCGAGTACATTGATTTCTTCACCGTTGTCCATCTTGTGGTTTTGTTGAACCTGCTTCGGACGCTTGTGTACACTGCGGTTTCTCTGTTGAAAAAGTGCAGAAAACTAAGCAGAAGTGTTTCTATAGCTTTTACCTCTGTATACCCCCTTAACCATTTGAATTTTTCCAAGAATTTTATACGAGGGAGTGCTAAAAAGTTTTATAGCCTTAGTGGATCAATTCAACATTTTTCTATAGTGAAATTCCTATGTTGCGTCTTGCCAGAGACACACGGTATAAAATATTTAATGTAAAGAGTGGCTAACTAAGAATAGACGCCGCCTATATCTTGGTAACCATTGGTCTTTCAACTTGCAGAAAAAAAATTTATTGGTAAATAGACCAAGAAATACTGCTGGAAATTATTTTCGAGTTTAAAAAATGGCCACTAAGTATCGCAATTCTCATAACCAACCAAAAAACGGGATTTTTCTAAGGAATATGCACATTAAGATATATATTTCAAATAAGCCATTTTTATTATTAAAAAATTTGCAATTTCTTTTGTTTGAGGTATTTTGCTTGTTTCATGAAATAAAGTGGTGTGTGAAAGTCACTAACTCCCGTTTGACGAAATTAAACGCGTAATATCTCGTTGGAAAGATTTTATTTTACTAAATCATTTGCAATAAATAACTTTGTCTGAATCACTATTTTCTTATGAGCTAGGGGGCGGGGCGCTATGTAAGTTTACAACAATTATTGCGCATTATTATGAAAAATTTAAATGGAACGCTTTATTTTCATCAACATAGTTCGATAAACAATAAAATTTCGAAAAAGCTAGCTCAAACTCAAACAAAAAATATTTGAATTAAATTTTAAGTTTCTGGGCATCAGCCCTACTTGGTTGGAAACTAATTTATAACATAATTTTAGTTTTCAAAAATCAAGGGTGCTTTTAAAATTATCACACAAATATTATTAAGAAAAGTTGATCAGAATGAAAAACTGAGTAACCGTGCAAAATATCGAAGTCCTGGACCTTCTTACTAATTCAGAGCAAGTTAATATTGAAATCCCCAATTTACCGGCAGGGTGGTCAACAAAGAAGACAGTTTTTGTAAAATTGTTCCTGTTTTGGCAAGATCTCCTTGTTCTAAAAGTTTTCATCTTTCAATATTCTTTCCACGTGAACATCATTATCGCAATAAGTAATAAGGTCACAATCACTTCTACTAGTTATATTCAACAAATTAGAGAATTTCTTGCAACATATAATACAGGGTGTTTCCTAAGTAATCTAAAATATTAGATGGGGCGTTTCGTTACTCAATTTTAAGACGAAAAGTTCATATAAACATGTGTGATAAGTCTTGTCGTTAATGAGACACAGGGTGTTAAATTGTTTATAACAAATCAGCTCTGATTGTATTTGAAATTAATTTTTCCTGGTGACGCTACTGGTTTTCGAAAAACATGCTTATTCTAAGTGGCCTTTGGAATAACGTTGACAACTGTGTCAAACCTAAAAACTAACGCAAACAACGAACAATAAATTGTTAATAATACGTTCTTTTTGTGTTAAGTTAACAACGATGCCTGTGTTTACTAATGCCGAAATGGCTAATATGCACTTTTGTATGAATTAGCGAATGGTAATGCTTTAGAGGCTAGACGTATGTATGCCCAGCGTTATCCTAATAATCGTTTACCATGTTCAGATACGTTTACTAAGCTACATAATAAAATAATAAAACACCCTGTATCTCATTAACGACAAGACTTATCACACATGTTTATATGAACTTTTCGTCTTAAAATTGAGTGACGAAGCGCCCCATATAATATTTTAGATTACTTAGGAAACACCCTGTATGTTACCTAAAGTCTGTATACTATTGGCACGGAGTAATAAATCATAATTGCTTGAAATAATTCTTTATTTTCTTGTGAAAGCGGTACTTCTACGGTTAAGTAAAAACCAATAAATTCTAACCAAAATACGATCATTGTGCCGCTCTTGCAGCATATCGACCTATCTAGGGTCTGAGAACAATAGTTTAATCTGTGTAAACACGTTGCCATCAGCCCAGGTACTGACGAAACGAGAATCATAGCCGTATATGTGGATATTATACCAAGATACAAAAATAATGGTATATAATACGTAAGAAGTAAAATTTGTAATGTGATCTACTATACAAATAAAATAAATAACATATAAATAATATATGACACAAATATAAAATAAAATAGTAATGCAGATACCGTCAGTACATTTATTACAATTACAATTAATTTGCGGGGACCGATTTTTAGGCATCAAAAAGTAAATTTGGCTCAATTAGAAAATTATGTGGTTGTCATGGAAACTTATCAAAATTAATAGATAAAAGTAACAGGCATAAAAATGTTCATTTAAATAACAAGACATTAGTAGATAAAATAGGTATATTTAAAAATAACTGTCAATACTCACTCATGGTTACAATAAATGGTGTTTAGAGAGTAGAACACTGTTTCAGGCACATTACGCTTGGTCATTTAACTTTCTTCCTCGTCTAAAATTTCCATTTCGGAATCAGAATCGCTGTCTTCTGTGTTTACTGATATAATAATTGGCTCCAATGTTATCTCTACTAAATTATCCAGTTGCCAACATTTGTTTTCTTTTTTAACGACATGAGATACACAGTTCTTCCATCTTTCAGGTGTTACTTTGTTTAATGCATTTTCCAGAAGTTTTTTCACGTCGTCGAGTTTAAAATTGGTATTGTTACGAGCGACGACACCTTTTACTTGAGCCCAAACCAACTCTATAGGATTCAGTATACAATGGTAAGGTGGAAAACCCAGTACTTCAATGCCCCAATTCTTTGCCATTTCGCCGACCAGGAGATGGAAGTGAGTGAAGCACTTGTCCCAAATTTTTTCTTTTGTCACTAGTTTATAAATGGTGGATTTTGATATTCCCGTCATTGCAGAACATAATCCTACAATATCATCGGCAATTTTTGCAGGGTGTTGATATCGAACAACGTCATGCACATTTAAAATTATAATTTTTTCATTAGCAGAAAACGCACCACTTTTAACACGTTTTGCTGGTGAAAAGTTTTCCATTTCAAAATTATTTGCACTAACACACAAACAAACAAACAAGCCGATTCATTGCTAATAACAAACTAAACATATTTTTCATTTAGAAAGTATACGAAGCCCTTTGGTCAAACAACTAATTATCTGTAATCTTTCGCAGAAATTACAACCCGTCTGCCGTAATGACTTTCCTAACAACCCCACTTTACCTGATGATAGATAATTCAACACACATTTTGACGCTAAAGAATAATTGTTTTAAAATTACTTTATTTAGCTATATCGATTCTTAATTGTAATAATAAGAAACAAACCACATAATAGTAATAGT
Organism: Abscondita cerata; assembly: GCA_030710515.1. Lineage (NCBI taxonomy): Eukaryota > Metazoa > Arthropoda > Insecta > Coleoptera > Lampyridae > Abscondita > Abscondita cerata. The sequence continues at coordinate 313,845 of JALBCR010002747.1, forward strand.
ATATTATGCTACTAGGCGTAGAACGCATTCTTTTTGTGTTGAGCGAAGGTATTGCGGCCGAAGCGCAGCTGAGGCCGCAAAATACTTTGCGAAACACAAAAGGCGTTCGATTCCGTGTAGCATATACTATTTTTCTTCAAGCGTAAAAAACCAAATTCTTGAAGTAATTGAGGTGGTTTTAGAATGAATAGGCAACAGCGTTAACTCAATTTTACAACTGTCAAACATGACTGTCAAACAACATTATTTTTGTTGTGTGTATTAACACGGTTTGTAAAAGGAAAATTTTTGTATTAATTTGTAGAGTAAGAAAGAAAGCTATAATTATTTAACAATACAACAATAATAATAATTAACTCTTATTTCAGATGAAAACTTAAAACAAACATTCTTTTGTAATAACTATATAGTGGAAAAAATACCTATTTCTTATTTATAGTAATATTAAAGGTACAATTTTGTAATGTCGGGTTAATAATATTTAATCCACTACTTGCTGTTTTAGAACTGACATTGACGTCATTATAGTCGTGATGGATTTCATATTCACTTGACTGGGATATGCTCGATGTTGCGGTGGAAGTACTAGGCCTGTTAAGATCACCTGATGTTACGGTAGATGTGTTACCTTCATCGCACCCTAATATTCTTTTGGCAATTTCACGTTTGTTTGAAAGGGAGTCTTCGAAGTATCCCTCAGCTACATTGTTAGGTTTCCATCCACCGTGTCTTTTTAGAGTGGTAATGTCTCCACCATTGTCAACTAACAATGTAGCTGAGGTTCGTCGCAGTGTATGACCAGTGTATTCCTCTGGATTAAGTAGTTTTAAAAAAGTTGCCACTTGTTTTGGTATACCTGAAATTTTATGTATCCCCATAACGACACGGTGTCATCTACCATTTTGGTATTTTAAAAGAATCTTGTTATGTTGATGTCATTAGGTCGAAGTGTCATATATTGTCTACATAAATAAATAAATAAATAAATAAATAAATAAAAATCTCCAACTATGGTAAATGTCCGTGACTTATTCGTTATAGTATTAGGAATTTTTACTAGTATTATACGTTCCAGGTCTTCGATATCCTGTATTCTTAAATTGACTAGTTCGTCGCAACGACATGCCCCACTAACTTCGAATATTAATACGATCTAAGAAAATAGGATCTACTTTAGCGATTGAAAAAGTTATATTTGAAATTACCTTCATGGCCAAATATTCATTGTTTGGCGCATTTTGTAAAAAGTTATTAAAATGTTCTTTTGAGAAAACTTTTCCTTTTTTTGGTTGATACCTATCAGCTTGGCGCTTCAAGAAGGAAATTAATTTTGCGTAATTTTTTAAGTTTGTCATGTTTAATATTTAATTGGCACTTTAGCATGGAATATTGCGCCCATAATGACGAACTTTTCATAGTTTCCGCCAAATGGGAAAAATACGCTAACATAACATTTTCTGTGTAATTGATTATATTATTTTCTTGCGCCCATTTCAAAAATTTATTGTAAGCAAAATCATATTATTTGGGCGATTTGTTGGGGATCAAATTTTCAACTAAGGCATCGGCCATTTGTTTTATTTTAGGTGGAGTTCCTTCAATTTGCGATATTTTTAAAAGTTTAAATTTTAAATGGCGTTTCTGCTTAAAAAGTGCTAATACCTATACCGGCAAACTAAGTTACTAATTGAGCGTAAAATAATTATATTATTGTACGCCGTAAAATAATGTAGTGGTTCTATATATTCAATGCGGTATAGTAAAATTCATATTTTAGCACGCTTGAAGAAAAATAATTTTTTTTGAAATATTCCACAGTTTAATAAGATGCAAATAGATTCATAACTTTTATAAAACTCAGTATACGTACTTATATAAAATTAAAATTTAAAATAGACAAATTGAGAAACGACACATTTGTCATTTATCGATTTTAGAGTTTAATATTATATTCAAATACTGTATTTTCCAAAGTTTTGTATCTATTTATATCTTATTAAACGGTGGAATATTGCTGAATTAAATTATTTACTATGAAAAATAGATTCCACAAAGTAAGGATTGAAACAATAAAAGAAACCACATAATAAATCATATCAAGGTAGATTTTACTATTATAATATATTTACCTACTAAAAATATGATTTTTCAAACGTATCAGGTACCTACGCCACTGCAATACGGGAGATTCGATATTTCTGACAGGTTTATTACTCCGCGCCAATAATATACTGAGTATTGTACTCAATCGGGATTACAAAACCGCTTTGAAGCATCTGACAGGCAACAATTGAAGCTTGTTGGACTTTTTCAAGACATTCGGCTCACTAAATCATGCCATACATCTAGCAATATTGCAACAATTTAATTATCACAATTAAATTAATGACGTTCATATTTTCCCTAATAATTCAAATTGTTGCAAATACTATACCTTTTACGCGTTCCCACAAATGAAAATCCAGATATGTTAAATCAGAAGATCTAAAAGGGATCCAAAGTACTATCCATCTACCTGGGTAAGTAGAATCTAAAAACTCACGCACAATTAGAGCAAAGTGCACTGGATAGCCACCATGCTGGAAAAACATTTCTTGTCGAATTCTAAGTGGTACTCTAACAAAATCGACAGTTCTTTTATTAAAAAATGCAGATAATTCTTTCCATTTAATGGATTCAGGTAGAATTGTACCCGCTTCAGTCAAAGAGAGGGGTGGGTTAAGAACAATAATAAATTGACTAAGAGATATCCAATATTAAGGGCGCCTAGTTTTGATAGCCTAAGAAAAAAATAACTAACCACAAACTACTTGTTAGTAGCAATTCTACACGATACAAAAAAAATAGAAACAGTTAAGATGAATGAGGTTTATAAGACAGAAAACGCAGCTTACCAATAACACGTTATATTCAATCACACATAAAAAAACAATGTAGAATAAAAGATAATTCAATATCACAGTAATTATAACACAAAATTTTAAGTGATCTGAAAAATTACATGCAGTACGTCACTGTTTAATTCCCGTAGTTTATTTGTACACGCAAGGTACGCTTATAAATTTACCGTAACCTATAAATGGTTAACAATTGTTAATATGCAATATACAGAAATTATGTGCCAATGAGTTATGTAAGTAGTTAACTTTGTAATACAAGATCGTAGCTTTTTATTTGTTTATAAATATTTAGAGACACTTCCGGGATAATAACATAATAGATCAGACCTTTGCAATGACAACCGCAAGTATATTTGCACCTCAGAATGGAAAGTTGCCTATTTGACTGGATTACTATTTGATATCCTTTTGTTTTTGGGCCAAAATTGTATGTAAGTTTTTGCTTAAAATCTTCGACAGTCAATGCCTGATGCAGTACCAAGTAATACGAGTATAACCTTGAAAAATACAAACATTGAAGGGTTTAATAATATTTTAAAAAGCAAATTCTTTTTGTGTTATTACTTGTGATTTGCTAGTAGTAATAAAATAAAGTAACGGCGAGTGATTAAAAATCGAAGTCGTGTAAGTAGATTTAAAAAAAGCATAGTGGAGTCCATACCTTCTACTTATAATTTGTAGAACTGGAAATTTAAATAACCGGAAAAGATTGAATATTTAAGCACATTAGGCGTCTTGATGAAACATGGCAGAAATGTCAACTTGATGGTACCTTAGTATCAATAATTCGATAGTAATTATTGCTTACCTTTGCTTCTTGAGAATGTTTTGGACGGTAGTACGTGTTAGTCCCAGGTGTCTCGCAATAACTCTAGTACTAAAATGAGTATTGATGAATCACGAGCAGAAAATTTTCTATCAGAAACTGTAGTATTTATTATACATTTAATATAAACTGCTACCATGTCAAAAAACCCTTCATTTGTGTAAATAATTTTTTATGACAAACCAAACGATAAACAACAGAAAATACTACACTAGGACACAACACGAACGAAAAATAAGTAACACGGATCACAAAATTAAGAATTAACTCAGAGAAAAAACATCTAAATGACAAATGACAATAATGGTTTGACTTATCACAAATAATTTCAATAGGGTCTTGGGAGGAGATTGATAATTTTCTACGTACGGATGGCTACTGAGCCACTTAGTAGTCATTCCAGAAACTCCAAATTTAATTTTTAACATTACACATTAAGTATTTTTACTAGAATAAAATAATTCATAATTTGGAAGTTTTTTCATTACTGGTTCAAAAATACGACATAGCCGTCAAGCAATTGTACTTGTTTTATTAATATCTCCGGTTGGAAAAAAGATAGAAATTTGCGATTTCATCTAGCTTTTGGAAATTTCATTGTCTATCAAACCATGTAAATGAAAATATATAAATTTTCTTGATAATGCGCAGTAATTGTTGTAACGCCACATAGCCCCCTAGCTGATGCAAAAAGAGTGATTCAGACAATTTTTTTTTGCAAATGATTTACCAAAAAAGTTCTTCTCTACAAAACTTTAAGCGTTTAATTTTGTTGAATCAAACGAGAGTTATTGGCATTTAAAAAAAAAATGTTTGACTTTCCCGCACCACTTTATTTCACGAGACATAGCAAAATACCTCAAACAAAAAAAAATTTAAATTTTCTAATAATCAGAATGGCATTATTTGAAATATCTCTTAATAAGCATATTTTTTAGAACAACCTTGTTTTCTGATTGTCTATGAGAATTGCGCCATCTAGCGACTATTTTTTGAACTCGAAAATAATTTCCAGCAATTACTTTAAGCCCATTTACCAATAATTTTTTTTTCTTTAAGTTGTAGGACTAATGGTTACCGACATATAGCCGGCGTCCATTGTTAGTTGGCCAATCTGTAGGTAAATTGAGGATTTCAATATTAGCTTGTGCCGTTGATTGAAATATTGGTAAAGATAGTCAACCTTACGGGATTATGCGACCCCGAAATTTGTTCTAAACATCAGAGGTCGGTAGTATCGCTTTGTGCTAAGAAAATACGTCAATTGTATTGTAGAATTTACAGAACAGTATTGCCGATAAATGTGAAATAGAAAACTGTAATTTTGCTGATAGTTTATGCTAAGGCACGACATTGTTGCCAATGCATCATGCCGTTGATTGAAATATTGGTGCATTGAGTCAATGTTGACAAACAAACAAAAACATGCGTTCTACAATATACAAGAATTTATTGATTTTTGTCGACGTACTAATTAAATGTGTGTCCTTTGTTATATATTTTTTTTCTATTGTCTGTTAATTGTTCAATGTAATAATATTTATTTGTATCTTTCTTACGTAAGGTTATAACAATGGTTATACCATCATGACAAACACATATATGTACAAAGATTGTATACCTACACATGTGAATAAAGTTTATTATTATGAAAAAAAACCTGCAGATTTAAAAGTATTAATTTCGTAAAGAAATCGTTGAAAAACGTTCTCCCAAAAAAAAAGACTCCTCGTAATCGTAATCTTTTTAAAACAGATTATGGTTTATTGGAAAAAATTAAACTCCGTATAAAAAAATGTCTCAACAGCAGTGTGAATTTATGGTTCAGAGAATGCGACACTCATAAACTGTTAATTATCGATCAGTTGGTTAAAATAAAACTATATCGAACCTTAAAGTGGGAGGCTAATAAACATATTTCTAATAGCTATAATTACAGTGATGTCACAAAACCACACCGTAAAATAAGAATATTATCTGCATAAATAAGTGTAAATGTTTGGATATGTTTTATGTATAGCATTGTATTAGGTACGTTATTATTTATGTGTAAATTGTTTGTAAATTATTACTATTATTTTAGATCAGTTGGAATTGTAATTTTTGAAACAATGTTTATAATTAATGAGCTATTTTTACTTTAATTAAACTATTTTAATTCGAAACCATGATATTTTGATACAGTTTCAAAGAGTAAAATCCTAACTTTTATCTCTACTAACAGATAACAAAGTGTCACTTTTCGTAAATAATTTTTTCCCTCGGGAAAAAAGTGAGTACTATTTTTAACACCAAATTTCCCTCAATAATTTTCTAATTCTATTGTAATATGATTTTTCAATATTAAATCGTCATTTATTTCGTCACAGAAAAGAATAGTGTATTATACACGTATTATCCGCACCGCGTCGGGGAGACAACACACCTCAAGCTAAAATCTAGTACTTTTATTTTTAGAAGTAATAGGAATAGGTTTTATTACCAAGTGAATTTAAACTTGAAGGTCTAGTGGAACCCACTTTCCCTAAAAAACACGGTAACTTGTTGCCTTTTGAATTGAAAAATTTGAAAACCAATTTTTATTTAAAATCCTTTTCAACTGAACACGTAAAAACAAGTAGATACAAAACCAATAATTTTGCGTTTCTGAACTCTAGTGGTATTTCTCCCAGTATGTTCTACTTTATTCCTAACGAAGTTATTAAATGACAAACAAATGTCAACATTATTATTTGCAAGTTAAAAAATAAAGTGCAAGCATAATTTGTAAAATAATTGTTTCTTATTTATCTAACACCGACCAAACCAAACTGTTTTAACAAATAACGCTTCGCATGTATTTTAGTAAATTATTAAAAAAACATTGTCATTAAAATCCAAGATATGTATCATCAATGGTATTATTCATAAATGAAAAATTCGTCACTTTTAATTACTAGTTAATACGTTTACTAAATATTTGAAAACGTTGCAACATTGTATTGACAAAAGTAAATTTTACGGATTGTATGTTGCGCCATTTTTACAACGGTGGAATAAATTGAACTATTCTATTTCAAGAATCGTACACATTATAACTTAACGCTTCAGTACAGGTGAAAAAGTAAACAAAAACGCAACCCAACATGCATATGTGAATTGCATCCGTGATACAAGCAAATACAAGCGGTTGACTATCTTTACCAATATTTCAATCAACGCTTGTGCTGAATTAAAAAGTAGGTCCTAGACTTCAAAATTTTGCACGTTTACTCATTTTTTCATTCTGAATAACAATTCTTAATAACATTTGTTCGTATTTTGTTCTCAAAGAGCACTTTATGTTGTGCAAAAAGCCTTTTTTGAAAATTTTATGGACCCCCTTGATTTTGTAAAATTAAAATTAAGGCAAAAATTAGTTTTTAACCAAGCAGAAATAATGCCCAAAAGCTCAAAATTCAATTTGAATATTTTTTGTTTTTTTCAAGAGACGACCTAACAATCGGGGGGGACACTGTATCGTATGTGGTCTAAACTGCTATAAATGCCTTCAACATATAAGGCTGTTCTATCACTCAGGACAATTTCAGATTTCTAGTAGGCGGTTCACTATTTTTAGTTCTTGTTACATAAATAGCTATTTGTTGTTTTTTCTGTTTCTAAAACTGTTCAAAATGCACGTCATGTACAAAAAAAAATTGACATCAACAATTCAACAATATATTATTTATCTATTAATATTAATCGGCTTTCAAGTCTGCCTGTTGCCCTCAGAAAAATTCGCCCGCGAGTACATTCATTTACAATTCTCCAAGAGTTTTCAGTATTTATCATTTACTTAATGTTAATTTTTCTCATTGATTTTAAGTAAAATTAAAAAAAAAGTAAGGTTGTCAGAAAATTATTATCTATGTCGCGCAGAAGTCGAAATTTGGGCTTATAAGGAAATCGATTTTTCTATTATTTTACGTTTTAATTAAATTAAATACAACTAAGAATCTAAAAATAAGCGAGATAAATTTACATAAACTTTATAGCTCCCTGAGAGAACAACCTTATGCTCTAATTTTTTTAAAATGACCAAAAGTTAAAATGTTTTATTATAAATTTTAAATGATTAAAATATCAACATTATTGTTTTGGAAATCACCTGAAAAAAATATTTAAAAAAGTACACAAATTTTTTTTAAATGTATTTAATTTTGAATACAAACGATAATTAAATTTATAATTTATAAAATACAGTTTTTAATTATATACTAAAGAAGTTAACAAAAATAATTAGATATAATACAAATACAGACACAGTAGAATCCTGTTTACTTGTTACAATAAATAATCATGTCTTTTTTTCTATATTATGCACTAGAAAACGTTAGAAATTTCCTTGTAATATAATTTTGCTACATAGAGAAACTACTTTCAAAATTACATGAAATTACTGGACAATATTTAAATAAATGTGCTATTTGTGGAAAATCCTTCAAACTGGAAAAGGTTTCATCTAAAATATTCCGATTTTTTTTTTAAATAAATCATTCAATTTTGTCGGTATTTGTTTCCATGTTATTTGTGTCTATAGTTTTTAAAAGTTTTAATTAAATCTAAAGATTCCTGTGTTCAATTTTTTAATTATGTCGAGAATATTGAAAAAATATAACTTAGAACTTAATTTGCGGTTTTTTACAACAATTTGACAGTCCATTACAGATTGAGCGCAACTTGGATCAAAATCGTTCACAATCTCTTTGAATTCTGCATAGTGCTTACAGTAATACAAAGCAGCTCCGATCTAGCTTCTCCATCTGGTCAGAATTGGTTGCGGGGTTAAAGCAATGTTTTTTAATTTTTTGAGGAAAAACTTAATTCTGCTTGGAGCATTCAAAAAAACTTTTTTTCCTGTGATAATTAATAAATGTACCTAGGAAAATTTAATCCCAACAAACATTATCTGTTGGGACTTGTTGTGTTAAATACAAAATAGCAAGTAGTTCTTTAATAAGTCCAATTTCAATTGTTTAACGGCAACTAAGTAACTGTTAAATTGTATGTATCATTAACCATAAAGTTTGCAATGTATCTTTCTTTGTGGTCTGTTATTTTATCCCAATAAACCAGATGTGGTGACCTGAAATCGAATTCCTTATTTTTTGATGCATGTCTTTATACTATAATCTAGTAATGTGTGTTCTAAACGCGTTTCGCTGGGAAACACAGTTTGTTTTGTGTATTTCTCCATAAAGATCTTAAAATCTAAAACGTCGGATTGTTCAACGGAATGTTGCAGAACACCAGCATTTTGCATAAATCTTTATTGAAATTATTGAAGTGTTCGTTTGTATTTACATAGTTGGTAAGTAATTCCTGCACAGGAGCATTTTCAATGCTAACGTTTTGTTGATGTGGGTGAGTGCGTACCAGCTGATCCAGTTGACAATGGTGATCTATCAATAAAATTCTAGTGTAAACAACCAATAATTGAAATTACTAATGAATTTAAGAAATAAGAAATAGAATTATATGTTCAATATTAGTTGTAGCAAGGATTCATGGAAGTTGTTTTTCCATGAGGTAATCATGATTAATTTTTTGGATAAGAGTAGAACAATAACTAGAGATTACCATTCAACATTACTGACCACTCTACGGGAAAATATTAAAGAGAAAAGATGCGGAAAGCTATCCAAATGTGTTTTGTTTTTGCAGGACAACGCCCCTGCACATAAATCTCATGTTGCCATGCAAAATTCGTGATTTAGGGTTTGAATTACTAGAACACCCCCCTTATTCACCCGATTTGACTCCGTCCGACTATCACCTCTTTCCTCAACTGAAAAAAAGTTTAAAAAATCGTACATTTTCTTCCAACAAGGAGGTAATAGAAGCTGTGGAGGTCTGGTTTACAGAGCAAAAAGAAACCTTTTTTTGAAAGGACTAGAGACGTTGCAGGTTCGCTGTAATAAATGTATCCAATTAAAAGGAGAATATGTTGAGTAATAAAATATTTTGACATTGAAATTTGGTTTGGTTCTATAGTAGGCTAAGAATTTTTCAATATATCCTCGTATATGGTAAACCACGGCTGCTCGTTTATTCTTTGTTAATCTGATGGCATTTCTGAATGTTCTTGGTTGGTTTCAAGGTGGTTTTGATGTAGTGTCGTGTCTTTTTAGAATTCTTTTTGTGCCGTCTGTAACTTTAGATGTGTATGAAAAATATTCGTGTACGGTTCTGGGGCGACCTTCGGATTGTGGCCTTAAACGATCTGTGTGATGGATTCTGGGTCCCCATCCATAAGAGTGCTGTACATATGTAAATCTCTAAGTCGTTGCTCAACGATATGGACCGGCTCATTGTATATCAAAATGATTTCGTTGTAACCATCTCTATGACAAGGCCCTCTTTGGTGTACGTAGAAAGATCTGGACGAAATTCTTGATGCCGTCGTTAAAGATACTCTTCTTGTTGCGCTCAAATTTTGCTTTCTCGTTGTTCTCTACCAGACATAATTTACTTGGTGATGTTCCGGTTGCAGCGTTTTGGCGTCGGGGGATGTGAACAATTGAGTTTGGTAGTAGGTATTCAGATGTGGCCGATATTCTGGATGCGGAGTGCTTTCGTCATTTTTTGATTTTGCTTTTCCATTGAATTTTGTTACGAGGTATAAAGCGTCGTGATTTTCAGTCCCTAGATGACCAGAAATTGCCGAATCATGGAACACACACAATTCTGTACTGTACTGTTTCTGACACGTAGAACTCCCGCATTTTACCTTTTACTCAGAACAAGTCTTAGTGTATTCAAACAGATAATAGATTTATGGCCTGACATGTCCGTCAGGGGAGCGGCAATTATTACAAAGCCGGAAAATAAGTTTTTGAGCTTGTTACATAGCCCCAAAAAAGAACGGAATAGTGTCTAACAATATGCCCAAGTTATTGAATTTTTGCTTTTTCAAATTGGCACTTCTAGGGGTCACATCGCAAACAGTGTGCCGCCAATCTCTCGGAAACCAATCTCAGGTGTGGTATGTGGAAATTTCTGTGTACCAAGTATATTATGATATCATTTGAGTAGACCATCACAAACTCTCTCAGATAGCCAGCTAGAACTTCCTGCGCCATCAGTTGTTGTAAGATAGCTTAAAGGTTTTTAAGATCAAGAGGCGTGACACAAAACTAATAGTGCGCACCCTCTGGTGTTGAAGGAGCCGTGAGGGGTTTGAGACTGAGATCTATTAATACATGCTCATAACCTGATTTAAAGTTTAGCCAAATAAATACTTTTGTTGCTGAAGACTCTTAATATTGGTGGTAGAAAAAAAAATTAGTATCCCTGCACATCTATCTAACCCTAATTTGGTTAATAAATACTTCACTGACAGCATACCCGAAGTGGCATGTAATAATCCTAATTCAAATACATACAGTAACCCCAGTTACAATATTAAATTTAGTTTAGTAGATCCTGCAAATGTTGTAGCAGCTCTTAATTCCTTTACCTCTAAGGCTAAGGGTTACGATAATATAAGCGTATCTATTTGAAATTATATTGTCCTGTAATTGTACCTTACATTTGCTATTTAATTAATACTTGTATAGTGGTAGGAGTAGTACCTAAAGTTTGGAAAACTGCCCTGGTTGTACCTTCACCTAAGATTAATGAACCGACTCAACTGAAGATCTTTGCCCTATTAGTGTACCTCCTCACCTCTCTAAAAATTTTGAAAAAGTAATTTGTCTTCAACTAAAGTCGTTTGTACAGAAGAATAATATATAAGAATAATATTGGGTTTAGGTCAGGTGACGGTTGTACTACCGCCTTGCTTAAGATGACTGATGACATTTTATCATCTATTGATAAAGGTGAAGTAGTAGCTCTGGTTAGTGTAGATTATAGCAAGGCATTTGACATAGTGAATTATGCAACTTTAATTGATATTCTTAAATTTATAGGTGTTGGAACTGTGGGTTGAAATTTAATAAATAGCTACGTTTCTAATAGATGGCAAATTGTAAGGATAAACAGTGTAAGTGCTAATCCGCTGCCAGTTACTCGAGGTGTTCCTCAAGGATCCGTCCTAAGGTCATTACTTTTCTCAATTTACACTTTAGTGTTTGTGAGTAAACTACGTCATTGCAAATATCATATATATGCAGATGATACACAAGTGTATTATTCATTCAAACCAAATGATTGAAAAGATGCTGAAAATAATATCAATGAAGATTTGAAATACCTTCATGAAGCTTTGACATGTCACTCCCTAATTATTGACCCGAATAAGACGACTTCTATAGTTTCTGGAAATGATAATGTATGTAAACACCTAAGTGGGAAGAGATCAATGGAGCAACTATTCCTATAGCAAATAAAGTTAAAAATCTAGGGTTTACCTTAGACAATACATTTAGATATAAGCATCAAATAAATGAATTTGCTCTATTTACCTAAATCTTAAACAGTTGTATGCGCAAAGAAAGTACTTCAACATTAAAACAAAATTGCACCTGTGTGACACAATTCTATTGTGTCATTTTAACTATGGATCCCCAGTATACCATTCGGCATTGGATAGTGTTACTAACGCGCGTATACAAAAAGTACAGAAAGCTTGTTTACGATTTGTTTATGGTATCAGGAAATTGAATCGCATAAGCTATAAGTTGAAAGAAACAGGATGGTTAACTATGATCAATTGGCGGAGATTAAATTGTCTATGTCTGTATCATAAAATTATCTTCTTATCTTTATCGGAAAATAACGTTTAGAACTGACATTCACAACTTGACCACAAGGTTCAGGGGTTTAATTTCCCCTCCCTCGCATACTACCACCCGATTTAAACAGTCCTTCTCATTACAAATATATTCAATGTATAATAAATGTCCGTTAAAATTAAAAAACTGTTCAAAATATAATTTCAAAAAAACGCTGTTTGGGTACACGTTTCAGAAGCAGTCGATGAGCGTTTTATAATTTTATAATTTTATTAAATGTAACATTCTAGGTTGAATTTGTTTGTGTAAATAGATGAAGTAATATATCCTTATATGACACTGTACATAATATTTAATTTCTTATTTTATTTAGTTATAGGGATTTAAATGTTGTAACCAAATTATAAGGAGACAAGGTTTAGATGGTAGAGCAGTGGGTAGTTTACTACTCTACTGAATCTCGCCTTGCAATTTCGCTAAGAGATTATATATTTGATTAACTTGAATTCCTTTATTTTTTTTGTTGTGTTACATGTGGTTCTTACTGAAATAAAGTTTATTCAATTCAATATTTATTTTGTCTTAAAAAATTTTTTTTTTATAATAAAAGATTTGGTTTGTCCCTTTACAATCTCAAAAAATAAATAAAAAGCAACATAATATTTCATTAAATTATAATTTAACTAATTTCTGTTTCCTTCTTCAACCTTCCATCCCTCTCTTCTCTAAACTTTCAGTATTTTTCTTTTCCTCTCCTCAATCCCTTTCCTCCTCTCCAACACTTCCCTCATCCATTGTTTTCCTTCCCCTTTCTCTCCTAATAGTAACTTTCATTCCTTTTCCTCATGTATTGTTTCCCAGCATCCCTCTTTTATATGTATTATATTTTCCCATTTTTCCCCACACAATCTGAATAATCTCTGCTCATCACTCATCCAATATTTATTTTCATTTTCTGTATTTCCCATTCTGAACCTTGCAATCATTCTTAATTCATTCATTTCTTTTCCCTCTGTTATGTACCTTGGTGTCTTGTCTGTCATTATTTTTATGTATTTCTCATTATATTTTCCTTCCTTTATTATTGCCCTTCTTTCCTGCTTCTGTGTATCTTTATCTCTTGCAATTATTTTCTCCTCCATCTTTCTCCCCTCCTCTCTTAATCTCTTTATCTCTTCTCTCGCGTATCCCACTCTTTCATAGTATTTTCTTCTTTCTTCTTCCCCATATTTTACCTTCTGTGCCTCTTTCCAACATTCATATAGTATTTCATTTTCCTTCCTACTTCCCATTTTTTCTTCATACCTTACTGCAATTCTTCCTGCTTGTATCCTTATTTGTTCTATTTCTAGCTTTTCTTCCACTATAGACCCCGGTGTCTCTTTCTCTAGTCCTAACGTCCACCTCTAGTATTTCTCCTGTATCTTCTCCAGCTCTTGCCATTCCCTCCAACCCCAAATCTCCGCTCCATACAGTACCACACTTCTTACCAACTTTTCACACATCCATCTCCTTTTCTCTATATTTTTACCAAATATCCTTTTGACTAACCCCCATACTTGTCCTACTATTCTATTTCCTTTCATTTTCATCTCTTTTGTATGGTCTCCATTTTTGTTATCATATCTGATGTTGTAACCTAAGTATCTATACTTATCTACTCTCTCTACCTCCTTCTCCCCCACCACCATTTCACCTCCTTTTGTCTCCCTTTTTTTTTTTAAATTCCATAATTTTTGTTTTCCCGACATTTGCTGCTAGGTTTTTTATTTTCTAGGTATTTCTTCACAAATTTAACTACTCCTCGCATCTCTTCTTCATTTCTCGCTATTGCCACAATGTCATCCGCATAAGCTAAAACCCATATCTTTTTCCTTCCTATTACTATTCCTCCTACTTGATTTTTTCCATTTCCTTCTCAAGATCACTAATGTATATCGAGAATAAGATTGAGCTTAGCGGACATCTCTGTTTTAGTCCTTTTTCCGTCCTAAATTCTCTATCTAGCTTCCTCCCTACCCTCGTTCTACACCTTGTTTCTTCGTATATTTCCTCTATTGCATTTTTTATATATCTGTTTATTCCTACCTCCTCCATCATATATATCCTATAGCCAGCATTCATTATACTCACTCCTCTATAGTTGTTCGCTTTCTTTCTATCTCCCCCTTGTAAATTGGGCATATTATTGCCTTTCTCTGTTTTTCTGAAAACCCTTCTCCTTTCCATATTTTCTCGAATACTTCTCTTACTTTTTCTTTCATTCCTTCTCCGATGTACCTCCATTGTTCTCCTTGTATTCTATCCGTCCCTTCTGCTTTTCCTTTTTCTACTTTATTTATTGCTCTCTCCATTTCTTCTTTTCCTATTCTACCTTCTCTATGTCTTATTCTTTTTTTCTAATTTCTTCATTTCTTGCTTTTTTTTTCATTCTTTCCTACTAACTTCTTGCTGTGTTCTTCCCATTTTTTCTCATCTATATTTGCTTCCATCCTTCCTTCTTTTTCCTCTTTTTATTAATGAAATCCCATACCTGTCCTTCATTTTAAATTTCTCTAATCTTTATCTCGGTTTGTTTTTTATGTTCTTCTTTATTTTTTACACATATTCCTTTAAAATTTACTTTTAACCTTTTGTATTCATTTATCTCTATCTTTTCCTTTTTTTATTTCCTTCTTCCTTTTCTTAATTCTTTTTTCCCCTTCTCGCATTCTCCGTTCCACCAATCCTTTCTTTTCCCTAATTCTTGTTTTCTTAATCTATATTTTATCTTCACTGTTGCCAATTCCATCCTGGCTGTAATTCTTTCCATCTCTTCCTCCACCTCTCCTTTAGTATTTACTTTCTCTTCCATTTCCTCTTTATACCTTTTATACTCTCTTCAGTCCTTACTTTCTTTTCTCTCCATACCTCTTTTTGTTCTTGTACCTTTTTCTCTCCTTCTTCCATCATGACTACTTCTAGCGGCTGATGATCCGATTCTATCTCCTTTCCTATTCTTAGTGTTTCTATGTCCTCCTTACTTTTTTCGTTTATAATCACATAATCTATTACTGACTGGCCTCTTTCTCCCACATATGTAAATTCCCCTTTTCCTTCTTCTTCCAAATTTCCGTTCATTATTGTCCAACCTCTCTCTTCACATAGATCTATCAAAATTTTTCTTTGTCCGTTTATTTTCTTTTCCATTGATATCCTATTTCTTATCTCTCCATTTACCATTATTTCTCCTTCCTCTCTTATCCTAGCATTCAAATCTCCTCTTATAATCAACTTGCCTTCATCCCTTTCTTCTATTGCCTTTTCTATAGTTGCTTTCGTTGTGTCCATTTTCTTTCCATATATCCTAAAAATATTATACTTCTCCTCTTTTTCCGTCTTTACTCTGATCTTAATCATCCCCTCTACATTTTCTTCTTCTATTATTAAAGTTTATTATTATTATTATTATTAGTCATTGGCTGAACTTACGTTAAATACTATCAAAAATAGAAAAAAAAAGAAAAAATAATGTCAACGAAAAACATTTGAATCTATAAATTTTTTTGATCAAGACTGCTAGAGAAAAAAAAATAAGTAATTATAAAAAAAATCTCACTTGTGACATTAGAAAAAATAACGGGAATATAAAAAAATGAGGATGGCACTGCATCTTTTTAAGATATTCAAACTGCATATTTTTCTATCCAGACGCAAATTAAAATTTTTGCTGCGTTCTACGAATTTGAATTACCAAAAATTTAATATTTTTGGTTTTGCAACGACAGCTATTTGTCAATTAATAGGTACTTTAACTGCATGGGATTACGTATCCCAGATAAGATTTTATTGTTTTGTGTCACAGATGCTTGAGGCTAAAGTAGAAACGGAAATTTCTAAGAAATGTTTAAAAACGGTTTTAAAAAACGTTTTTGTTTCAATTAAAATTACACTGCAAAATTTTACTCTAATACATGCATTTTTATGCACTCAATGTTGCATATGTCACAAACAGTAAACCTTCAATATATGCAAAATTTGCAAAATAAAATGCTGTTATATTAAAGTAAGCATTGCGAAACGCCAAAATATCAATAAAGTAGCCGCTTTTGCTTATTAGGTAAAAACATCACCGCAAATATGCATAAGCCCAAACTTAAAAACCATCTATAATTTACTCACATATGCGCCACCAACCCATTATACAAAAACGAAACTTATTTTATATAAAATACAGTGAAGGCCTTTAAGTAACTAGAAAATAATAGATTTATTTACATACTTACGGTCTTTATGGTTCGAACGTTCCAAAAATATATTATTTTTTCTTTAAAAGCTATTAAAAAAATTACAGGCTGTAAAAGTTTCAATTTCTAAAACAATATTTTATATAAAGCGACGGTATAATAAGAATTTCAATATTGGCTACACGCTCAATTTACTTGAATTAACAACACTTGTTATAAATGACAGTAATTTATCAAACTTTATCAATGGAGGTTATTAAACAAACAATAATGTTATCTAAAATTCTGTACGTTCTCTTTAAAAATGAAATATAACTGCATTAATAAATTAACAAGATGGAAATAAATTTTGCGATGTGTTTTTTTTAATTTACTTTATGTGAATTGTTTTGACGTTGATGGCTTATGTTGTGAGATTTAACAAATCTTCGTTATTTATAAGCAAAGCAAATTTTATAAAATATTTTATTATTTCAACTAGAGTGGCATCCAGATTTTAACTAGTATCTTAACTAATTACCTTCTATAACTAGCTTTTATTATTACGATTTTTAAAAGAACTTTATAAGTTTTAAAATTATCAAAATTTTGTTTAATTAAGTTTAAAATAATTTGAAAAGAATGGTACAATAAAATACTATTATGATCTGTGTACTGCACCAAGAAAACGAAGCTACCCGTTCATTAATCCTTGATAGTTTAGAACAATGCACGCAGAGACTAGTTTACACGATACCAAACATAGAAGTACCTAATTTATTTTGATTATTTATCGTATAATATTTCTAATAAATGTTTATGGCAATTGAATTATTTGGTGTGGATGACTCAAAAACTCAATATAAGAATTTAAAATCAATTGTTTTGTTCTGAGTTTAAAAATTGAACACAATCTAATCATGATCAATTATTTGTAATTTAATTGTATATAACTTTAAGCAATTTTTTATTATTCTTTGTTGATGAAGATTTCTGTCAGTGAGTTTGTTTTCTTTAAAATTTTGGGGGTATCGATGAATTGAACGTTGAGAAACTAAAGCTTAACGATTAATCGTTGTTGAGTTACGTCAATCCTACAATCTTTGATATAATTTTTTTTTGTAAAATATTGATAAGTCAATTACCTACTGTCACTACCAAGCTAGCAAAGTCAAAATTTAAACTCGATTGTTTTGTTCTGGCTTTTAAACACAAAGTAATCATAAGCAATTATTTATAATTTAATTGTATATAACTTCAAGCAATTTTAATATTATTTTTATTATTAAATAATTATGTAAATCTTCTTCAAATAACCTACAATATATATATTTATTAAATTAATAAACTATACTGCATTCAGATTCAAGACAAACGGGAGACGCAAAGTTAACGTGAACAGGGTAGCCAGAGTCATACTTAAGTCTCGCTGGAAATAAATACCATGAAAACTCAAAATATGAATTTCATTTAACATAAGCATAAAGTAACAACATTGTAATATTGTAACAAAAAATCGGAAATGCTTCCACTTTAAATTACATTTATTGTTAGTAGATTACGCTTCTACAAAATCGATCGCTCAAGCGCTGTAAAACCAATTTGGTGCAAGAAATGTACGAAAGACGCGTTGACTACGCATTAGTGTTTATTTACTACAAGTTCGCATTGGTATTAAATGAAGTATATACATATTTTTTACAAATAGATGAAATAATAGATCCAATATTCATGTCAAAAATTATAATTAAATTTGATAATATTAGTGACAATAATCTACCTTTAATTGCTATGTCCGTAATAAAAAAATAGTTTATTAAACACGAAAAAAAAATACTTAAATGGTAATAACCGGCAAAATGTAAAACACCGATGAATTTGGAATGAAAAAATTTTTTAAATACTTTAAAAACGCATAAAATTTTTGAAGATGTCTGGCTGCCATTTTTCTGGGCTTTTGAGGGCACTACTTCTGTTCAATTCAACCAAGTCTGTATCTGCTACAAACTAAGTAATGTCAACAGTTACCTGTAGTTTGAACGTATATTTTGTTCCAGTCACCCACCTTTCTTTGCACAGCACATAAAAGTCAAGATTTTCAAATCACTCGTACTACTTCTTATCACCGATAAGACAAACATTTCTTTTATAAAACCATTCTTAAACCCTACCAGATTATACCCTCCTCTTACCCGCTTAGATACTGCACATGTCATATCCAATCCAATCATATTCAAATACAAAAATCGCTTCTATTCAGTTCTATTCAGTTCTAACAAAAATTTTGAAAAAATTTGTTACTATCACGCATTAATTGTAATCATCAAACCGTATACATTTCTAATATTTAAATTAACACAGAGTTAAATTTTTCAGGTTTAATCCGCGTCTCCGTCAGGACGGTGTGCTTGCTGACTAAAAAAAATATTTATGTGGCTGCCTAAAAATTAATTAAGTTATTGTTGTTTTTTATGTATTTTGTTTAAAAACCCTTTATAACATTGACTTCTAACCCGTCAAACCTGTTCTTTACTTTTTGAGAAAAAGTTATGTAACCACTTCCTATAAAGTTCTAATCATAGTTATCTTGAATTGGTTTGAATGAGTATTTTTATAACTTACTGATTAATTAATTAACCGGTACGAATTACACAAATCTGACTAGGGTAAGGTGCTTTCAAAGAAGTCGTCCAAATAACAAGCTTTTACCTCGAAGAGTTAAATGACTTGATTTGGTTAACAGTAAGATGTTGATATGTACTATACAGTACACTAAGAAATTATTTAACTTAGAGTAAAATGTCACTTATTAAACAAACTTAAGTATTATTTCAAACTAATATAAATGTGATTCGGTACAATTAATAGTAATATAATTATTATAATAATAAATAATCCAATCAAGGTTAACGATACTATTTTTAATTAAATTTTCGAATTTTTTACTACAGTTTGTAGAACATTAATAGGTGGAGATTTGTTACGTTTAAACCTGTAATGGTTTTATTTTATACACCAAATAAACTTGTGTCGTGAGCAATATGTTAGCACGGAATATAAATCGAGGAAACGTATGTCGCGATTAATACGTTACGACGAAATTCGTATCTGGCGCGCATTCTGAAAATTTTCGATTGATTGAAAATAATTATCGATTTTTATTTCCGCAATAGGCTCGACATATTGTACTTGTTTCTTGCTAAAACTGGTACTGTTGGAAGATCGTTGATTAAAAACTTCTTGAATAGTTTGAGGTGTTTTAACAATTTATCAATAATAATTGGTTAAGCTTTATTTGTCTAAATCTACTCTGAGTATTCGTTTTTTTCTCTTTTCTTAGTACAATTTCTAAAAGTTACGTGGATGTTTCCTCTTGGTTACTTCCTGTAGTTGATTTATATTTGAATGGCTGATTGGGACAACATTTCCTTCTATGAAATACTTCACCGCCAGTATCTATAATATCAGACGGCTGAAAGCAACTTTTGGGTATTACGAATACTACTGAAAGGGTGGATGTCTGTTCATCAAGGGCTAAGCATAGAAATAGAACAACAACTTCCATTTCTTTTCTAATACATTCCTCATAAAACTTTTATTGTCCGTGCAGTACTGCGAGAACTTATCGATTTTGTCACCATTAGTGAAATATTACTTTAGGACACCGTCACAATAAGTGCAGCTAAGTTTTAGTATTAAGATTTATGTTTATTGTTTGCAAGTGGAACACTCAGTTACATACGAAATATAACGGCGTTAGGCTTTTATAAATAAGTAGAATAGCATTAGGTGGTACGCTCAATAACCTCAATACTTTAATCGGCTCAATACGGGCTTGTTCACTTTAAATTGATCGTGTTACGCAAACTCAAAATGCCTTTTGGGTCTACACACTAATACGTGTGGTAATTAATAATGTTAAGGTGAAGCAATAAAATTTTGTAGGGTATCGGTATTGGAAAACAAATCTAAAAGAGTACAAAAGCGCAAACAACATTAAGAAAATTTTTGAAAAATCTTTCAGATCACATTAATAAATTAACAGTGCGAAAAAGTTAGGCTGTTAAATTCACGTCGAAATACAGATACGAATACGCGACAAATATAAATTTAATAAAGAAAACATGGAATAGTTTCAACTTAACTTTATTGTTTGTAGGCTGCAATCAGATGTAGGCATGTTCGACAGCTGCAGTATCTCAAGACAGACGACAGGCAGTAGTGTAGTGTAGAGAAGTAAATAGAATAACAGGAATTAGATGTAAAGATGTGGATGGCCCAAAAAAACCCAAAAAGTAAACTGGAAGTCACTAGTTATCTTCGACAAAATTCTCGACTGCTGCCTGGATAGAAACCAATTCTATAGCGATCAGTTTTTACGGAATAATTGGATTGTGTGGTAAACCACTCTTATTCATGGCTTTGCTTTTAAGATAATTATTTAATTGCCATTATCCACATCCGGGTAGGTGTTCTGTAACGTGTTGAAAAGATGAGGGTAAAATAGAGACTTTAAAAAAGTAAAATACCCACGACGTTGAAAAGTGTCACGCGGTTATCACTCAGCTTACTAGAAATCTTTTCCTTGGGTTCTATATCCAATAACAGTTAATTACTAAATCCAGATTCCTCAAGTCTTAACTTTTCGGAAAATACGACATTTTCTACGTCAATGTTCAGGTAAAAGAAAAAACATGCTTTTAAATTTTTGTCAAGGGAACGTACCAATTTTCCAAGGTCGGCAACTAGTAAAGTGGCAAACTCCCTACTTAACGTTTGTACTTGAAGTGATTGCTACAAGAATGCACGGACGCAACCTTAGTTGCTTAAACTACATGTTAATGCACTTTTATGACGCTAAAAAGTGGATTCCTAATAATATAGTAAAAAGAACCGTCACACGACCTAAACAAAGAGTATCAGATGTATATAGCTAACCGGCGCAATCCTCTACATAACTGAGCTATAGAAAGTGGTGTTAGAATGGTAAATACTGAAAAACTAATTTGAATAGAAAATCGTGGTAATTTTATTACTGGTACCAACGCGAATTTAATATTAAATATATTCCCATTACTTTCCTAATTATGTCTAATTAACCTATTTAACGTTTAACTATAATAATGAAATACTATCGCAAGCAAATGTGTAATTAATTTGTCCGAAGATCCATCGGGCAAAAAAATTATCACAAACTGTGCTAAATTGTAATTAATTTCGGTCGTTAACGATCTGTTTTAAACATATATGTAATTATAATTATAGAAGTTCTCGATAAGAATCCAGTGTAAAAAAATATCTTAAAAGTAGATTAACGTAGTTTTCCAGTCGAGTTACGTGCTGCACGAGGAATAATAGTCCTAAATTTTACTTCTTGAAGAGAAAGTATTAATTTGCCCCCTGAGGTAGTTTGAAAACGATTGACAAAATAGCACATGCGTTGGTAAAGAAACTTCTTCTAAACTTACGGCATTTGGCAGTGCACCAAAGCCAAACAAAAGTAAATGCAGCATTAAGTTACGCCTACATTCGTCAATCTACAAGTATTTAAATATTTTGCAGATTTTACACAATACCATATACCGAAATAAATTTCATTTAGTTAACATACGAACCCAATTTTTCAAGTAAGTCACAAGAACTATTACACTTTCGTTATCAGTCTTACACTGTCCATGTTCGCAGCATTAATATTTCAAATTACCTTAAATTGTAATTACTGCAAATATAAAAACATTTTACGTTCATTTGAATGATATTAATAACGAAAAACAACTGCAATGAAAACAAGTGTTTTACGTAGAACTCCACGTTGCTCCAATAATAACAAACTTATAAGAACGTGAAGAAAGTGGAAACGACATAAAAAGCTTTGCTCAAAATTAAAGTAACCATCTAAGATTTGTTGATGGAATTTTGATAGAAAAAATAAACAATAAACGTTAAATAACTGTTTTCTAAAATGTTAAGTAATGTATTGGCATTAAAACTTAGGAAGTTCGTAAACACAATTTAAGATAATTAAAGCCGTCGAAAAAAAAATCGTTAGTGCGGATTCTTTTCCCTGCTTCGTGATTGCACATCTATATTTATTTAGTAAATAAAGCTAATTCCCACTGCAATATATTTACGTGTAGTTTTTCTGTGCGGCTGTATTGGTTTTGACTGATTGATTGAGTTTGCTGTTAACTTGTGGTTAAATTGAGGTTACTGACAAATTTATTATTTTGTAATACTCATACTTGTAGAGAAAAATCAGCGAATTAGTTGAAAATTATTAAATAACACCTTGTATTGACTATTAAAAAAATAATGAAATTGCTCGTTTTTTACATAATCAGGTTTTTATGCAACACTACCTTTTTAATACACAAAAGGCCTAATTATCAGACGCGCTTAAAAAAACTTTTATGTTTAAGCATCTGGTTCTATTGTTTTCTGTGTGCTTAAAAAAGAAACCTTTATCTTTAAAATAATAATACAATGTTTTGTTGTATTTAATGTAAGTATATTTAGACCAGTTTCTATAACATGAAATTTGAATTTAAAAATTTAAATCTAAGAATAATAAATAATGTTCAGTAAGATTTTTACCAACTGCACAATTAAATACAAGTGTCATTTATTGATACAGACATTTTAAAATTGAATATAGAGATAATCGACAGTAATATAACAAGACCTTGTTCTTTTTTAGGATCATTTCGTCTAGACTTAATTTTGGCATTAATAATCTTTGATTATAAATTATTAATGCCAAAATTAAGTCGAGAAAAATTGTAAAAATACGAGAAATTTAGTAGCAATAAAATAGTAGCTAATTTGTGAAAGTCGCATTATATTTAATAAGATTATTTCGTGAGTCAAAAATAATTCCTTCAGGTGAATATTGAGGACGATGACCAAATAGTCGACTATTTACCACCAACGTGAATAGTCGCTTTATTTCGTTTTGATTGGTTGCGCCAAATCAGTTTCCAAGTACGTGATTGGTGGAAAATTTAAATTTGACAGACGAAGGAAATTATCACTAAAGTAATTTTGCCAAAACATGTATAAGCAGTTACAAAAGTCGATTCTTTAATTATTATCGCCAACTAAGCGTTAGCAGAAATAACAATCTTGAATAACCTGCTGTAAATCTAAAAAAGATTTATTACTTAAACGAGGGTACATCATATACCACCAATACAATGCTGCTAAATTTAATGACGCTCGTGCTAACGTTGCATGTCGGAAAAGTAATCTGCACTAAAGTAAATTTGTCGCAAATGTGTAAACACTTAGTTGTGATGTGTGTATACCTACTATTGAAACGTATTAAAGAGTTACTTGTTTATATTCTCTTATTTTAAAGTTTGTAATATTTACTTAATTTTTTTGCAAACTTGATAAATGCAGCACAGAAGCAACCCTGCGATTAAATTTTCTGAAGTAAATAATTCAGCGATGTTAGTTTGATCTTTTAATTGTTTTACAAACTTTTTAAGCGCAAAGCGTAAACATTCGTTAGCATCGTAAACAACATTCACATTCAGAGTTTTTTTTATATTTAACGAAACATTTAACTATTTTCAAAGAAACTGTTGTGGTGATCTAATTAATTTTCAGTTCAGTATCGTAGTATGTGTAAAGATGCTCTTTAACTTTGAAAAAAGGAAAAAAATTAAAAAAAAAAATCTGATACCTTTTGTTTAGGTCGTGTGACGGTTCTTTTTACTATTATTAGGAATCTACTTTTTAGCGTCATAAAAGTGCATTAACATGTAGTTTAGGTAATTAAGGTTGCGTCCGTGCATTCTTGTAGCAATCACTTCAAGTACAAACGTTAAGTAGGGAGTTTGCCACTTTACTAGTTGCCGACCCTGGAAAATTGGTACGTTCCCCTGGCAAAAATTTAAAAGCATGTTTTTTCTTTTACCTGAACATTGACGTAGAAAGTGTCGTATTTTCCGAAAAGTTAAGACTTGAGGAATCTGGATTTAGTAATTAACTGTTATTGGATATAAAACCCAAGGAAAAGATTTCTAGTAAGCTGAGGGATAACCGTGTCACACTTTTTAACGTCGTGGGTATTTTTACTTTTTTAAAGTCTTTATTTTACCTTCATCTTTTTCAACACGTTGCAGAACACCTACCCGGATGTGGATAATGGCAATTAAATAATTATATTAAAAGCGAAGCCGTGAATGAGAGTGGTTTACCAATCAATCTAATCATTCCGTAAAAACTGATCGCTATAGAATTGGTTCCTATCCAAGTTGCAGTCGAAAATTTTGTCGAAGATAACTAGTGACTTCCAGTTTACTTTTTGGGTTTTTTTGAGCCATCCACATCTTTACATTTAATTCCTGTTACTCTATTTACTTCTCTACACTACACTACTGCCTGTTGTCTGTCCTGAGATACTGCAGCTGTCAAACCTGCCTACATCTGATCGCAGCCTACAAACAATAAAGCTAAGTTAAAACTATTCCATGATTTCTTTATTAAATTTATATTTGTTGCGTATTCGTATCTGTATTTTGACGTGAATTTAACAACCTAACTTTTTGCGCACTGTTAATTTATTAATGTGATCTGAAAGATTTTTCAGATATTTTCTTAATGTTGTTTGCGCTTTTGTACTCTTTTAGTTTTGCTCTCCAATACCGATACCCTACAAAATTTTATTGTTTCACCTTAACATTATTAATTACCACACGTATTAGTGTGTAGACACTTGTATAAAATTCAAGTAGCACGTTTATGCGCTTATTTTGTGCGGCTAGTAACTATTTCAAGCGGTTTTGCTGAATTCTTAACAGAACAAATCTTTTATTTAACTATTATTTTAATAATTTGTATTGTGCTTTCACCTACACTATATTATTGTCTATTTTTATATGTGTTGTCGTTGTTTTGAAGCCTAGTCGTTTTACAAAAATTATATTTTTACCATCTTACGGTTTGTTTTTGTATTTCGGAAATCCCATTTGCTGTAGAAGATTGTAACAGGATTTTTTTGTACGTCGCACAAATTTAGTGTGATTTTCGCTGGAGTTACTTGTAGCGCCGGTAGATGGAAGTCTTTGGTTTATTTTACGGTATTTGTTGGTCACTTCCGTCCTAAGTGTGCTCTGTGATGTGTTGATCTTTATCTTTGTGGTGTTCGCATGCGCTCCGTTGTGGTAACGCTTAGGGTATGACTATTGATAGCAACAATGCCCATTGTTTCCGTCTAATATTTTAGCACATTTTACGCGTTTTTGCATTTGATCACCACGAAATTACGGTTACAAGTTTATGGAGACGAATCATTTTTACTAGCTCCTTGACAACAAGCAACGTGACTACTGGGACGAAACACAATTACTATCACGACGGTTTTACTACAAAAGGTCTACCTAGTTTCTCTGTGTACGAGTTGTGTTATTAGAGGACGGCATCCAACACTCGAAACCGTACGGGCCGCTTCGCCAACCACACCCGCTCTGTACCTGCCTTCGTAGCTACCTACTAGAATTATCTAAGGTACTGTGTTTTACTTGTTTTCTTGCTCGTTGGAACCAGTTATGAATCGACCTTAGCCCCGCCGTTGAACTTAAACGCAAAATTAACCTAACGCTTACTGCGTCGTAAATTTAGTTAGCCCAAAGAAAAAACGGGTATTGCTACGTCAGCCCGCTGCGATTTGTGTTTCTTTTACTTGTTTAAATTGTGTAATTGTTGCTTTAGAAATATAAATCCGAGGGGAAACCACTTCACAGATTTTTCAACATTATTACCCTTATGGGGAATTATTCGATCGATATTACCTTATATTGCTCAAAATTCCTTGTATTGCCCCATATTGCCTCTGTTTATACTTTACTACTTGTACATTACCCATTACTACCACGTATTTCCCAGATATTACCTCTGTATCCTTATATTATTCAAGTATTACCTCGGTATTACCCAAATCTTACGGTGACATTGTTATAGATATAGGTAGCTTTGTCATGTTCTTACAAGTAGATAGTAATGATTGAAAAGATATAAGTATGATAAACCCTATGAACCTTATCTACCTACTTCATAAAAATTTATTTTTCAAACTTAGTTACAGTTTAACTATATAACTAAAACTGGAGTATTTCTTAAAAAAAAAGAGAACCTAACACTGAACAAAAAAATATTCTAAGATTGATTTTTTTGTAGTTTGTATTTTTTATTTATACTTAATAGGTCTTGACTTTTCAATTGACATGGGCCATTTCCTAAAAGTTTTACTGGACCATACATCACGTATTTAGCTGGTACCGTGGCAAGGTCGGGATGTGTGGGCCAAATAAAGTCGTTTAGCTCTCGCTTGAGAAACTTGAAACGAAATTCATTAAGATTATCTTTGGATACCGCTCTACCAATGAACCATTCTTCGTCATAATAAACAGCATAATAATCTTCCAGTTGTATTTTGATCACCTTAAAAAAGGTAAAATGATATTTCTACATATATACTTATTTTTCTTACCTCAACTTCAGTATTTACTAAATTTCTTTCTTCGTCATCGGATATTGCTGAAAATTCTTCAAGGTCTGTTGAATCGTTATAAACAACTTCTGTTTCGTCTTCCGTTTCTTCTTCGCTTAAAATCTGTTCAGCATCTCTTCTTTTTTCACGAAATTTTGTTTTTGGTCTTCGTATTGGTATAAAATCGTCTTATTCTATCCGTGTTCACCCTTCCTTTCCCTCTTCGAGCAACCAACAATATGTTGTTTTTTTATGACAGCGTCTCCTCTTTTGCCCAATTTAACTTTTAAAAATGGACTGTCCTCATCCACCACATCGACTACATTAGAATAATCCTTTAAGTTTATAACGTTACCAATATTTTCTACTTCCGACATATTTCCATTCTTTTCGGGAACGTCTAATAGTTCAATATTACTTCTATCATCTTCCAAGTAATTATTTATGTTATCATCTTCTTCCTGATCTAATATAGTACTTTCTTGTTTTACCTCTAATGCTACTTCTTTCCATGACTTTTCTATGTACTCTATTATACCGAACGATTTTATATCTGCTTGTGCATCTCTTAAGGCGGAGTTGATTAATAATCCAATTTCAGTATCACTGAATTTACCAAAATCTGTTTCATATTCGCTATGATTTTCTCGGATGATTTCAGCATGCCTTTTATTTCTTGGAAATGTAATTGTTTCTTTCAGTTCAAAAGTGACGTCATTAAGAACTTTGATGTTACCAATTCTCTGAATCATGTCCTTGATGCTGAAATTAACAACAGTAGCGAAGGTACTTGTTAGGGATCTAATACTTCTGAAAATACTTTCACATGATTGGCTTCCGAACAACAATGGGCTAAACATACTTGGGGATAGCTTCTTGTCTCTGAATATTGTCACTAGCTTCAAAAGGTGATGAGCATTTAATTCTATACAGAGATAGGCATTATCGGTAATGAAGTTATCTTTTACTTTGAATATTTTACTTTTCTTCACCCAATTTCTCCATATCCGAAAAACGAAAACAGAATACCACAAGTTATAAAGTCGTTTCTCCAGAGTTAAATTTTTTTCTAAGTAGCAACTTGTAACAAAACCCATTAATTTCAAGTAATAAGATGTTCCCTTGCATTCTGGAAAATTATTTAGCAACTCTTGTACTTTAAAATTGGTTATCTTCAGAACGCTGTTGAAGTTCATCTTGTCGTCTGGGTTAATATCCGAAATTGTCAAAAAATGTTCGCTTTTATCAAATTTCTCAATTAACATATGCAAATGGTCTATAGAGATGTTGTATTTTCCTACAGGCAAAATAATATTTTTTTTCAACAAACGATTTCTTAGCTTGGTTCCTATATGGATAGTGTCTTGGACGAAACATTCAAACTCTTTGATGGAGATGTGAAACCAGGGCCAATCTGAATACTCATGATGAGACAGTTCTGATAGAGTCCGCATTGCTTTTAAAAACCGAGTGTCACCATCTGATGAAAAACCAAGTATTTGTAAACCATGCTTCGTAGCTTCTCTTTTCATATCAGTTATCAGTGCCAAACAAAGATAAACAGTAAGCGGGGAAATTTCTCGAAAGTGGTTGAGCCATGATGATGTGAGCGTAGTTAGTTATTACAGTTTTTAACTTGTATTAAGAATTTGTTATCAATTAATTGTAACCTATGTATTGTTTTGTAATTATGTTTTCTTTTAAAAAAATACAGGCCTTGATAAAGACCGGACTGTTCCGGTCGAAACGTTGGCGAAACAGCAAAACTTTGATGGTTGTCTGATTTCTCTTCACCTTAAATTCCTGTAGAAGGCTCATCCTGGTTGAGAATACTCATCACCTAAATACAATAAAGGGAGTGCCATAATAATTAAGAAATGTATGACTTAATTACTGGATGTACCACAAAAACTGAAACACTAGTACCCGTATGGTCAATTTACAAAAAGATTTTTAAATAAAAATCTCCGAAAATCCTATTACTCCACATCATATATGATGGGGAGTTATGCGACGGTTTCTAAACCGAAAATTTTGACCCCCATTTTTTTTTACTTTTTCCGAAGAATTAGAGTTAGTATGATATAATAAAGCAAAAAAAAATTTTTGTCCTGTGGCCGGCCGTCCGTCCGTACGTAAACAAGATTCCGGCTAAACCACCGGCCCGATTTTTATGAAACTTGACATGTATATGTCATTTGTAATTCCTCAGATCTGATTAGTTTTTTTCTAATTATTTTTTAGAATTTTTCTTTTAATAAATGTTGTTTGTAATTTAGTTCTACATAACTTTTATTTAAACTATTTTTGGATTTAACAAATAATTACTGAGATATTGTTATCACATTAATTGTTTTAATGATATCTCCAAAAATATTAATTATAGAAAAAGAGTTATATAAAGAAAGTTGTTGTAAATTACATTATGTAAAATTTTCCTTAAGCTATTTTTTCTATAACCCAATTTTCGAGCAAAATTTACGTCAAGGCGCACTTTCTATTATAACACAGCACATTTCATAGTATCGGAACGATGTGGAGTTCTGCACGAAATGCTTGTTTTTTAATTCAACGATATGAAATGTTTATGATTCGTTCAAAAAGTGAAGAATTTATGATAATTTGCAGCAAAATTTTCTAATTTTGAAGGATTGCCATATTCAAGTATACTATACCAGTATTAGTTTATAAGCTATGTATTAGTTATTTAATAAAATAGCAATTTTTAATTATTTTCTGATGCCGTATTAACAAATTCGTAAATAAAAGTCAAGGTAAAGGTATTACAAAAACATCAGATTAATGCAGATTATAGTTTATAGATACTTACCAATTTTTCTTCAGAGAAAAGTTTATTACACACTGCGTCACATCATTACCCAAGGTGTCGTTGTGAATTGCGATATTACATTTTCGTTCAACATTAGTGACTACTTAGTTCGACTTATTCTTTTCGGAAATTTTCGCGATTTATCGTTATGTCTCCGAAACTATTCCCGTGATAATACCCCCGTATTTCCTTATATTACACTATATTACCTTACAATACCACATATTGCCTCAAAATTTCCTATAATACCTCATATTGTCCCGTATTGCCCATATTTCCTCATAATACCTCGTCTTATCTCTATATTACCTACGATTTTGAACATTATTACCCCAGTGGTTTCCCCCTCGTATAAATCTAACTAGTTACTTTTTTTAGTGCGAGTATTTTATAGTAACCCATGAATACATTAATCGTTCTATCTTGCGGTAATGTAAATATCTTCTTTGATTACAAGATAGTGGCGCCGAGAAAGGGTATTGACAATACTTAAATAAGACGGTTTTTTTAGTATCCATACTCAAATCTACGACTCACGCCTCACCGTACTCTAGTGAATTACCGGCTGATACTAGTTGTCCGTCGGATACAATCTTACTATTGTGTTCAATAAATTTTTCTATTTCTTCTCTTTCTCCTTTAAAAACTCGTCGAGAATTACAAATTCGGTCTAAATTATTTTAATTTGTACGTTACAAGATTGTCTGCGCGGTCTACTAGGTGGTGCCCTATTATTTACTTCTTTAGTGTAAAAACCGTCAATTTAATTACTCGTAACTACCCCACAATTCTTCTCCGACTAGCAATGCTACAGGCCAGGTTTTCATTATTGGTTAAACTTTATAGTTTGTTTACAAATAAACCGTAACAGTCGTAAACATAAAACAATGCATTTACAACATTTTATAACTAAAATTCCTTATTAATATCGTTACTACTTCTACTAACAAAAATATAACGATGTTGATAAGTCAAGCCGTATATATTATATTTGTGAATTGCGCTTAGCTTGTACGAATGCTATTAAGACATGAATAGAAGGACTATAAGGTACAGTATACGAATTAGACTGATAAAATGAAGTTACTTATATAATGCATTCTAACTACAACGAGCCATCTTTAATATTTCCTTTAGTATTTAGTAGTGAGCAAAATCAAAGACATAGTATTTAATTTTAGAGGGAAATTTTTTAAATGTCAATTTTAACCTTAAAACATCTACACTTGGTAAGAATTAAAACTTCCACGGCCGGAGTCATTGTTGAAACAAAAACGTCTTTCGCGATTGGTCCGTGCCGAAAAGGTAACCCTAGTTGCCAACGTTTTGCCGCCTATCGTAAGAGTCTTCATTAAGGTAAAAAACTTAAAACAAACAAATGAAAGTTCAAAGTAAACGACTAAAAATCCGGTAATCAATTTGTTAAAAGTAGGTAGTGGTAATTACTTTATTCTTGTAAATTGGCTGGGTATCATATTACACTAAGCAAGTCATGAAAACAAAAAACATTATCTTGCTATGCCTTTCAACTAAATGAGATTTTGTTAATCTTAAATTAAATTAATTATGCATATGTTAGGGATTTCTTAAGTTTTTTTAATCATTAACAAAAAATTACGTTCAATAGAAAATTCTAATGACACGTTTCAAAAATTATTTTTATTTCTCTCAATTGTCACATTCATTCTGTGAACAATAACATCCATAATCAAAATTTTAAAAGTAAATAAAAATATAAAAACTTTAACAATAACATTCTCCAACCACTTAGATAATTGATGCACCGAGCGTACAAAAGTACCATTCTGAGTCTTTACTTCGACAATCCTAACGTTGCCGTCTCGTCCGGGAAAAAATGCACAAACTCTTCCAGTTTGCCAACTATTTCAAGAATCTTCAGCTACAGCTAGTATATCATCTATCTGGAGATTATGGTTTTTTAAATGCCATTTGCTTCTTTTTTGTTGATTGGGTAGATATTTCTTTTTCAACCTTTGCCAGAATCTGTCAGTTAGATATTGTGAAATACGCCACTATTTTCTGCCATATAAATCAGACGATGTAAAGACGCCTGAAGAATTTTTCGTATTAGGAATTCCAATCAAGAAGTTCATAGGTGTGGGAGCTTGTAATTCATCATCTGGGCTACTTATATATACAAAATAGGTATGCTATTTATTAGGTTCTCAACTTCACAAATCAAAGTGTACAAAACTTTATCAGTGGGATGTTGTTCTTTCAGTATGATGTACAATACTTTTTTGACTGACTTGATTAAGCGTTCCCATACACCTCCTTCATATGGTGCCGAAGGAGAATTAAACATCCATTTGCATTTGTTTTTTGAGTGGTACTTAACAATTTGGTTTTAATTCATTTCTTCTAAACTTCTCCTCATTTTCTTTTCAGCCCCTACAAAGTTCGTCCCATTGTCTGAGTGTATTTTCAATGGACTTCCACGCCAACTAATATATTTTCTAAGTGCCATAATTGCCAAATCTGTTAAAAGGGAGTGCACTATCTCTAAGTAAATTGCTCTAGTATTAAAACATGTAATAATCACGCCATATCTTTTATCTACACTTCGTTTTACTTTCACCAACAAAGGGCCAAAATAATCAATTCCACAATATGAAAATGGCCGTGTAAATGCTTTTAACCTACTTTCAGGAAGTGGTTTAATTTGGGTTTTCTCGATTTTACAAAACTGGCAACTCAGCAAAACCCTCTTGACACTTTGATATAAGGTAATAATCTAGAATTTTGATCTCAAATTGTTCATTAATGTTTCTGTACCTGTGGGATATAACATTTCGTGGTAATACTGGATCAAGAGTCATACTACTCTGATAGAAGAATTATCGGGAATTTATCGTCGTAGAAAATATCCGCATATTTGATTTAGTTGTCCATCCTGAGCACTTTATTTTCATCTATAAATAAAAACAGTTGAAACAGTTTAGAGTTTTTTAAACCTGTCTGTTCCTTTTAGTGCTTCCAAATCCTCAGCAAAACTTTTTGATTGTATATTTTTCTACTATAAGTTATTAACTTTTTTTTAATTCTTATGGCGACAATTCTTCTTTTTTATATTTCTACGAGTATCTACAGTTGTCAATAAACCAAAAGATCCATCCTGTAGCTCTCAGTAGTTTGTACCATCTTAAAAATTTATTCTTATCTGGTAAGTCTAAATTAGCTTGAGTAACTAGATTTACGTATTCTTCTACAAAATTACTTTCCGTTGTTTCTTCTTTGGGCCTAAAAGATTCTTTTTTTAGAAGGAACTCCGGACCCTTCATCCATATTGAATTCTTGGAAAAGTTAAACTTAAAAACTGATTTGGTACCTAAGTCTGCTGGATTATTTATCAACAGTACCTATTTCTAATTTTAATATTTGTTGAATTTACAATTTCTTGAATTTTGTGAGTTTTAAAAGATTTTAATCTTAGTGTCTTTGAGCAAATCCACGTCAAAACTACCTTGGAATATGTCCACCAGAAAATTTCTGAGATTTTATAGTAACTTTCTTTCTTAATTTGACATCCTAACAGGGTTGCTGAAATCGATGCTTGTAACTCTATTCTTGGAATATTTATGGTTTTTCTAAAAGATTCAAACTTACATTTTGAAAATACCAAGATGTTTCTAAAATATTTCCTAGTCTTAAAATCGCACTGCAAACTTTGTGGTTAGAATCAAATCTACCTCCTCAGATAGGAAAATCTTATAGTAATTGAAGCTGCACTACGTAGGTTGCGTAAATAATTAAATTTGAAAACAAGATTTTTTTATTGCAGGAAGAATGTTATGATGTGCGTATAGAATCAAATCTAAAGACAGGATATTTGTTATACATCAAGAACGTTAAAAAATCATTTGAAAATTGCTGTTATTAAGATAATAATTCGAAGTCATATATAAGACGGTTAATCGTCAGCAATAAATTTCAAGCGGTTACATTGAGATAGTTCTAAAGGATCTCAAGAGGATAACTCAGAAAGAAAATGAATTTTAACTATAAAACTCGCCTTTTTATACTGTAAATTTATCTATTTAAAGGAGGTAAACTTCACATACAATTAATTTATAGAAGGAAAAATGGCGGCAAAAAACTTCTTATTTTTAAAAACTTTATCTATTAATGTTTGTTACAATTTTGACAAGTTTGTCAGTTATAGGAATCAAACATGAAAAAATTGTTTTTAACCGATGGTACAGCATAACTGGTGGCGCATTAGTGCGAGGAAGGTGGATATCTCGGAAAATATTGGGGTTAGAAAAAAACTTTTTCAATAAAAGTTGTGAAAATCACGCACATTTTAAAATTATTTTTGTTTATACAAGGTGTTCCATAAAAGTGGAACATACAAAAATTACGTTTTTTAAATAGAATTACCCATATTTTATTACAAATTTGGATTCCTTGAAATATTATAATGTAACTTTATACATTATACATAGTGTCTAAAATGAAGGGTTTTCCCATTATTTTACTTTTCCGGAAAAATTGTCGTTTCGAAAAAATTAAATAACTCAGTTATCAGGTGAGTATTCCTGCAAGATTATAAATTTTGTATACAGTTTGCTCTTTTCGAGCCCTTCTAGGTGGAGGTGTTTTTTAAATTTTTTTTAATTATTTATTTGTCAACGCCGACGTTTCGCCCCTATGCGTAGGGCTTTATCAAGGCTAAAAAATTTTTATTTAATATAAGACATGAATGTTATACATAAACTAATACAAATTAGAAATTAAAATTAGAAAACGGTATACATTAATTATAGTAACCAGTGACTAATCACCAACAAGATTAAAAAGAAGAATTCCTTAGTTATATAAGTTTCAATGAAAATTATTAAGAATAAACGCGATAAAAGATAAAAAAAGATAACCGATATTGGACTCACCTCATAACAATAAAAAGTTGATAGTCTCAAATACCATCAATTGATGGAACGTCACACACGGATTAAAAAACAACAAAAAAAACAGTCAACTATATATATATATATATATATATATTAGCAACTTTGCCGACAGGTATGTAAAGCAGTTACATAGTCGATTCATCAATAATTATAGCCAACCTAACAGTTGGCAAGTATAAAAATACCTGTCGGCAAAAGTTGTTAGAACATTTTCGTACGTGAACGCTTTTCACTGAGTCGACACTAAGATGTACGAAAAATCTTATCATTTAAATATATATATATATATATATATATATATACCTAGAAGGGCTCGAAAAGAGCAAAGTGTAGTACATAACTCAGTTATTTTGGAATTTATCCAACTCAGATTTTGCAGCTTTAATGTGCATTACATGTGCTAACTACAGCTAGTTGTTCACCTTTCCAGCCTCGCTGGGTTTTGAGTAATCAGTAATTTCAATTAAACTCCCTAATTTCATGGATAACTTGATTTTTCAAATGGCCCCACCTAATTTTTAGATGCCGTTAAACGTGGAATTTGATATGATTTCTAGTGATAAGGTTGTAGGAATTTTAAGTAAGAGTGAAATACCTACAATCTTATCAGTAAAAGCTTATGAGATTCTACGTTCAACGGAACATAAAAAATTACGTGATGTCATTTCAAAAAATCAAGTTATCTTTGAATTTAGGGAGTTCAATTTAAATAACTGATTACTCAAATCCCAGCGAGGTTGAAAAGGTAAACAACTAAATGTCGTTAGCACATTTATCATATTAAAGCTGCGAAATCAGAGTTAGATAAATTCCAGGATTACTGAGTTATTTAATTTTTTCGAAATTTTAATTTTTCCGGAAAAAGTAAAATAATGCGAAAACCCTCTATTTTAAAATAGTATATAATGCATAAGTTACATTAGAATTTGCCAAGGAATTCAAATTTGTATTATGGGACACCCTGTATAAAAAAAATAATTTTAAGATGTGCACAACTTTCATTGCTAAAGTTTTTTTCTAACTCCAATATTTTTTAAGTTATCCACCTTCCTTGCACTAATGGGCCATCTTATATCTACATATAAACAAAACAGCTCAAAACTACTTAGACTAATTAAAATTGATTAGAAATAAATTGATATTAACTGAAGAATAATAAACTAAACGAAAACGTTTTGAGGAAAAACTTGGATGTAAAATTTTCATAAGAAAAAATTGTGTATATAATTCTCATGAAATGACTATTAAGACACTCGCAACGCATTAGGAAATTTGTCTTTGGTTCATTTCTTAATGCGATTGCTCGTGTCTTAATAGCAATCATTTATTCATTCCATTTACTATTTTCGTCTTTTTACCTTTACTGAAATTATAAATAAAATTTGATCAAAAAAAACCTCCGTGCGTTTATTCTAAATAAACGATATTAGTCAACTGTTTATACATTTTTGTTTGTTGAAAATTACCTATAATGCAATTTTAAACCATTTTGTTAAAGAATCATTATATTTATGTGTGGTTTTAATAACTTCAAGCATAATCTCTTTTTAGTTTCAATACCAATATTGATTCTTTAATACAGTTTGAGAACCGCATTTTAAACGTAATTAGTTTATAAACATAATTAATCATTTCCTCAACATTTGGCTTAAGGCGCTGATTGAAATCGATAAACTTTGGCACGTTTACGTTAAGAGGTGCGATCAAGGCAATTATTTAGTTCATTGCCTGCAATACAACATAAGTTTTTGCATTTAAACTAGAATTAACTAATTTTAGAAACTGATACAAATCTCGTCACCATTACTGAGTTTGTGTTGGTAGAATATTGAAATCTGAATACTATTGTAAACTATCTACTAACTAAATACCAAAACATTAGAAATTTTAAGTAACTCCAATTGTTAAAAGAATTTGATTCTTAGGATTTGTTATAGAAACCTCGGATAAATTTAATCTTAGATTCGAGTTTTATGTAACAGGTTTGTATTGAACACTATTAAAAACGCGATATCAAAGGTGGAGCCTTTGTTAGGATGCGAGTTTTGAGTAAAATTGCTTAAGAAAACAGATTAAAATTTAATCAACACTAATGTACTATCTAAAACACACACAACGAGTATAATTGGGCAGGATAATTTAATAAATATGAAAATTAGAAAATGTCAGACTATTTATTTTGGATAAATATAAAATTGAATAAATTACTTGATTGATAACACAGAACAACATTAAATCGATTGTTTTGATACTTGTGATCGAGCATAAAATTTTGAATTAGAATATGCCTTCTTTTTTTTCTATTGCCTAAGCGTTGTTTATTTGATCCTTTGTGGTTATTGCAATTCGCGACGTGTGGAAAATTTGTAACTTATTTATTTAATTATGGCAAGTAGTCGTTTGAGAAATGACTCAATCTCGTTCTGACGGGGTAAATTAAACAGGCACACGAATTTTGAGAAACTAAAATTACCAGTGTAAAATATACGTTTCAGAGAGTAGGTATATTTCCGAAAAAAAATGCGGATTATTCAATAATTTTTCAAAAAAAAGAAATTCTAATAACTGTAACTTCGCAACTATCAATTGACCGGTGACCCTGATCAAATAAAATGATCTTCAATCACATGAAAATAACTAAAATTAATTAAAACAAATGTTACTTAAAACAATAGTTTTTTTTTAAATTGTTATTATGATTGTAATTAAAATAAAAAGTTGTAGTAACCTAACAACCAACACCGTTTCCCCTTGATCACAGAAAAACTTAAACTGATCAAAACAAATTCACCTAAAAAAATTTATCGTAAGTGTAATTTAAAAAAAATTGTAATAACCGCAACCTACCAACCAAACCCTTCACCCCCGTTTACATAAAAACAATTTAAATTGATTAAAACAAATTTTACGTAAAAAAATAAAGTTTTTTTTTTAATTAAAAGAAATTAGAATAACTGAACAACACCGTTCACCCCCGATCACATGACAACAACTTTTTAAAATTATTATTGTAACTGTAATTTTTTAAAGAAAGGAATTGGAATTACTCTAACCTACCAACCAACACCGTTTACCCCCGACATTTGAAAACAATTACATTGCTTAAATCAAACTTTATGAGTAAAATTTTTGAAGACAGCAAATGAGACACAGATAATGTATCAAAAAAAAACTTCATTACAATCATTAACTTCCTGTGAAATGGTAGATGGAACGTACAACAATTTAACCTATATAAATGGTGTCACGAAAACAAGCAAAATCTTCCGGTCGGTACTTTTATGGTTTGGCTGGAGCCAAAAAATCATGATAAAGATTGTTATTTTTGTTCCTGTAATGAGTATAGCTTTAATCAAAATAATAAAAGTCACATTGTTTATCGTGCTTCATTTTCTATTTCCCATGCTCCAACAATAAAAATTCCCTTAAATGAATCGGCTTCGGATGTTAAAGAAACAGTAAGCAGTCAAGAAATATTTTGCCCTGATTCAAGTTCTGTACCGCAATTGTTTACACAAAGTGAACTAAATGGTTTAGTTCAAGATCTAGCTATGGCTAAATATTTAGCTCAACTTTTTGGATCTAGGCTTAAGACTAAACCAACAACGTTCGCATGTTATAGAAATCGTGAAGATAAATTTTTGCAATATTTTTTCTAAGAGGGTTCTTGGTACACTGTAATAATATAAATAAACTTATATTTAAAAAGGAATAAAATACAGGGTGGAAGCATTCTTTATTGATTCTTCAGATAGAGTTTCAAAAGTGTCCTTCTTAATAATCGTTATAAATATAAATTGCCGTTCAAATATCCGTTTTGCTTACAATGCGTGAGCGGGAGCGTGAGCGAAACGTTAGCGTATTGGATATTTAAAAAGTGTTTTTTTAACTTCACTTCCACGAAAGGAATTAACATCGCCGTCAATCTAGTATCCATATTAGAGAAATTTTATATTTTGAAATCCTATAAATTGCCCACACAGTACAGATAAAAAAACCATGGTTGACTGATTTATGGGAAATTAAAAGTTATATACAGCGTTATTCAACTATTAAGACATAGGCTAGGAGCGGGTTATTTAAACCAAAACATGACCATAAGATACAATATGCCTTAATAAAATATTTCTGTGGAAAAACATACAAGGCGAGATTAAAAATGTTTTCTTCTTCTTCTTCTTGACAGTCCAAAACTTACCCTTAATATTTGAAATCCTTTTCTGACACTACGAATTGTTCAACTGCGTTTTTCTCGAGAACAGATAAAATTATCGTATTTAAACAGGATTACCAATATTGTGTAGAAATGATGTTTACGTCATATTCTCTAATCAAAATCCCTAAAAATTTTCTTAAAAAAAGTTACCAGTCGATTTCATCATCAGGAATCATTCACGTGGCGCATCTTACAACAAATTGTAAAATAGTACATAAAATAATGTTCTTGGTCAAAAGTTATGCTTCTCTGCCGATTTTGATAAAAATTCATAAATTTACAGTAAAATAATTAACAAAAAATGAAAAAAATTTTAATTTAACGCTCTGTCTCTTTTTCCACAGCAATATATTATTCTAACCTAAATATTCTGCCAATACCCTATGTTCCAATAGTTATAACTCATCCGGTATATTCTGTTTAGTCAACAAATAAGATATTCAAAAATGCCATGCTACTATGCCAATGGGACAAGGTAAGAGATCAACGTTGGACCCAAGTTTATTGGCAAGCTAGAATGAATCTTGAGCTTGGAGCAAAGAACATAATACGACATTATACTGTTGTGGATCCCAAAAACTACTGTTGCTACTATTTTGTATAAAATTAGGTTAAATAAACAATTTCTAAACAAAAAGAAGGGTTGTTTCAAGTACATTTGCTCAAAGTTTCCAAAATCCTCAAATGAAAGGAAATTAAAAAAATACGAAAGTTGTTGTTGGACAAAATTTTTCAAGAGAATGCGCTTTTCATGGAAAAGAAGCATGGATAACCTTTTGAAACGTGAGAGAAAAGGAATTTTAAGCAACAAAAAAATCAAAACTACAAAATGCTTGACAAATTTCAACATTTAGTTCATCAACATAATGGCCAAACTAAGCAACAACGATTTCTTAAAACTCAAACCTATTTCCAAAAAATAGTAGATTGTTTTATAAGAACTAAAAGTGCCACTTTTGGACAAGTGCATTTTGCATTTGCAAAGCGGAACATAGCGAAGTCAAACAAATGCAAAATATACAAGTATTAAGGAGTGAACAATTTCAAACATTTTTGAAAGATGCTCCCTACTTCAGATACTCAAAGATGGAAGTAAGTGTTTTTATGTTAACAGGAGATATTTCATAAATTATTTTTTTGTTTATAGCAATCTTTTTATGAGTAAGTGGGGTTTGTGAATCTGCAGAATTGATTCAGTTAAAAATCGAAGATATTGAAGAGATTAAATCAAGTTTGCTCCTGAAAATTCTACATTATAAAACAAAAAGACCAAGATCATTTGCTGATGAGGGTGAAAAATATTTGAATTTATATAAAAAATACCTGTCTTTTAGACCAAAATAAGTCGATTTTTATTAGATATTAAGAGGGAGTGAACCAATGACAAGTAGTTGGTATTCGCCAAATTGATAACGTTCCACAAGAAATGGCCAAATTTTTGAAGTTGGAAATCAAGTTAATATACTGTGTGCGCCGCACTTTTGTTAAATCTGGGGGAGAAATTACGTAGCTAAAGAGACATGAGGGATGGAGATCTAACACTGTAGCAGAGGAATATATAAAATAATCGATCAGACATAAGGAAGATGGATCCATGAAATTTTGGGAGTACATAAACCGAGCACTAGCAACATAGAAACGATTGATAACAAAATAGAGGAACCGATACAAACAGTGTTTTACAATGGGGGTATTCCCATTTACCAATATTGTCATAAATAATACAAAAAAATATGAAAGGCGCTAACAGATTATTAATTCAATCCATTGAATTGCACTTTCAATATTAATTTCAAAAATTAAAAATTGTTATACATACTAGGGATAGTTGCTGAGCAATTTATCGAGTGACATTTAAAAAAAAATAATAAGTCTCTAGACGAGTGATTTTTAATCAATGTCACTAGATAAATTACCAACTCATGTGTAAATTAATTAAAAAATTTTATTGAAAAAAATTTAATCACAAATGATATTCGGATGACTAAGTAATACAATAGAACCTCTATTTTCGGCCACCTTTTAAAAGCGGCCACTTCTAAAACTGGCTAAGTTTTCCAAGTCAAAAACTAATTATACGGAAATATTCATATTAATGACCCTCCTAACAACAACCACCTCTTGATAATAACCATGGCCACTTATTTGTAAACTTTCCTGGAAAAATACATGTAATTCTACTTCCCATCTCCGGCTATTCTTAAGTAAAGGTAATTAGTAGACAACAGCTTAGCGTTCAAGTTGTGCATAATATACAAGGTGTTTTTTTCGATGTTTAGCGCAGAGATTTCGGGAACTTCTAAAGTTAGAGAGGCGGTTAAATGAGAAAAAAATTGTAATTTTTTCAGTTTAATAAAATTTGCCTTTCGTTCTTTCGATAAAATACACGGCTAACTAAATATTTCGAAATATAAGATTTTTGATACATTTGTTTGGTGTCTGTTGTTTTGTTATTATGGCCTTTACAAAAAATTTATAACAGGAAAAGTTTTAGGTATCTTTGTGATCTAGTCGAAATTTTTATTTAACCTATACTTTTTGAGTTATGACACAAACTTTTTTTTTTCTAATGGAAACCATAGTCGGCTATGACTTCATAATAATGGTGCATTAGAAAAAACAGAAGTTTGTGTTATAACTCAAAAATTATACGTTACAAAAAAATTTTGACTAAACTGTATTATTGATCACAAAAATCGTATTTTGCGTACATAGTTTGAGTTAGTATGTTCAACAGTGCTGTTACATATAAACGTACAAAAAAATTACAATGTCGCTAAAAAGAAAACGTTTGTCTCTTAAAGAGAAAATTGATATAATTGTGGAAAGTAAAAAGTTTAATACCAGTGCTGAAAAATTTAGTGTTGGAAGAACGATATTTTAAAAAACCAATGTGATTTAAAAAATCTATTTGAAGAAGGTTCCAATACAGAAGAGAAGAGAAAATATCCTAGAACTGAAGGATTAGAAATTGACCGAGTAGTTTACAATTGGTTGGTAAAACTAGAAATAAAAATATCTCTATATCTGGACCTTTAATAAAAGAGAAAGCATTGAAGGTTGGGGAAATTTAAAATAGACGGATTTTAAAGCTTCAAATAAATGGCTTGAGAAATTTTGTAAAAGACATAACATAATCTTTAAACAATTTGCGGGGAGTCAGCTAATATTAACCTAGACACTGTTGAAGCTTGCAAAGCAAAGCTGTCAGTAATATTGGAAGAGTTTTCACCCAAAATGTGTACAATGATGACGAGACCGGACTTTTTTACCTTGCAATGCCAAACAAAACGTTCTCTTTAAAAAACGATAAATGTAGTGGTAAAAATGCTGCAAAACAAAGATTGACAATTTTATTTTGTACAAATATGGAAGATGATAAGAAAAATCCGTTAATCATTAAAAAAAGTAAACACCCAAGATGCTTTAAAGGTTCTCAAATCAACAAATTGCCTTTAGAATGAGTATCTAATAAAAAAGCTTGGATGACGATAGAAATTATGACTTCCTAGCTAAAAAATTAAAATGAAAAAAAAGTCTTATTATTTCTGGATAATGCCACCTTATGTACGGTATAAGTTAATCGAAACGGTAATATAAATATGTCGTTATCTTAGTATTATTTTGTTTTAAGTTATATTTAGGACATTTGGAGCTAGATACATAAAAATTATTAAAATAACATACTTGATCTATATCCGCTTTAACCATTTAGTTATCTTGTTCTATAACAAAATTTTCAGTGATTTTTGGTCTACATCCGCAAAACTGTTGCTAATTTAGAGAATTATTTTGTTCCGTCTATTTAAATTTCATTTTGTTCTATATCCTTTTTCATCCTTTACTAATAATAAATTTTGTTATATCCATTGACACTTAATTTTTAAGAACATAGCAATGTGTTTCTTTGTGGATGTTACGTAAACTATTAATAAAATGAATAGTGAACTTAACTGGGGGGAGTTGAGTCTTGGAAGTAAGTAAAATTCAGAAAACAAACTACAGACAATTTAGTATTTCTAACTTCAATATCCAAACTACATGGGAGTAGACGTTTATTTGTATTTCTTATTAAACTGACTTCAGCGGGTTTGGTCACATAGTAATTAATGAAGCTTTTGAAATCCAAGAACACTGCTTGGTGTAAAATTATTCACCATCTCAGGAAGTCACACTTTTCACACTCTAATGTAAATAACTATTATTCTATTTTATTGGTAAATAATTTTACACTAAACTTCTTGGACTTTAAAAGTTTTATTGATTACTATGTCCCCAAGCTCGCTGAAATTAGTATAATAAAAATTAAAAATAGAGATCTACCGAAAATGGAAGAAATACTCTATATCCAAACTTTTTTCAAAATTATTGAAGTAACTGATTTTGTTCTATATCCTATACAAATAAACTGAATTATCTGGCTTATACACTGTGCAAAGCATACAACCATATTATTATCAATTAATATCGGAATAGTAAAAATTCAAAACCGATTCTCATGATATCATTTGAAGTGTGATTATGCATAATTTTTTCCAAAATTAACATTTCTAGAGATACAATAAGATAATTTTAAGCTGACGATGTAATAGTACTCTGACGATCATTCTTATATACAGAGTGGCGCAAACTTCTGAGATTTGAGGGTAACATCGTTGGGAAAAAAGAAAAATTGCTCACTTTTAAGTACTAAAATTTTTGAGTGTGCATTTAAAAAGTATTTTTAATTATACAAAGTGTTTCAAAAAGTCGTGGTAGAATAAACTTACTATTTTTTAATGAAACACAGCATATTCTTTAAAGTGCGAAAATATTTCATCAAGAGCTTTAAAAAATTATATCAAGTCAGTGTATTGTATAGGGTAGTTTAGAAGATTCTTACGGTTTATTTGTAAGCAAACTTAATAATAAGATAGCAGTATTAGCAAAACCTTGCCGGCAGCTCCGATTAGTCGGGAGTGGTCGTGGGCTTATTTAGAATTGTTAGAACGAAGGATCTACACTGCACAAAGAATTTATAAAACGCCATTTTGTATTGCGTATAAGAGATCTTCTAGATCCACTAGGAACTCGTAGACACAAGAAACAAACCGTACGTTGGTAGAACTATATAATTATAGCGACTAGAATTCAATCACAATGCACATAGAAATTCATAGACACACAAATATATAATATGGTTTAGAGTTAATATTCAGTTACAAAGTAATAATAAATGAAGAGAGCGAGTTAAGAAACAGTTAATAATTAAGGCACAAGCATCCGAATAGATTAGCGGT
This sequence comes from Abscondita cerata, assembly GCA_030710515.1. NCBI lineage: Eukaryota > Metazoa > Arthropoda > Insecta > Coleoptera > Lampyridae > Abscondita > Abscondita cerata. The sequence goes on from JALBCR010002747.1 coordinate 358,226, forward strand.
TGTAAAATTTTGACAGTCGTAACACCAATCGTTTCATGCAAGCATTCCACCAATTTTTCGTTACAAATATTATTATTAATTTTGCAAACGGTGAAAAGTACAACAAATTATTTATCTAAAAATATTTTTTTTCCAGAAAATTTTTCTTGGAAAAAAATATATATAATAATTAATGGAAAAACGTTTCGCAATATATATCCATTGCTTTTTCAATTTCCCTTAAATCAATTTTTATTTGTTTTTATAAATAAACAAAGAATTCGATTTTCCTTACAAATTGAACTAAACTATTTTTCACTCTACACATAATAAATAAATTTAATCGGTCCTTCCTCTCTTCCTCCTTTTCTCTTCTCCAACTGCACCTCTTATCAATCCCTTCTTCATTGACTTGCTTTATACCTTGCTTATGACTCTTTTTCTATTTTCTATTATTTCTCTTCTTTTAATTATTTCTTTCATCCACTCTATCCCTTCCCCTCTTTCTCCCAGCAACTCCTTCGTTCTCTCTCTTCCACTCTCACTTCCTCGCATTCTCTACTTATGTGATATAAGTTCTCCCACGCTTCCCACACATCCTACACTTTCTTTCTATGTCCTCTCTCCAATATCTGTTTTCCCTTTCTTCATTCCCTACCCTAAACCTCGCTATAATTCTTTTTTCTTTTAATCCAATCCTTCCCGTTAAATATTTTGGTTTTTCATCTGATCTTATTTCCCAGTAATTTACGTTGTACTTTCCTTCTTTTATTTTTCCAGCTCTTTCCTGCGCCTGCAAATCTAAATCCCTTCTTATAATGTCCATTTCTACCGATCTTCCTTCTCTTCTTATTCTTGCTATCTCTTCTCGTGCATACCCCCTCTTTCATAATATAACTTTCTCTCTTCTTCGCCAAATTTTACCCTCTGCATTTCTATTTCCTTCCAACATTCATTTAATATCTCTTTCTCTATCTTACTTTTTATCCCCTCCTCATACCTCATCGCCCTTTTCCCGGTTTGTATCCTTATTTTTTCTAACTTGACTTCGTCCTCTACTATGTATCCTGGTGTTTCACTTTCTAAACCTAATGTCCATTTCCAATACTTTTCTTGGATCCTCTCCAGCTCATACCATTCTTTCCATCCCCATATTTCTGCCCCATATTTCAAAACACTTGTCACCATCTTCTCAAACAGCCATCTTCTTTTCTCTAAATCCTTTCCGAATATTCTTTCTCCTATGCCCCACACTTGCCTTACTATCTTGTTTCCTTTCTGTTCTAGCTCTTTTATATGGTCTTTATTGCTATTGTCAGCACTTATAACGTATCCTAGGTATTTGTATTTGTCAACTTTTTCTATTTCTTCTCTTCCCCACCACCATTTTATTTTCCTATCCCTTCCTTTTTTTCTTAAACTCCATGATCTTTGTTTTCCCACATTTGCCTCCAATCCTTTCTTCTCTAAGTACTTTTTATTCCATTTATAGTCTGTTTCATTTCTTCCTCACTCTTTGCTATTGCCACTATGTCGTCTGCGTACGCCAACACCTTTACTTTTTTTCCTTCCCACTACTATCCCCCCACTTGCTGTTTCTCTAATTCTTCTTCCATGTCTCCTATATACGCCGCAAATAAACATGGGCTCATTGGACATCCTTGTCTCAGTCCCCTTAATGTTTTGAACCCATTCCCCATTTCTCCTTTTACTTTTGTCTTACATGTTGTTTCCAAATAACATTCTTCAATTGCTCCTACTAATCCTTCACTTATTCCTCTTTTCCTCATATATCTCCACATACTTTCCTTCCTACCCTATCAAACGCCGATTTCACATCTATAAAAATTGCCCACATTTTACCTCCTTTCTTTTCAATTTGCTTATTGATTAAATGTTTGAGTATATAGATGTTATCTATCGTACCTCTCCCTTTTCTAAAACCCGCCTGCCAATCTGGTAGTAACCTTTTTTCTTCTAATTCTTTTACTAATCTTTTTCTTAAAATTTCCCCATACACTTTATACCCTACATTTAATAAGCTTACTGGTCTGTAACTTTTTGGCTCTGTTTTGCTTCCTCCTTTGTATATTGGGCACACTACTGCCTCCTTCCATTGCTTTGGGACTCCTTTTCCTTTCCATATCCTTTCCATCGTCTCCCGCAGTTTTTCCCTCATTATTTCTCCTGTATATTTCCACTGCTCTCCCTGAATTCCATCTGTGCCTCCTGCCTTTCCTCTCTTAATTTTCTGATAGCTTCTTCCATTTCCTCTCTTCCTATATCTCCTTCTCTCTCTCTCCATTTATTTTTATGCTCCTCTACTCCAATCCCATCTTCTATTCCGCTCAATTGTTCCTTGCAATGCTCCTCCCATTTTTTGCTTCTACTCTTATATCTGCTCTTTTTTTCTGTTTTGCATCTTTTTAACAAATCCCATACTTGCTTTTCATTTATGATTTTTTCTGTATCTTTTTTCACTATCTTCCTGTATTCTTCTTTTCTTTTATCACAAACTACCTTGAGGTTCAGCTTTAACTTTCTAAACTCTTCTACCTCTATTTTGCCTTTTTTCCATTGTCTTCTCCCTCTTCTCATATCCTTCTTTGCCCTCTGACACTCTCCATTCCACCATTCATATCGTTCTCCTAACTCGCCCACTCTCTTCTTATACTCTTTAGTCACCGTAGCCTCTTCCATTTTCTCTACTATCATCCTTATTTTGTCCTCTATATCCTCTTGTCTCTCCCAATTCTCTTCAAGTTTTTTTATACCATTCAATACTTTCTCTTGTCCATATCTTCCTTTTTTCCACTTTTCAAAAGAATCTTTAATGATTAAATTAATTATAGCTAGGTTAAATTTGTCAGTAATATTATTAAATTTGTTTATATTATGTTTATTATTAATGATAATAAATTTACTAAGTTTGTTTTTAGAAATTTTGGAGTAAATTATATTTTTGCAAGTGCGTAAGAAAGTTACCCTTTAAAAAACTTGGACTCAAAATTGTAAAGGTAAGCGAAAGGGTAACTTTCTTACGCACTTGCAAAAAATATAATATTACTCCAAAATTTCTCAAAAACAAACTTAGTAAATTTATTATCATTAATAATAAACATAATATAAACAAATTTAATAATATTACTGACAAATTTAACCTAGCTATAATTAATTTAATCATTAAAGATTCTTTTGAAAATATTAATTTTATGAAACAAAAACTTGATTATAATAGAAAACAAATTGATAATAAATTACCTTTTCAAATTCTTAATAACTTTTTTAAAAATAATATTACTAAAATCAATACACTCAAACATAAAATTAAAAATATTCATAATAAAAAGATTAATGAAATTTTAAAGAAAAGAAATTCATTTAATAATGTAAATATTCCACCTAATTCTTCCAATTTTATTGAAAACTTGAGTCAAAAGTATATTCCTAATGATGTCATTGAAATTTTACAACTAGGTCCTAAATTTAATATATTTGATCATAATAAAAACATACCTATAAATAGTTTTATCACAAATATAGAAAACCAACTTATATATCTTAATGAAAATCAACAAAATACTATTAGAAATAAAATTAATAACATTATTACAAATTATAAAAATATTAATAAAAATAAAATATTACCACCTAACGAACATTATAAAAATAAGATTTTCCTTACCAAAATTAAATCAACTGACAATTTTTAAAACAAAATAAAAATTTACTGATTCTAGAAGCTGATAAAACTCAAAAAACTGTTATTATGGAAAGAGTAGAATATAACAGTAAAATGTTACAACTTTTAGATCAAGATGATACATATATAAAAATCCCAAAGGATCCTACTTTACATATTCAATTAAAAAATAATAAATTAATTAAAAACTACTTAATATAAATGCAATTGACAAAAATTTGTATACTAAATTAACCACTACCAATGGTAGTATTCCAAAAATTTATGGACTACCCAAGTTACACAAAAATAATATCCCTTTAAGACCTATCGTTGCTTCTTATAATAGCCCAACTTATAAACTATCTAAGTATATGTCTAACATTCTTAAAAATATTACTTCTAAAAATAAATACAACCTTAAAGATTCCTGGACCTTTAAAAAATCATAAAAATCTAGATATTCCTAAACACCATAAAATATTTTCTTTAGATGTTGTATCCTTATATACAAATATTCCAATTGAACTTGCTATTGAAGCAATAGATTATTACTGGAAAAAATTAAAAATTTTACAAAAATACCTAAACAAGATTTTATTGAAATTATCACTTTCATACTTAACTCTAGTTATTTCATTTACAACAATCAGGTATACTCACAAACTTTTGGTGTAGCAATGGGGCACCCATTATCCAGCACGATAGCAGATCTAGTTTTACAGAAAATTGAACATGATATTATACGTCAATTACAAAATATTACACTTTACCAACGATATGTAGATGACATTATTATTATTGCTCATGAATCACAAATTGATAACATACATTACAAATTTAATAACTGCCATCCAAGACTTAAGTTTACAATAGAATTGGAAAATGAACAAAGATCAATTAACTTTCTAGACTTAACCTTACATATAAATATAACAAACAATTTAGAAACAAACTGGTATAGGAAAAATGTAAAAACAGATCGTTGTTTAAATTACAATTCTTATACTTCTATCAATTATAAAATTAGTGTTATTAATTCACTTGTTGACCGAGCTATTTTACTTTCAGAAAATAAATTCCATAAAAGAAAATCTAAAATTAATAGAATTAATATTAACTAAAATAATTACCCAATTACATTTATTAAAAAACATATTAATAAAAGATTTCACAAAATTACTAATAATAGTAAAATAGAATCGAACCTTATTTCTTTACAACCAAATTGCCTAGGGCTAGAATTTAACAATCTTGAATCTACACAAATTTGTCAAAAACATTACATTTCAATTCCTTACTTACCAATTATTTCTAAAAAAATTGAAATAGAACTCAAAAAATTTGATATTTTGACATCTTATAAAAATTTTAATACAATCAAAAGAAATTTTTTAGTAATTTAAAAAATAAAACCAACATTTTAGAACAAACTGATCTTGTTTACCAAATTAATTGTTTAAACTGTGATAAATTTTACATTGGCCAGACAAAACAATATCTTTATAAAAGAATTAATCAACATAAAAATTCAATTAACACTAAAATGAAATTTCCCGCCAAAGCTAATACTGCCTTAGCTAACCACTCTGTTAATAATTTACATAGTTTCGATTTCAAAAATCCAATTATTCTAGAAAAAGAAAATCATTATTATAAAAGAACACTTTTAGAAATGATCCACATTAAAAAAATCAACAAAATTCTGTAAATTATAAAACTGACGTTGACAATCTTAACTCAATTTATCACATTTTAATTATTTAAAAAAAAAAAAAAAAATTTTTTACTACAAATTATTTTTAATACATGATTTCTAATATAATCAAGCCTTTTTCCACCTTGTTTTTTCCCATTTTAAATAATAATTTTAAATCTTAAATTTGTCACTACTTTTATTAAAAGTTTTGTTAGGTCTAATAAGAATTCCTTAAATAAAATATTTTTATCTAATATAGTTACTAAGTTCATTTCAATTGAAGACATTTTCCACTTTGTGTCGAGAATATCTATTTTTGAACTTTTTCTTAAAAATGAGTGCATTAATTAAGAGGTGATGCCGTTCCACCTCAATTTCTAATTATTATTTTTCGAATTTAAATATAATTTTACCACGATGATTATCCTGTAACAGGTGCGTAGGAAACTATTTACCCCTCGCTTACCTATAAAACTAAATTGTGTCTTTTAATTTTAGGATTTAGATTTAAGGGAAATTGAAAAAGCAATGGATATATATTGCGAAACGTTTTTCCATTAATTATTATATATATTTTTTTCCAAGAAAAATTTTCTGGAAAAAAAAAATATTTTAGATAAATAATTTGTTGTACTTTTCACCGTTTGCAAAATCATTAAGTTCATACAACATAAAATTTAAATTTAAAATTATTATTAATGTACTTGAAAACAAACTACGTGAGGTACCGGACCTTGGCCGATTATCCAAATAATTTCAAAACGCAACACGATTAAGCAAATACTTAGAAAGATCCTTCTAGTTAACAGAGATTGTTTACACGGCGCAAAGGTAAGTTCTTAAATTTACAACCGTAGTACACGTACATCAAACGCGACAAAAATAATAAATAAAGGCATAAAAGAATTAACTTAGCTTGTACATAGAAAGTTTTTGGTTTTTAAAAGTTAATGGACAGATGTAACAGCTCTCGTATCCAAATCCGGCAGTACTTAGTGCCCAGCGAAAAAAGGAAAGACAAAATGGACTCCGTTGATAACAGTTGCTGGACTGGACTCTCAATGAACCAGATAACAGTATTATCTTGTGTGGTGTCCTTGACAATAAAAGAGACTCCAATGTAGATTTAAATTCTAACTCTGGCGACCTTCACTGATAATATCAGACCCAGCTTCGTTACCTTAAAGTAATTTTCGGATTGTTGTTCATACGCCAGCATAATTATAATTAAGAGAGACCTATAAAAGAAAGCGTAGAGCATAAGAAAGAAAAGGTGTCTGCAATTGATAGAAACCGTGATAGCGAATACTTTATTAGAAAAAAAGTAAAAGTGTGCTCACACACGAACAGGAGGTAAAAACTTATTTCCTGGTTGTACGGGATGATTTCACTTAAGTTTATACTAGAAAATTAAAACATGTCTAGCTGTTTGAATTTTAGATGATGTTTAATTTACATCTTTCACAGACGGGTCACCAAATAGAAAAGAAAGTACGTCTTTTTGACTGACTAATTAGGCAAAATTTTCAGAACCGACAATCTCAAATCAACAAAATTCCCACAAAAATTCACAATACAAAATTCGTCTCCACTGCATAAGTGTAAACACAGTTGTCTATTATACTCTAAGGAGAAATTGCTCTACAAATCAATTTTTAATTACGAATTTTTGTTTGTTTGTAAATAACACTGTCACAAGATATAGCTAATTATCAGTATAAAATGATTTTATCGGTAAAAATTATAAAATGATCTATTTTTTGTTTTTACAAAATATCTACCGTTTTCCTTAACTTATAGCTTACTTATACTAGGAACATATTATCTTCCCCGAAATGTATGTCGCTCAGATAATTTTATATTTGCATATGAACTTGTCGAAGTTGCCGATAGGTGGCGATACGTTTTACATTATTATAATATTTTAGTTTTCTGTTATTTTCACACCTAATACTCAATTTAAAATTAAAAATTAATTCAAACAAACTGAATAGTATAACTAAACAGTATATAAAAACGCATAACGCTATCTATCGGTGACTGAAGGAAACACTAACACGTATATAGAATCTACTCCTTGTATCTATGAGACGTTCTACATTCCTAGAGAGATGATGTATTTCTGCTTGTACTGTATCGTTTAAATTTAATTCTACTAACAATCCCGGAAAAGACATAGGTGTAAAGTAATTCATATAAATATTTTGAAATATTACTTGGTTTGCATTTTGCTTTTAATAAAGTATCAAATAATAAAAGTAATTAATTAATACTAAACACAGTCAATAACTTTAAAGTAACATTTTAGTAGAAATAAAGGCACTGGTGCTAAAACAAACGTTATTTTAACATTTAAAACGACACCAAAAAAGTTTATATTTTCTATTAAAATTAGAAAAAAATGCAATTTTCTTCCAACGACATTAAAACGGCACTGAACTACTGGCAAGCGCTAAAAAGGTTTTATTCCGTCGACCGTGCGTTTATGGTTTACATTAAAGCAAACAAAATTGATCCTATTCCTATTCATGAACGATTTTCTATTAATAAATGATTTTGGTATAGGCAACTAAGCATACATGTCAGTAAATCAAGTAGTCATTTTGCCAATATCTTAACATGAAACGTAAATAAAACATCTGTCGTAATTTGTAGCAAAGCAAATTTTAATAATAACAAATTGACATTACTCGACTGTTATATTAAATACTGAATTTGTTTACATTTCGAAATATTATTACACTGTACGCAACATTCGGATGATAACGTTTAATAACATTTTTGTACTCATAGCCTAAGATTACTGATTTCCCGGTTATTATCGATGCATCATATTATTATCATTTCCGCACGGCGGTGTTTTTTAGTTTTCGATGGAATAGGGAAATTTTTGATAAGTTGGTATTACTTGACAAGGCAACAAAAAAACAAGCAATCAATCGGCGGAACAGTGCTACCAACTCAAAATTTTTGTTAACACAAAGAACTAAGCAGCTGTGAATTTGTTTATTTATTAATTATTACTACAGTTACTCGTTACAAAAAATAAAATACCTAACTTTTTGAAGAAGAACTCGTTAGGTAAATAGCTATTGAGAGTGTACAGCTTATCAATGTTACAAACTATTCTCTCAAAGCAGTTCTTCAATATTGTTTACCCATTGTTTAAAAGTTAAATGCTTTAAGTAGGGCTGTAAAAGCAAATCAAAGAAAAGTAATGCCGCTTGCACGGTAAGAATAATAAATCCTCGGTATGATGTGACAAGTCATTATAAAAAGTTCAACTTGTTACAGCCAACGTAGAGATGAGCTTGGGTTTCGTCCATGATTTATAAAATATTGTCAACCACTTCTGGTGTGGTCTTTGTAGGTGCTTTATTATTTTGATTAAGCACCTATCCTACTCACAAAAAATTTAAAACACCTTGTTTTGCTGTAATGAAAACTATGGTATTTCGCAGCAGCATTTAAAATCTAGTATTTTAGATCTCCGTCAACTTAGTAATTTATTATTAAAATACCGTTGGCAAATATCCACACCGAAAACGAAAAGGTAAAAAACTATCAAAAACAAAACCCACAAAAAAAGTAGAAACGACAAAGTTAGGTTATGTTATTTATTTTACAAAATGTGGTAAGTTCACAAAACGTGTTTTCCAAAGGTGAGTTCACAATACCACACCTTCTCTAGAATTAATAAAATATAATTTTATTAAAATTACAAAGTATTGTAGACGGAAAAGTTGTGTAACTAACTGGTGAATTAAAGGAAATTAACAATATCAAACATTAACGCGCTCGCTTCGCTCACGCGTTAGGATATCTCGATTGTTAATCAACCTTATGAATACACTTGTTTGTGAAATAACAATTACTGTGTAAACATTAAAAGTAAAAGTTTTTTGTTTTCACACTACATAGAGGTTGGTTCCTCGGTTATGTCATATTATTATAAATGTAACAGTAAACTACCAATCTGATACGTAGAGAATGAAACGTCACTATAAGACTTGCGAATCTCACTTAAAAAAAAACCAGCAATAAACGCTTGAAGAAAAAATACTATATTTCACTTAGAGTTAAAAATATAATTGGTTAACACCTTGCCAGCAAACTTTTAAGCTTAAAAATTATATTGTTTAACTCCTAGTAAAAAAATCTACTGTTATGTACTTGTGCGTTATAGTATTGAATAAAAAGTTAATTGTAGTTCTCCACGAAGGTGAGACAATCCTGTAATAAGAAGTATATATTATTTATAAATTTTAAAAGGATTTTATTTCACAGAATTTCTGAAACATGTCAAAACACAATTGTCTGGATCTTATTATAAATTAAGAAGGGAAGATATTCAGTTTACAATATTATATTAAACATAGAATTTCAGTATATTTCAATTGGCTATTTTAATACTTTAGGAATAATCAGTTAACGTTTTTTATAACGTTAGCAGTTCTCGACGATTGCTTTAATATAAGCCGCACATTATTTGCATAGTTTGCATGTACGGCACATATGTAGCTAACCATAAAAGCTTCAAGCGTAAAATTTTACGAAAAGTTTTTTCAAGCAACAAAAAGTGTTTGTTTAATACTTAATAGATTACATCAAGCATTGCCTTTCTTTATATATACAACAAGAACTTCTTCTTTGTCCGCGCTCGTTATTGATTTTAATATGCTTGTTTATCTGTTCTTTGAGAGAAAATGCAGAAAAAACAATCAATACTTTGATTGATATGACTTTGGTTAAAAACAGAGCGATCGTCTTCAGCCAACTCCCAACAATGTTTTTACTATAAATGTGAAACCGACGCGACGCAAGAATCTTTTTTAATTGAATTTGAGCAACTAATTTCATCAAAAGATAAATCTTGTAAATATGCAATTTATTTTCTTTCTAGCTGAAGTGCTTCTTAGATTGACTGACAATAAATTTTTAATTTATTTTAACTTTTGAACAATGTATTATTAGTACAAACTAAGAATGACATTCTTTGGTAGAACTGTTAGCATTCTTAATTTGAAGTCCCGGGCTTTAATCAAGAAAGGAACATTCCATCAAAAGTAAATCGCATAAGAACATGTCATTCAAGATGCAACTCTATGTTGTTTAAATTGGGTGCGATTTCTAATCCAAATTGTTACTGTGGAAACGAACCAGAGACCTTTTCACATATTGTGGAGGATTGTCAATTAACTAAGTAGTAAGAAATAAGTTTTTCTATTTTGCAATTTCTATAGTTTTGTTTCTGTATTGTACATGATACGGAAATAGAAGCTCTTTTCGTACTGTTTTAGGGATTTTAAAAATTTTAGTGTATAACCAAATAATTTACAGTTTTAATTTTGACGTAAGAAAATTAAGTAAGGTTTTGTTTGGTTAGTTCTTATTAAGTAGATGTTAATATTCAAAGAAAATTTAATGTTAATTTATGAAACAAAACTTAACACACAATATTTTTCCATCGACCGCGCATTTATGACTTAATGTTTAGTATAGGCAACTATACATACATATTGTTGTTTTATCTTCAATCAACTACACCATGAAAGTATAAATAAAAAATCTGTTGTAATTTGTAGCTAAGCAGACTTTAATAATAACAAATCGACATTAATCTACAATTGTAATAAATCTTTAATTTGTTTACAGTAATTTTTAAGACATTTTTGTACTGTATGCAACTTTCCAATGATAACGTTTAATAACATGTTAAGGGTGTTCAGCTCCTATTTTACAAACTACTATCTCAGCAGTTCTTCAATGTTATTTACTTATTGTTTAATAGTAAAATTCTTTAAGTAAAGCTGTAAGAAAAAATCAAAACTATAAAAAGTAAACATTCCGACTCCTAAAAAGATCTTTTGGAGGTGTAGCGGAACCACTTTAACAAAATGTTTTATGTGAACTCTACATCCACATGTTTGTGAAATTATAGAACAGTAAATGTAAAACAAAAATTCATCGATAAGGAGTCTTAAGCAAATATGTCCTTGATAAAAGTGTTGCAAAGCTATTGACAGTATTGAATATGTGCAGGATAATTGTCTCAATAAGTTGGTAAACTACTTGCACACAGGAAGGATATAAATATCTTTCTTCGGTATGATGCGACAAGTCATTATATAAAGTTCGAGATGTGATTAAGTTACATCCATGATATATCAAACATTGTCAAATACTTCTGGTGTTGTCTTTGAAAGAGGACCATTATATTGATTAAGCACCAATTCGTTCCCAGAAAAAAATTTAGTCTTCTTGTTTTACTGTGATGAAAACTATTTTATTTTGACAAAACAATCGAAATTGAGTAATTTAATTCTCCCTCAACTTAGTGGGCTTATATTAAAATACTGTTGGCAATAAATGACGAAAAAGTAAATAATTATGAAAGGCCAAGTTCTCACAAAAAAGTAGAAACGATGAAGTTAGGTTATAAATTTGTGGTAATTTCACAAAAGGTGCGTTCACAATAGCATTTCTTCTCTAGAATTATTAGAGTATATAATTTTATTAAAATTACAAAGTACGGTCGGCGGAAAAGCTTTATAACTAACTCGTGAATTAAACGGAGATTAAATATATCAACACATTGTTTTGAAGATAGCAAACTTTCAACGGCATTTGTTGCTAACTTTATTAGGATGTCAACTACTCTACCAACATAAATTTAAACCAAAAAAAACACTAGATCTAATATTAACATTTATTTCTTGAAGTATTAGAAGTAAACTTTTGCGAAAAAAAAAATAGTATGAAAAACACGTGCCACAACTACTTTTTGTCGCACTCCGACAATTGCAGACCTCCCTTTGTCTTCGTGCGGCAAAAAGTGTTGTTGTGACATTTGTTTTTCAATATACTATTAAAGAACTATGAAATTAATCAGTGTCACAAAATGTGTTTTTTAGAATTTGGTTGCCGAGTTGCATGAGAAACTGGGATGTCAAAATCTAAGAAAAACAATTGTTATCCTTGCAAACCTACATTTTGTACAATAGCGTATTTTTATGTTATCTAGCTAGCCATAAAAAAACCACATAAGAGAATGTTTTTTGCATAACTTCCTTCAACAGTTATCCCGTTTTTTCCAATTGCCCCATACCTTAAAAAAAATTGCTTCAATCACCACGCAAAATATTTTTTAACTGCTTCTTTATGTTCTTCATCAGGAGCAAAACGTTTCATCTGATAATTTTTTAAATTTTTGAATAAGAAGCGTGACGGAGCTAGGTCGGAGCTTCAATCTGGATGTTCTAACTCTATAAACCTACAGTCATTGATTTATCTGCTAAACTTTGTTTGTCTTAAGAACCCAAGAATTGTCGTACTGCAACAAGTTCTTTTGTAGATAAGAATGCGGGTGTTCTTCCTCCAGAGCAGTTTTTGGGTTTTAGTAGGCCTCTGCATTTATGCTAGTCGCTCTCGGCATATATTGAATAAGCAGGACTCCTTCAGCATTCCAGAAAACAGTTGCCATAAGTTATTTTCCAGAAAATATTTTGGCATTTTTTGGTGGTGGCGATCTTATTGTTCAGTAATAGGAGGGTCTAATGTAGCCAAGTTTTATCTACGATAATTATTCAAGATAAAAATGTTGTGTCTCTGTCCAACTCGGCCAATTTTTTTTTTGTACAATTTTTGTTCAAGTGTTCAGCAATCTGGGTGTCCACGATGCAGACACATTTATGCAAAATTTTAAAAACACTTGCTTTGAATATACAGACTTTATTAGCAATGATAGAGATCTTTACACGCCGATCTTTTAGTCTCAAATTTTCAAGTTTTTGCACAGTGTCAAGAATTTTATTTCTCTGTGATGTTGAACCTTAGTTTCACTCATTTTATAGAGAAATCTCTATAAACAACACAAAGTGAACACAAGTTAGCACATGCACTTCTTACAGTGACAGTAATTTTTCAATAATTTGTTTGATATCGCATTCTTTTGTTTCATGATTAGCTAAATAATATAAAAATACGCCCTCAAACAAAGTTTAAAGATAAATATCAATTAAGATGATAGGACATCACCTAGTGTCGCTTTGTGTTATCGTAACACGTCTGATAAATGATACAACTTTTTTGACAAATATGTAAAAAGTTATATAAGTCTATTATATATATATATATATATATATATATATATATAAACAAAGAAATTGATTTTATTTCATTTTAACCGAACAACATATTTTATCAAAAAACTGACAAATCATTTTCTGAAAAAGATGATTTTGAGCAACCAGAATAAAATTTGCTACAAAATGGTGTAAGCTATGGTCGTTATCGTGGCGATACTAAAATGATAAAAATCAGGTTTGACCCACACCGCCATCTGCCAATTTTTTTGTAGATGTTCATATTCATTTTTTTTACAAAATGACTAAACCAATTTTTGATAGAATGCGTCATTCGGTAAAAATTAAATAAAATTAGTATTGTAACGGTTGTAGTTTACAAAAAGAAGCGTCGGCTCTAGCGGTACAACCTAGAAAGATAACTAAAGGGAATTTGGCTCGATGTAACGCACTAAATTAGTGGAGGATAAAAAAATGTATAGTAGTTAAAACAGCAGCGTCCGTTTTTATCGGGCAGTTGCGTAGATTCCTAAATAACTATAAGAAATTTGACTGCTGGTCTAACAAGGCGCCACCTGCTAGTAACGAAATAAACAAAACCGACCAACTGGAAATCAACAGGTTTTACTTAAAATCTAATATGCCAAATCAAACCCAAATTAGAGAGAAAGAGAGAGACAACCAATACAGTATAACAAACAAATCTTAAAATAGTAGGATAATGTGACAGAAATAGAGAAATTGTGGAACCCGCATTAAATAGTTTTTGGTGAAAATTTTACTTCAGAAAATATGCTAGAGACACTCGCTTGCATCAAACGAGAAAGGAAAAATGTCCGCTGTCCGTCTAGAAAATTTTCAGTCTAATTTAATTTCTATCAATAGAAAATTAGCAACAAGCGGGCCAAACACGACTTTTCGTCGCACCATACTACTTGCGACAAACGTTCTAAGACAGCTCACAACATACGTCCTAAATTCGGAAAATAAAACCGTAACAATATATTGAACAAAGGAAAGGGACACTAACTGCAGCGAGTATTAAAAATTTACTCGGTATCGCTGATGATGATAGCTTAGCTACTAAAACACGTGTCCCAGTAAAGTTTTTGGTGCAGTTTTTTCAGTATATTAAAAATGCTGGTATACAGAGTGTCCCGATAGTCATTGTACATAGAGCTACTGTAGATTTCTGGGACTAAAATGTGCTCCTCGCCCTGTAATAATTTCAAATCGACCGAAATATTTTATTTTTCATTGTAACATACAATACTATTTTGTTCTCGAAACCAAAAATTGTGTATTTACTCTTAATGAAACAATATACTATTTGTAACGATAAAAAAATAGCTGGAATATTTTTTTGTTTTGTTAAAAAAACAAAGTTTTGGTTTCCATAGTTTTTTACGTCTGTAGAAATAAAATTTTTGAATTGCGACAATAAAATTTTAGTTTGATTTAATAGCTATTTATATAACATGTCCGTAATCTTCGTTTTTATGGACGACCTACAGAATTATGGAAAAGCGACGAAGGACTTATAAATGCAGGGCAATTCTGCTAATAACCAATACATTAATTAAAACAAAAATTATACGCCACGAGGCAATATAAAAGTAAAACAAAAATTATCTTGCTTCCAGTATTGGCACGCGACATACTAAAAGTTACGAAGTTAATAATAAAGAAATCTATAATATTAGTTAAATATACTACACAAAGATCCTCGAGTTTACAAGAGTTAAACAATATGCTTAACTGGTCTCTTCAAAATTAATTTGATCTTAGTGACGTTAACACACGCGTACGTTACACATATTATTGACGGTTTTATCGTACAAATCAATAAAGAAAAAGTACTTAAAAAAAGTAAACTGAGTACATCGGTGGCGGTTTTAATGCATAGGTTGAACGTGTAAATAACATATTGCAGTGATTGTGCAAGGTCATATATTTTAATGTACAGATACAAAAAAGATATATAATGTCTAGTGGTAAGATATTAGAGGTTTTGTATATTAAGAAAATATAGCGTACGTAAGGGAACAAAGTGTAAGTAGGGTAGAGAGCTCTCAAGCAGTAGAAAATAATGGACATGTAGTTTTTGAGTCCTTGCATAAAACAATTAATATAAAATGTTCTTTGTTAATTATTAAAAAGTAGTGTTATAATTATAAAATTAAATAACGCAATTATTGAAAATGGTTTAAAACATAAATGGAAGAAATAACTAAGAATAAAGAATATTTGATAAAACAATCCAAGGTCAAAAAGTCACTGCCGAGAAGCCGTTGAAGGTCGCACGTACATATTGACATAAATAGACAAGGTTAGTTTAAGTTAGGATATATTAATTGGTGCGTTTAAATTAAATAATGTTATAACAATTTATTAATTACGTAAATGTACTGCACATAGCGTTATTTAGGATTACGTTTATATTGAGATATTGTAATTTAAATGATAACAATTAATAAAACAGTAACAATAATTAGAATCTCATAGTAATACTTAATATAAAATTATTTTAATTTAAAATCTTGTCCCTTTTAGAAACTGTTTGGAGTTGGAGGTTGTGATTTAAAAATTCAAAATTTTTTGTAGAACTAGCCGACGTTTTGCCCCTCAAACACGAGCTTTTTCAAGGCTTTGTTCAATAAAAGTTGATAATCACAAAATTGCAAAAATACATTTAACACCCATAAATAAATAGATAGATAGATTTGGAGGTAATAACATAAGTTTTATTCAACACAGAGATTTTGACAAGAAGCTATAGGTGGTCTTCCTAAAATTATTGCTTAGGTTGACATGTACAGAGTGGGCCATTTTCGACACTTTTAAAGGGAAACTACTTCATCCAATTGAGATAGGCAAAAATTGATGTCGGTGTCTAAGGCTTATTTTTAATGTGAAACACAATGGCGAAAACCGCATGGCGATATCCATTGTAGTGACGGAGATACAGGGTGATTTTCGAATACCTGCATTTTAGAAAAATGTCTGTAAATTGTTTCCTGTTGGAAATTTTCAATTTCTGCAGAAACATTGCTTTAATATAATAAAACGTCTTGTATATTTTTATCTATTTTATTTCTTTCATAAATACTCATTGCACAAATATAACACACTTTATGCTTTACTTTTTTAATTTTTTTATATTTTAAGCATCTTAAATTTGCGTGCGATTTTAAAAAGCGCATTTTGAATATGTCGTCCTTAAACGGCGTAGGTATAGCTTTGTCATTTAGTACAATGAGCAACTCAATGAAGATAACTAACTACATATCGTTATCTATTATAATTTCAAAGATACAGGGTGATTCTGTAAAATCTAGATTTTTAAAATATGTCTGTGAATTGTTTCCTGTTAGGAATGTGCAAAGACCTCTTTGTAGCACATCTTTACGTACAATCCAAAATCGTTTTCAGACTAAGTATACGGAGCACTTCAAAAATGAATTGGACCTTTTTTAAATAGCAAGCCCTGTATTTTTCTATTTTTTCTATTTCTCTTACAAAGCCCCATTTTAGAAATACAGAGCTTTTTACTTTGTTTTTGCGTGCGGGTTTAAAGTTATTTAGAAGAAAGGGCTTTAGACGGTTGTTATACAACAATAGTCTTATTTACTTGTAGTTGTCAAATTTTGCTCTAAGGAATCATTTGTGTTTTCAAATTACTTTGCAATGCGGTTTGAAAATTTCAAAAAATGGGATATGATAGTTTGTTTTATACAAACCGACAAAAATATGGAAGCAGTAAGTACCTTATATTACGAGCGATATCCAGGAAGGCGACAACCTTTCAGAGATATTTTTCCACGGTTGCGACATAACCAAATCAACAGGGGTCAATTTCAGAAGCCACGACACACAACGTATGTATAGAAAATAATCCAAAAACGTCCACGCAAAATTTGGAAGTATTTACTGGATTACCAAGAAGTATTATCAAAGGCAGAATTATAGGTCTGCTCATCTACGATGTCACCCTTACCTCTCAAGCATATCTAGAAATTCTGCAACAGCGTTTTATTTAAAAAAAAAAGTTTGGTACGATTACTTTTTGACGTGACCCTGTACACTCATTTTGAAAACGGGATTGGAGTCTACGCAAAAAAGTGCTAAAGCAATGTTTTTGCAAAAATTGAAAATTTCCTACAGGAAACAATTTACAGACATTTTTCTAAAATGTAGATATTCGGTTTTTGCCATTGTGTTTCTCATTAAAAATAAGCCTCAGACACCGACATCAGTTTTTGTCTATCTCCATTAAATGACGGAGTGTCTCTTAAAAAGTGTCAAAAATGGCCCACTCTGTACAGCAACTAGATTATTGGGTCAGCAGCAAAAGAACCATATAGGTAGGTAAAGATGTAAACACATTATTGAAGAAAGTACAAAATTTGCAGTTAGAAGAAAATTTAAAGTCTTCAGTTGAAAAACTCTAGAAGTTTCAAAAATGGCGGTGTAACCACATGTTGATTTTCGATTAACACACAACTTACGGCGTTTGTCAAACGTTTTTGTAAGAAAGTACACCGAAATTTTAAATGTTACCTCCAAGGGCATACTTACGACTAATTAAATCATTTTAAGGATTTGTTTAAAAGAACAATGGCAATTACCTAGAGAAGCATGTTTAAAATGTTCGTACAATGCCAACTTGTAAAATGAAAAAACCGAATACAAATTTTGTGCCAAAAAACTATTAAATTCTTATGAATAAGATAGGGGAAGTTATGCGACGGTTTTTAAACCAAAAATTTTGACTACTTTTTTTTGCTTTTTCTGACAAATTAAAATTTTTGATATTAAGTTATCTTGTTTGAATTACTTTTTCTAAAGAGCAATTTTATTTTTCTCTCATTTTTTACACGTTTTAAAAAAAAATGTGGTAGGTAGCGTTCGTATTAATGGTTTACCAGCATAATTCGATTTTAGAAATTTCTTGTCGGTGCACATTTTCTTCTAAACGTGTTTTTTTTTCATACAACGTACGGTTTTTATTTCACTCTTTCTATCAAAATTATTAAGTTGCGACACTGTTAGACGTTTATTTTGTTTTCGAGCAAAATGTTTTACATCGCCGCATACTTTTATACGTTTGATAGTATCAGAACGATGAGGAGAACTGCGGGAAACACTTGTTTTTCTATTCTATTTTAACCTGACTTTCTAGGGGATTAGTCACAAAAAATAAATTGTAGAAAGAATTAAATTGTATTATTATTAATTCTGTATACAAATTTTTATGAACACGCTTCTACGTTAACTAATTGTAAATATTCTTTCAGTAACATTGTATAGTAAAATAAAGCTTCAGATAAAATATTCAAACGCTTTGTATACTTTGAAATACCAAAGCATTATGTTCGAAAAGTACAATGCAATACGTACAACAAACTTTAATGCAATAAACTGCTACATCCACATTCACATATAAGTGAATTAACCAACATTCAACTCTTTGTTACAATAAATAATCAATAAACTATTGTTTCGTTCATTCAAATTTAAAGTTTGCAGCGGAAATTTTTAACTTTTACATCTTTTCAAATCTCGTTACAAACTTTTTTAAAACTTCGTAATACAAAAAGGAGCGGTTAAAAACATTTTTCTTTGTCATGGGATTAAATGTAAAAGTGGGTTAACTCTTGTTTTATTATTTTAGCATGAGAAAAATATTTATAAAATCCCTAAACATCAATCACAAAAAACTTTATTAGTTTTTTCATAATTCAGAAGATGATAAAATAATGTTTTACGATAATCTACTGCAACAGTTTTATGAGGTTCAAATAACATCTTAAAACGTATAATATACAAGTGTAGGGTTAAACATTAATTATATTTATTGTCTTAAGCAACTTCAGTTAGCAATGGTATTATGAAGGTTTAATTTTTTTTGTGATGCGATGTTAAATTAAAACAAATGAAGTAAGAAGTAAATCCCAAAAAACTGTAACCAAACAATTACTTTAATAGTTAAATAATCTATCTTTTTATTTATTTAATATCACGTTCTTACGATTATTTCTTAGGCATATGCGTGGTAACACAGAAATTGTCATTGACATGAGTTAATTTGCTCTACATGAACTTACAGTTACAGTATCTATAATATATTTTATAGATTCCTGATTTATCGCACATTTCGATTCGATCTTTCGGATTAACGAAAAGATTTGTAGCTATATCTTTCTGAATATACTTACTTGTTTGAAGGTCAAGGTTATTAAAAAATATTCTAAAAAAAAATTAATGAAACGATTATAGTTAGCAATTTTCATGATTTAAAACTATTTTGGTCTATTTTACGCAATAAGGATAAATTAAATTAATCACTTGTTAAAATTATTATTAATGTACATTTTATTGAATTATAAACATTGAAAATAGATTCTAAGTAAAATTGTTATTCAAAAATGGTACGTTCTCTCTATGCGGTAATTCTTGCATACATACAGGGTGAATGAGACCACCCGTATTAATCATTTTTTTAGAAACGGTTAGTCGTTGAATTGCGTCAAAAAAGTTTATCACAAAAGCCCTAGTAAAGAATCGAATGGTGGTATTATTATTACCCTAAAAAGTCGGAATCTCAAGTGGATAGCTCAGGAATGTTTAGAATTTTAAAATTTTAAATGGAACCATATGTCAACTTTTGTTGAAAAAGTTTTTTTATTACTGCCACCCTTTTGGAGTAATAATCAATTAAAGTTATTAAAATTATTAACGGGTCGCAAGTGCCTAAAATTTGTTTTATTTACTTTTAAACATTGTTGAGCTCTTCTAGTTACATTGCCTATGGTAGTTAAATTTTAAATGCTGAATTTAATAACTTGAATGAAATATTACCCGAAAAGAGTTTCAAAAATTAAAAAAAACTTTTCTTACAAAAGTTGCTTATTTTTTTAAGATCTTATTAACGATGCCACATTTGACATATGATGCTATTTGAAATTCTGAACCATCTATTCGGGACTTTTCTGGAAAATAATAATATCACCATGTAATTCTTTACTACGGCTTTGTGATACACTTTTTAAATTATTTTTTTAAATTTATTTTTCAGAAAAAGAAAGAAAATACTATTCTTAATCTTAAGTAGTAAAAATGTGGTTTATAAGTTTTTTTGTTATATATCTTGTTTTGTGAAAAAAATTCCATTTACAGTTTTTTACGTTTGCCAAAACCGCCCGCTATTCAAAGCAGGAACCTGTTCAAAGCAATGACAGTTTTATGCTGACAAGTGTTCCATGAACAATTATTTAAATAAATAGTTAACAATAAGAGTATTAAAATAATTAAATCTTAATTTGTTGGTGTATCCGGTAAAATTTGTCAAACCGATTTAAAAAATCTACTTAAAAACTCATCTATAAGCCAACTTTAAAATCCAAATCATAAAATCGACTTTAAAAATCGTTTATTAATATCAACTTTAAAATGCGATTTTAAACATCGACTTAAAGCCGATTATAAAAATCTACTTAAAAACCGATTTTAAAATTTAAAAACCGATTATAAAACCTATTTAAAAACAGATTTAAAAAATCTATTTTAAAAACCGATTTTAATAATCGACTTCAAAACCGATTTTACAAATCTATTTCGATAGTCGTCTATAAAGATCGATTAATCGGTTATCCAAAAAACTGAATTAATTTAAAATCAATTAATCGATTAACCGGTTAATCAATTTTTGTTGCCACTACTAGTAACAATAGCAAGTTTTACATATTTAAATTAAACGGATAGATTTGTATTGAAATTGTAGGATGTTATGTGAAATATTTTTTTGGGATAGAGCTTTAAATAAGTAACCAAAATTTTCTATTTGCGACGTTTTTGCTACAAAGATTTAAACTTTTACAAAAGAAATTAGTATCGAAAACAAATATTAACAAGGTATTTTAATTGCCCAATAACTAATACTAGCTACGCGTGAACCCATATCTTAGAAATCACAATAAGCTCCTACTTTCACAAAACAACAACGTTTGCAAGTCTATGACGCTAAGAGTCTATGTGTCGCTCAAAAATTCATCTGTTCTAGAATTGCAAAATATTCCGCATTTATAAATTGCTCTTACCTTGCAATTGTCATATTCTCAAACAAAACTATCATAGCTTAAAGATTGTTACGTTGTAGATTTTATTTTATCCTTTATTAATCCTCCCTATTACATTAAACAATTTTAAAGTACATATTATGTAGTGGAAACTGTATATATTTATCTTTGATTTACCCCGTATGTGTTATCTGCATTTATTTATATATATATGAAATGCATAGTATTCAATTTTGTCTAATTGCGCAACCGCAACGGTCTTTGTTTTAAGGGTTCCTGTTGTGAA
Organism: Abscondita cerata; assembly: GCA_030710515.1. Classification (NCBI taxonomy): domain Eukaryota; kingdom Metazoa; phylum Arthropoda; class Insecta; order Coleoptera; family Lampyridae; genus Abscondita; species Abscondita cerata. The sequence goes on from JALBCR010002747.1 coordinate 380,034, forward strand.
CCCCGAAGACACCACATCACTGACTCTCACGGTGAATGTGATGAGCTTCTGGTGTATTTATCTTATCTTTATGAAAAACCTTACATTTATTTTGGTAAGCTTATTTTCGTTAATATTTTTCTTGCGTAATTTTGCTCTAAAGTCTTTAATGTTTAATTTTTCCCGTTTTTTATCTTTATTGTTTACTTTTACCTTGGGTTTCTATGTTAACATATTGCCTTCTGCATATTAACTGAATTTTGTATCGTCCATTGTAACAAAAATAAAACTGTTGCTGCTTTTCCTTGTATCACTCATGCAAGATTTTGAGGATATAACTAAAAAATTTTATTAAAAAATTATTATCGATTTCTTTATCTACCGCTAAAATCCAAGATGGCGTGATCAAGAAGGTCAACGCACGAACCGAACTACGCCGCTTTCTATAATTTTCCGCTAATACAACATTTCTTTTGTTTACGTTTAAATATTAATACTGTAACTATCTGATTTAACAAAACTGTCTCATTATTTAAAAAATTTGGTGACCCTTTTTCAGAAGTGTACAAAAGACCGTTAAAAGATAAAAATGTACTGATTTTGCAAAAGAAAGGTCACCAAAGGCATGAAAAAAAGGAAGAATTATTTGAATGGTTTCCAAATGATCTTTTTGCTTTGATAAATTGTTTGACAACTGTTCCCTTGCAAAAATATTGCATTCATAGTTTTACAATTGCACCACTAATTTTATATTTGCTGTACAAATGTATCCTCAAATGTTTAATAAAAAAACTAACTCTTTGCAGTAAAAACCACCGATTTATCTAAGATGACCACACCAGGTTCTACTTCAGTTAAATCTATTATTTAAAGTACAATTTTTGCACGAACCAGATGAGTTAGTAAGTGACCTCTAAACGCACGTGCATATGCATGGTCCGTCATCATTGTGTCTACAAAGCGCCCTCAACTACACCATAATCTAAGCCACACATATCACAACATTTTCCAAGTTTGACTCCTGACCGTTTGTAGACGTTTCTTGTTTTTTTATCAAACGGGTGGTTAAATGTCATAAAACTTGTAGCTTTATATCGTTGTGCAACAATTCTTAGCACCGTATGGTTGGTATCATAATCGTTACCCCTGGAATCGAACAATAATAGAAATTACCAAAAATAACTCTTAGCGACGACCAATCTAATAACCGCATCACCAGCTACAAACAAAAAAGAGTTCCAACCGGCAAAAAAGAAATTCAGAAAAAAAAGTAAAAATGACCACGGACACTGTTTTCTAACATAAAATTCCAATCAGACAACGATCTCCCAAACTTCACCTTTCCAGCCACCTCACGATAACAGCTTCCTTGTTCAACCTCAACAAAATCAGCTTTACTAATGTCGCTACCGTTGCGGAAGCACATCTACTTCTTACCTAATTAAACTGTTTTCAAAATAACCGTTCGCTAAGTAGTTTTTCGCAAAATAGTTAAAACCACCCCAACTGCACAAACTTAATCCAAACTTGAATTCGATACTACATTCAATCTAAAGTAATCCACCATTATAAGCGCAACAAATTCCCCATGTTCTCATTCTAAGGAAACAAGAATCTATATACAAACCTTACCTTGCAGAGCTGCAGAATAGCTATTCGAGTAGAACATCTACTCTCTAAAGGTATAAATTACAGTAACTCTACTAACGCCTTTAATGTAAATGCACTACTTACTTCCGTTGCGTAAAGTACAGTAAACCCCACTCATCTCATGAGTGCACCGTAACCTGAGACGAACCTGCTAAAGGCAACAACTGTGTGAAATCACACACGGCCAATTACATCAGCTGTCTTGTATTCACTAAGTCCAACTACCCCGCTACAACTGTTTTCACTAACTACAACAAAACCTCAAAAAATTAACGTTTTACCCTAGAATCAACAAGCCCATTATAGCTAAACTCCTTGGAAACATGGACCAATCTAATCCGTCAGACGAATCCACCAAATCTTTTTTTGAAAGCATTTACTAATAGCTTTTACTAACCTTCTAAATTACCCATATGAGTGTGCTCTCTATCAATCCTTTGCACCTAATCGTATCATTATAAAATTGTAACGGTTTTAGTTACAAAATTTCCAAATCGACAAATTTTTACAAATCACAGCATCCAACTTCTTGTACTTTTAAAAACGTACCTCAATCCTTGTAACAAAGCCAAAGTTCTAAACTACAATCTATTCTGTAACGACCCCAACAAAAAAAGCAATGGCACAACGATCCTTCAAGCATCACTCAATTTTTGCGTCAATCACATCAAAACCACCTCAATCATTGTAGAAACGGCTTCCAGCAAGATCAAAATGATTGTTTTTTTTTTAAAAGCACCGACCTAAACAAACTTCTTCCGGACGACAATCAAACCATTGCAGCAAGCGATTTCAACGTTTGTCCTGGAATAGCTGTGCCTACAATTTTACGGTCGGATTCTATTTGTCTACGTAGATTTACATTCTCCACTTTTTGTACTCATTCCAACCCTATCAATTTTTATTCTACCAAATTTCTAACCCAATATTCCAGACATCGACATTACCCTAAATATTTTTTTAGTACCAACAAATTACAATCTTTTCAACTCAGTTTTGATTACAACCTCACAATCCTCTACCTTAGAATAATTTCTTACGATTCACTCTTTGACTTGACACTCACTGACTCGACCAAATTCCCTCAGATCCTAACAAACCAAATAGATTCTATTCCTGTTATAAACATTCGTAACAACATCTACCTAATCATGGCAAAATTCTATCCTAAAATTACACACATAGTCAAGTGCTATGACCACCGTCTCTAGACCCACCACTTAACGACCCACTTAAAAATCTTAGACTTTCAGACTCTTAAGATAAGCAAATTCTAAACCAAAAATGCAAATCAAAATTCAAACTTTTTTAAAGAGGTTTGGACTGCCAAACTCAAATCCTTAAACTACGACAACAACTTTTTTAATATTAAAATTTTTGCTACGTTTATTAATTATACTGTCATCCTATCGACTAAAACCCATGGCATCGTTTTCTTTCCTGAAAAAAAGGGTAAATATCACTCCAAGAATCTAGAAACCAAAACAGCCCAAACAATCAAATCTCCGCCTAGATCACGTTTACCTCATAAAATCCCAAGTGTCCTCAGCATTGACAATGACTTTCTATCAATTTGTTATCTCCGCAAACGGAAAGCTTTTAGTCCTAATTCAATGTTATTTGGTTTTAAACTAAACTGCACACCTGAGCCACTTATACGCATAACTAAATGCTGCTACCGATTTGTAGCAAACTACCAAGCTCCTAGATCAGTATTTCTTTATGTCTCAAAGATTTATGGCTTTGTTTAGCATCCTGGCCTTGTTTACAAACTGCTCCGCTCCAACATACACTCTAGATCAATGCCCATAAGTTAAAGTTAAATACTCCACAAACCAAACAAGGTCTATACGTCGACGATATCCTTACATGATTTTGGCAACCCAAACACCTAATTCAATACTTACAATTTGCATTCGACACCTTAGAATTCTGGTTTATTCACTAGCTTACTTTTGTTAACTATCTTTAATGCTCCTACTCCGTAGAGCAAATACTTAAAATACTTGGGAGTTATTTCAGACAACCGCCTCACTCTTGCATCACACAACCAATAGTCTCAAAAAAAACGTGGTTTTCTAAAATCGCTCTACTCCTTCTAAGCAATAAAGTTTCCTATCACCAACAAATTTTTTTTACAGGGTTAGTACGAATCTCCCATCCACACCCACAAACTTTAAACTTTAGAGAATCTAGAACGAAACTATCGTTTTAGCTGTAACGCTCTTGAGTAGATCAGATGCAACAACCTACATCACTACATCAACTTTCTAACTACGCCTCAACAATTCCAATCTCTTGCTTCACAAAAAACAAAATCCACAAAAAATTTGTTTATTTGCAAAACCACTGATTTATGGCCGCGAAAGTCTTACTATTCCTACAACATTAGCGGGAACCAACAGTAGTAGTAAAAACATTTTATTAGAAGAGGAGTTATAAATCCAAAACACCAACACAAAAACGTCACGATTTTTAATTAATATTCCATTTGTTTTACGTTAATTAAGGTTACAAATTCCATAACTTTTTCTAAAAATTTATAGTCTTTTATTTTTCTTCAGAACTCTACCGTAGGTTGAAGTTTTAAAATGGGCTTGTTTAGAAGGTTATTATTTAATTAACAATTCTATTCTATCTGTTGCGACGCTTTGACGATGTCAACGATGGAAGACAGAAGACTCTGAATCCAGCTAACATGGAAATAAAAACAGTTTGGTGCTTCAATTAATAAAAATATACAATAATTAGGCAATTCAAACCACAAACAAATTCAGAACAAACCATCAAAAACAGTGTAACGCAACAGAGATCTAAACGTGGGCAACACACAAAACAGGGGTTGTCAGTAAAATAATAACCTTCTGAATACGCTTGCTTTGAAAACTCACGCTAATATTGAATCAATTGTCACGCATGTTTAGACATATTGCAGTGATTGCAATTTGGATTTAACAAAATAAGTTTAATTGACCTCTATATTAAATATAGGACTCAATTAATTTTTTATTTATATTTATGTCTCAGGATCTTGGTTTCTTAAATAAAGTACGTGATTTGAAATTTTAGTGCAACTGTAATAATGAAACGTACAATTTTATTTGTTAATTAAATGTTACTGAATTTTTATTAACGCAACGTGCGCGTAGAAAAACAATTAAAAAAATATTTCCACTACAATTTTTTATGTGTATACAAAATTTTCTTTATTATATTCTTAACACTTAAATTTTTTAAATAAATTGTTTTTATTATTATTAATTTAATTTCATAGATGCGCAAACACACTACAATACGCCTAATATTAATCTGACTTATAGGACTTTTTATATGTATAACACGTTTTTTAGGTTAACAAATATTTAAAACATGCTTTGTTTGATGCACCATTTTAACTTTGTTCTGTCCCTCACTTTCACTTCGTTTTTGAACGTACACTTTATATTGATATATCCTCGTAGTATACACTACACAAGTTTATCCTAATAATATACAATACACATAATTACAGGTTTATATATTGCAGTTTTAATCATCTACTTGAGATTATTAAACATTATTTTTCAAAAACGACTAAAACGAATTTTCTCTAAATAAGTCCTTTGTACAAAAAATTGTGCTAGAAATACAATAAACTATTGAAGATAATTCGTGGACATTTTTTTGGTAAAATAATTGTTGGTTAATTTTTCCTTTTTCCTTAAGTGTAATTAAAATTAGTACAATTAGTTAGCGAGTTGCCGTATTTTAAAACTGCATTGACATCATATTTGTTTTAATAAGTTTTTTATTGTTTGTTTAAACCGATTAATAATTTTGTTGTAAATCATTTTCTAATTCATTCATGCGCACTCGTTAAATAAAACTGAAACCTCAATGTTTTGAATTAGTTGTAACTTTATTTTTTTAAATACTTATTTATATAATATTTACATTAATTCGAACCAAGAATCTTAAAATAACCTCAAATTCAATTAAAGTTGTATCTAAATCTAAACAGAAATTAATACATGCTTAGAAAACGGCAGAGAATCTATAATCACTAGGAAATTACAAACATAAAACATAAAACACGACGAGTAGGTCAAACTATATTTCACTTAATAAGTTTAGATTAATACTAACAATCAATATTAATAGATATAACTTTTGAAATTGAGCAATTAATTTTGTTTTCTAATTTAACTTTTTTGTAACTTTATAAAAACAAGCTAACTATTAAATAATCAATGTATAATACTTAATACCTTTATAATAAATAACTAAGACAAAGATTAAAATATAAAATTGTGATTTAAAGTGTAATGAAATTTTAATGGAGTTTTAATTATTAAACAATTTTTGTTAACAACAATGTTATATGAAACATGCAAAAAAAAAAAAAATTAAACCGCAGACAATCCTCTGTTGTTGTAAGTGTTTTTATATGCAAAACTAGTTCTGACGTAAATAAAATATTGTATGTGACACACGCTTTTAAGCACTCCTTGAGACAAAAACACTCGCCTGCGGATCGTGTATAATATTTAACAGCTTGGGCATAAAAACTTTACATTATGTAATTGCATGATAAATAACTATTTGTTTATTTATCAATAATTAAAATAAGTACCAGCAACATTTTATTAGAGTTGAAACAATAAAAGTTTTAAAAGGTTACATAAACAAACTTATGGTAAATGTTTCTAATAACATTTTCATACAACTAACAACTTCGCATGCAAACTATACCTTTGACAATTAATAAAATTACACAGTACTGCACTAACATTTAACATACAGTTTATTTAGATGTGGTACGTAATTATACCAAACAAAACTTTTAATTAAAAGACATTAGAGTGATGTTAAGCGATCTCTCAAACGCAAATTATGTTTGTGTAGCTTGGTGCAAATTATGCATTAAATACTTTTAATAAAGCAATAACTTAGTTAAAATTATAACGTAGTAAATATTAGCGACGCTAATGTAAGAGTTTCCCGTTGCTACAATATTGATGTTAACTTAGAAATGTAGTGCCATTAAAAACAGGACCGATGTTGTTTGCACTTTGTCCTTCATAAACAGTGTTTAATACCAATAACAATCGACGTCCTTAATAAGTAAACAAAAAATATCGGTTATAAATACGCAACGTAAAAATTCGAACTTGAAAGGACATCTCGTTATGATATGATGCATTTAAATTTAATAGCGTTGATCCTCTTAGAAATCAACCAATTTATGGTCCTTGATTGATTAACTTCGTTATATAAGAGAAATGTATCGAAATGCTTTGATGTTAATACACTTAATTTAATAGATTTTTTTAAATGTTACATTAACACGAGTGTAAGTGTAATTTTCGTTTATATTTGACTAGAGTGGCGTGTTTGTTAACCGTCACAATTATCTTTATTGCCTTTAAATTCTGAAATTAAAATGTATATTTTTTTCTCAGTAATTTTAAAATGTAATAATACATAATTGATTAGGATACTGTACGCTGATGTATAAAGTATTTAATTATCAACTCGTGAAGACAATAAAGTTCTTCTCTAACGAGGTGAAGAAATGTTATGTTTTCACTATTAATCAAAACTTAATTTTCTAATTAATGATTCTGTCTTTTGACTAAAATTGAAAATCTAAGGACAGATTTTATTAAAATTTTCTTGCTCAAAAACAAATTGGGGTAAATGAAATTAGCCATTAATCTCTATAGTCCATGCAGTTTTAGGTATATCAACCAAATATGGTAGGTACCAGAAATGTTGTTAGACTTTTGTGTTGAATTTATTAAAGCGTTTCTAGTTTATTTATTTAGATTAATTATCCATAGGTAAATAATATACAATATGTGTAAAAGTTGGTAACATATTGCGATGACTGCAATTTTTGTATTGAATAAAATAATTGTATATTGAATATGAGCATCAAATTGTCTTTGTTTAAAATTCTTTGGTTGATAACGTCTCTAAGGCTTGGATTCTTAATAACAATAACGTGGTTTAAGATTTATTAAAATTTTAATTTTACAAAATAATCAATCGTATAATTCTTACAAATATGAATATAATCCTAATTAGTGTTACGTGCACGACTTTGCAAAATTTATAATTCGTTACAATCTTATTTAATTTTAATACACAGATTTAAATATACTAACTTAAACAAACCTGGTAAATTTTTTCGACGTGTACGTGCGACCTTCTACGGTTTAGAAGGACTCCACACAAGTAGTTTGCATCTTACCTAAGCAATAGAAAACAATACGTTAAAATCAAAAATAAAAACTCAAATGCAAATAATGTTAGTCACGGAGTTCCACAAGGATCGGTTCTTGAACCAATCCTATAATTCGCAATCGAAATCGCTGCAAAATTCAATAAAAGAAGACCCTCTAGCACTGATTTGCTAAATCAAGTTGCTAAATCGACTAAGTTTTTAGATCTTACTTACAATTTTCTGAAATGGTTGCTTAACATTGATTCATTAGTAAATAAGTTGTTTTCTACATGTTATGCATTAAAATCCAGTGAACTAAATGTAACTACCGCTAGGACAACATATTTTGCTTTTTCGAATCTTTTTGCAATATGCATTACCTTTTTGAGGTGCCTGTTGTAAGGAGAGATTTATCATAATATTTAAATTACAAAAAGAGCTATCAGACACATTTTCGGACTGAAAAAAGAAATCATTGTCAAGAATACTTAAAACATTCAAAATTTTAACTCTTCCGTCATTATTCATTTTAGGAACTGTTAGTTTCATTCATAACCATCTGCACAATTTTTCGCAAAGGCAAGTTTATTTACAAAATACTAGACACTCCTCTTTTTACAACCTTAGTTTAGAAACTCCGAAATTAAAATCTTTGAATTTTTTGCTGTTACTTTTAATAACAATAACTAATTTTAATTTATGTGAAATTCAATGATCCAGTGTATTTGGACCTATTATTATATTGACAACAACTATTTATATACTTATTTTATATTTGGTAATAATCAACAGTCTTAAATATGTTTATTTAAACTAAGGATAATTTTGTGATAAATCCATCTGCGATGATGCATTTTTTATTTTATGTTTTTTGTTGTTATGCTTTGTCCAAGAAATGTAAATTTTAGTAACAATAAAGCTGTTTTTGATTTGATCTCGGTAGTAACCACTTGACCCTAGACTACTTCCTCAATTTTTCTTATTGTTTCATTTTGTTTTTAATTTGTTCAAGCTTTCTTTAACAACAACTTTAAGGGTTTTTATTGTTAATAACAGTATTAATTAATTACATAACTGCAACACTTCTTTTAATGAATTGCAAAGAACATTCCGTATTAATTGTTTATTGCATGGACTCAAAATTACACATCCATTATTCTTTACTGCCCGAGAGCGTCCCTCACCCCACTTTCACTTCACTGAATCATTTAACATACAAGATATATCTAGATTTTACTACTAGACATTGTATCTCTATTTACATCAATACATTACAATTATGACATCATACAATTACTGCATAAATCTCCCGGTTAAAATGAGATAAATTTTGAAATTGTATTTTAAATTTTTTAAACTATAAATAAAAATAACTTTTTATATAACTAAATTATGTTTTAACTTTGCAAACATCTTATCAACTAATCAAATATTTCTTATCTTTAACTGTTTGTATTAATAAAATATATACACAGATAATTATTTTGCAACTTAAGTCAATGATTAGCAGTTTTTTTTTCTCACATTTTCTTCACTTTTCCTATTCTTACAACAGATTGTTTTTTATATCTATCCTCAAAGTTTTAATTCAATTCCTTTTTCATAAGAATTCTGTATATGTGTGCTTTTACACCACTTTCATCTATTTATTTCACCATTTATTTTTCGTAGATATCTTCTTATTCTTCATTTATTTCATCGTAGTTTCATATTTTATCGTAAATTTATATTCATTTTATATAACTTCATTTCATATTTTTTTACATTTTTTTATATATTTCAACTTCTTTTATAATTCTTCATTTATGTAACTTTTTCATATAACTTCTTTATATGACTTTCCTTATAGCCGTTTACATACTTTATAATGACTTTCATTTCATTGAATTAAACTTTTTTTTTTAATACTTCTTATTTATCTTTTTTAAACTATATTTGCATTTCTATCTTTCTATCTACCTAACTGACCGTTGATCATTGATCTTTTTTTTTTCAAAATAACATTTTAACAAACTTTTCATATCTAACTTTTTCTGAATAAAACTTTTCAATACTAACTTTTTCTTTTTTAAACAACATTTCAAAGCTAACTCTTTATCATAACTAATTTTTCAAATCTAACTTTTTATAACTCATCTAGTTTGACTTACTAATTTTGACTCATCTATTAGGACTCACCTATTATGATTTACTTATTTTGACACACTTCTCATCCGTACCAATAACTTTTCTAAAATTTATCTTCAAAACAACTATTCTTAACTAACCCTCTTCTTTCCAACCTATAACTTCTTCTCATTACTAAACTAATTTTTTTACCTTAATAATTCCTATCTTATTTAGTATATTCACACAATTCTTAACTAATCTTAATTTTCATTTCCAATTACTATACCTTATTCAAGTCTAATTATTGCCAATTTTTATTTTAAATTCGTTTTCTATCCTGCTTTGTTAACTTACAGTTTAAGCCTTCTTCTCATATTTTTCGTATATTGTGCCTTCTTTTATTGTTGTTCCCTTCCTCCGGGACACTTTCTTCTTCAACTTCCTCATACATTCCCCCATCTTGCATTATCATTTTTAGTCTTAGCTTTTTGTTTTTCCCATTTCTTGTTGGTTTTTTCTTTCTTCTTATTTTTATCTATTTAATTGAATTCTGTAATTTATATTTATTATCTATTGTTTTTTTCATTTTTGTTTGCATTGTGTTGATCTACTTGCATTTTTTTTCTTTTTCATTATTATTTTGTTTCTTGTTTCTTCATTTATTTTTTCCTTGGCATATCTGCATCTTACTTTGTATTTAATTTTCTTTGTTTGTAATTTTTATTGTCAATTTTACTTCATTTCCTTCATCTTTATTCGTTTCGTTGGTTATTTCCATCTTTTCACATATTTTTCAACTTGTTCTTTTCTTTATTAATTTCTTCATATTCTGCTACATTGTTTTAGTTTTGTTATCTTCACTACTTACTTCAATTTGTACTATTGGCGTTTCATTCACTTATTCTTTATTTATCCTTGTACACTATTCTTTTCTTCAATTTCAACTTCTTTTTCATTTTTATTTTCATTTTCAACTTCCTCTTCTACTTTAATCTCTATGTGTATTGTTGTTATTTCTTTGTCGAATGTATCGTTTATCTTTTCATCTTCACATATTTTTATTTCATTTTCCATTTCAATTTCTTTCTTATCTTCATATTTATCTTCTTCTTCCTTTAATATCATATTTGCATTGGCTTCTTTATACTATTGAACTATTTCTTCATGATTGCGTTTTGTTTTGTACAATTATGTTCTTGCTTTTGTTTTATTTCTTTTAGTTTTTGAATTATTTTTTTATCACTTTGTCTTATTTCTTGTAGAATCATTTGCAAGTACATTTTCATTTTTTGCTGTGTTTTGATTTTGTTTAAAATTTTTTATTTATTTTATACAATTTGGACTTATCTTTTAACAACCCTGTATATAACATAAATCCAAGTCAAACACATTTTTTTTTAAATAACAAATAATATTTTTTTCTTAATTGAAACAATTATTTGTTTTAACGTGAAATAATTTTAATTATTAAATACTTTTAAATTTCGCAATTACGTTCAAAATATTTATAAATGCTTAAAACAGTGTAAATACCACGTTATCGCTTTTGGGAACGCGTTGGGCATTTTTTTGTCGAATATTATAATTTTATATTGAATGTGAGAATGAAACTTTCTTTGCTTAAAATTCTTGTGTTGATAACATCTCAAAGGCTTGGATTCTTAATAACAATAACGTGGTTTAAATTTCAACATTTTAATTTTAGAAAAATAATCAAACGTAAAACTCTTACAAGTAGGACTATAATCCTAAGTACCCTTACATGCACGATTTTGCAAATTTTATAATTCGTTACAATATTATTTAATTTTAATACACAAATTTAAATAACCTGGTAAATTTATACGACGTGTACGGTTCTTAGCAGTGACCTCTCAAACCTGGAATGCATCCTCATTTTCTTTATTGTTCCATTTTATTATTAAATTGTTTTTTTTTATGGTTTTTTATGGTTAATAAAGAGTTAATTAATTACGTAACTACAACACTTCTGTCAATGATTAGCAAAGAACGTTCCGTAATAATTGTTTATTGCACGGACTCAAAATTACACGTCCATCATTTTCTACTGCCCGAGAGCGTCTCTCTCCCCACTTTCACTTTACTAAATCACGTACGCACAAAATTCAATATATCTTCTTAACATACAAGATATATCTATATCTTACTACTAGACATTATTTCTATTTACATCTATACATTACACATACGGCATCATACAATCACTGCATAAAGTGCAACTTTTATTATAGATTTTACAAATAAAAATTGTAAAATCTAAAATACAATCATCAGGTATTAAATCAGTACTTTGAAAAAACTGTGAGTTTGATACAGGATTACAGTACCTTTATTTGTAACTATAATTATGAAAAGCTGTTTGGAATAAAAAACTGTGTTTTTACTTAAATTATCAATATTTACCGTTCCGTTCAGAAAGTATTTAACAAATTTGTTTATAAAAATCTAATTAATACACCATTAAAATAAAAAAAAGTCAACAAAATGATTCGACATATCCTGCCTTTTTTGTCAATGCAGTTACATTTGCATTGTTATGGTAGACAAAAAAGAAAACATTATATTTTTTTAATTGGATGTAATATACTTCAACGTAGTTTTTAGTTCTGACAAATTTTGATATTGTTAAATATAAAGGTACTTTAATCTTGAGTTCATATTTTTTAACAAAAAGCGTAGACGACTGTAAAAATTTAATATCTAATAATTGTCTTTAGATTTTGTAAAGAATAACTTTTTTTTTTAAATTAAAAATAAAAAAGTTTTGTATTGGTTGCTTTTAGAGACATACATATCGGTAGAATGTACGCCTTAATTATTTTGATATTTTGTGTGTGAGTTTAGTACAAGATGACGTGGGGTTAATTAAATGTATATTATATGATTCATACTGCACTGGATGGGTTATTTTAAATAACAAAAAAAAAATATTTTTAATCAAAAACTTATAGTAACTGTTTCTATTTAAACCAAACGTAAAACTAAAAATTATTATGCAATTATACAATTTATTTAATAAAAGAATTTGTTATGTGTTATGTAAATAAACATTTTTGTTTAGTTAGTTGATAAAAATAATGTTTAGTAGTTTAATTTATTATTTATAGCATTCATAAATGCAAAATTGATTAAGAATGAAAAGCTATTTATAAAAGTGTTTGCGCTGATAGCGAATAATAAAGAATTCATCAAATCAGTGCGAGTCAAACGGTACACGTGCGTTAATAACATCAAGGATAAGGTTTTGGTGTAGACGAATAAATGTAAAATGTCAAAAGTAAAATATCTGTATGCGTTGGAAAGAAAGTGAGTGATTTAGGCAAAAGACACAAGTGTACGTTTGAAAGAGGGTTTAATAGTGATACAAATATTTTAATATACCAAAATAAATTTAAAATTAATCGATTATATTAATTATAATGACCGTAAGTCATAAATATTACATTAGTTTAAATATTTCATAAGAAATGTGTAAAAGTTGGATGCCATTTTTTAAATGGCAGTGTTCTAATGCAGTCGGTTTTATGTTATGCTTATGCAGATACATAAACTTTGCCTAAGAACTACATAGGGAAGTTTGAATATTTTAAAATCTTATGTAAATAAGGCTGAATTTTAATAAACATTCGGATTGCTAACTGATAACAACATTATTGCAAAACAAGATTTTGACAGATCTCAAAACATAACCACGAATTCAAGTAAAATTTATTTTCGTTTGTTCAAATTAAGGATCAATGGTAATTATTGGTCAAGATTTCTGCTTTTATTGGATCGTATGTTAACAATTTGTGTGCGTGTCCATGTCTGTAGTATTTTATTTCTAACAGGTTGTGGTGTCCTTCATCCCATTTTTGATGTAGATTTGCATGTAGCATAGAGAACGTGGATTTAGAGATCTTCCTTCTCTTTGGAACTCCTCAATACTTTATCTAAGACAATGAAGTTTAATTTCGCAGTAAAGAATTTAAACGACTTTGCGACGAATATGCGACAACTATTCTCTATACAGCCAGATATCTACCACGCGCTAATCCTGTTGAAAGTGTAATCGGCTTCTGTAAACCATGTTAGCGGCGTACACTAAGTCGAATCAACGACATTGGGATGCTAATCTAGTTAACGTAGGTTGCGCAATTCGTACGGCAAAACATGAAGTCTCAAGCTGCACTCCTTACTATGCGCTCTTTGGGCGTGAACACGTTGTTTCGGGTAATTCTTTTAGTCACTTTATAGTTCTAGAAATTTCTCCACTTGAAACTGACTCTGAGTTTCCTATACTTACTTCTAATCCTAAAGAATAGGAAAGCATACCTCAATTTATCCTTGGCAAGCTAACGAAAGCGCAAAATCGCTATAACTTACGTAAACGACATACTCCATACAAACTAGGAGATAGGGTGGGAAAACGAAATTTCGTCTTATGTTCAGCACCAAACTTCTTTAACGCTAAACTCGCTCCAAAATACATTGGGTCTTTCTTTGTAAAAACTGTGGTCTCTCCGTGGATGTATGAGTTAGAAGACGTTTCACGAAAGGCAGCTGGTGTATGGCATGCTAAGGATCTTAAATTTGCGTATCTAGATCCTGCAGAAGACGAAACTCCGGTTTATAATCATTCTGGTAATGCCGACATTTTGTTGTCGTACCCGAAGCGTAGGAAAAGACGAAAATTAACCTAGATGTATTTTGACTGTTCTTATGGTTTCTCTTTTCGCTTCCCTATTTTGACTTACTCTTGGTTATACTCTTGTTTAGATGATAAGATTTTGGTGTAACAATATAGAATCACTGGGGTGGGTAGAACACTCAGGGATGTGCAGGGTGCCTAACCCCATTCTTTCTCGATTAGGGATAATATGACGCTTATGTCAACTTTTCTTCAGCGTCCAAATTTATTTGATACTCCTCCACATGCTTTTAGTTAATTTCTCTTTATTTTCCGGTAGAGCCTACACTTGGTAGTTTTGCGACTGGAAAGAGATTTTCTCTGTTGATACAGTTTTGTTTTTTGTTTGGGTTTTAGAAATATTTTCTGGAGGGTATCATTCCGACCAATTTTTTGGGTCCTGATGGGACAATTTATTATTTTAGTTTTTTTCTGGTCGACTTATATTGACACTTGACTCGGTGGGTTGGACAACTACGGTTGTCACACCCTTAATATTTTTGTTTAGGGCGGTTGGTTAGGCATTTTGACATAGGAATGGTCACTTTCTCTGTTGGCTAGAACATCAAGTCAACTTTTGTATTGTGTGTTGTTTTATTTGTTTTTCGTTTGTGCCGTTTATTCTCTATTCTCACGTGAAAGAATAGCGAATTTCCTAAACTTTTTTCGTCTATCTCTATCATCTTTCTTTTCTTTCCTTCTTGCTAGAGTACCGCACTGGCTGGGGACCGGCGAGTATTGGTGTGAGAGAGTGTCGGAGCTATTGTTTCTGGTAAACTTGCTCACTGCCAGGCACACCAACCCTTAAAAGGCCGTACGGGGGGTGCGAGAGCTGGAGCAGGAGTAAACCAATTTTCTTTAACCACCGTCAGTAAATCGTTGGTCGTAGACAGTGCAGAACCACAGACTGTGTCACTACACCAGTTCTTTTTTTTTTGAAATTTTGGGCAAAAACTTTAGGATCCTTTCTTTCGTTCTTTTTTTTAGTTTATTATGGGGTAGAGTGGTTTTCTCGGGTTTTCAGAGTCGCACTCTTTAACTGCTTGGGATGTCCTTTAACCTTTGGGTTAACTCCTTTCCTGGGTAAGAGGAAGTTGTCTTGCGGATGGGTAGTATCAGTCATCGTGAATGGGGCGTAAGTAGGCTTACGCTGGGGGCCCAAGGACGCAATTTATTATCTTTAGCAAGAGTCTTGGTGGGAGTGATGCCTGGTGCCACTCACTCGACATGCACGCCGTCTGTGAACCTCCCGATCTTGATAGTCTTCCTAGGGTTTATCCTAACCTTTTTGTAGTGGGCTCAGCATTTTCCTATTTGCTATCATTCCATAAAGCTTTCCTGGGGTTCCTGTGGGTTGTTTTTGTGTTTTTAGGGCGGTTTTGCTTTTGGGGTTGGTTTTTATTTGAGTTTTGCTTTGATCTTTGGTTTTGGCCTAAACTTCGTTTTCTGTGCCTTTGTTAAATCCTTTTCTTTTCCTGTAGTTTTGGTTTGGATCTTCGACTGGTTATATTTATTGGATCTGGTGGCATTTTGCCTTGTACCAGGCATTCCGCCGATTTGGGTCACTCTTTTACCAGCATCCTACTTATTGATGGTTCTGTTCCTTTCTTGACATACTGCTTGTCTTGAGAAATCATCATTCCGCTATTTAGCGATTTTTTAGATATTCTGACTTTGTCGGTGACCATCTTTTTTAAGTACAAAATTTTGTTTTATCGTTACCAGGTTGCTCCGAGCTTATCCTCTTGCTTGGGAGGAATCTGTTACGGTTCAAAATGCTTGAGCTCGGACGTGGGTCGCGAGATCAAATTTACCGCGCATGCAACGATTTTTCCTATTAGTGGATCGGTTTATTTGAAATTTTTAATCGAAACCACGGACAGACATCTTGGGACTCTTTCCTCCATTTGGGCAGTTGGCGGTGCTTCACGAAGCTAAAAAATTACATGTAAAATTTCAATGTGGCTTCAATCATTGCACGATAAATTAGTGTGGAAATGCAAATCCAACCGATTTTAGCCGTAGGTGTTTTATTTTGCTATTTATTTGTTAGTTTAGTGGTTGTGTTAATCCTCCTCAGAGAAATCCTACTGATGTTCTAGTAGCTGTCAACTGGCTGTTGTCAGCAAGAACCTTTCTTATCAAAACTACATGCATCAGTACACAGCTAAGTATTGTTTTAAAGAACTTATTTATTTTGCATGCGTTTGAAACTTAAGTACACGTGACATCAAGCGGTTGTATCCCTAGTGTTGTGTTTAATAGAATTGTTATTCGAGGCAGTCTCCATCCACCAACGCTCGGTGTTGTTTTCACTAGCTTTCTCGGAGCTGTGGCGCTGTAAATTAAGTGGGTTAAGCTAAAACAAAAGGCCTTTTGGGTTGTCGGGAGCTACGTTTTGTATTGGTACACTACTTTTAATTTGGGGTTAACAAACAAAAACTTAACTGAATTGTGACATATTTTAACGCAAACTCTAATTAATTGGTTGTTGCTAATGCACGTAAGTTTCATGTGACCAACTCTCTCATTTCTCCCAGATTCTTGTAATATTTTAAATTGTAATTGCTATATTTATATGTCTTTTGTTTCTTTGATTTGTGTTTGTTGTAGCGTAGTAGACCTTAAGTAAAACCTATTAAATTCCTGTTAGTCAGTTTTATTTTTTTGTTACCCAGCAGGTGGCGCCTAGTTACGCAGCAGTTATTTCTTTCAGATGCCTCAAGGACCTCCCCCATCTCATTTACTCAACCGGACACTGCTGTGCTACCGCTTATAAACACGGGATCTTCCACAAATTTAGTGCGCTACTTCAATCCCAATATTATTGTTCTTTCTTTTCTAGGTTGCATAGCTAGAGCCGTCATTTTATTTTATTTTTTATTATTTGTGAACTGCAACCGTTACAAATATTCGCATGTTTCCTTGTAAAATAGGATTTTTAAGGGGTAGAGTAACTACTTGAGTTTGTTTTTTTTTTGAAAACCAATAAATTACTCAGGGTAAAAGTTACAGGCATAAAAATTTAAACAAATAGCACACCCAATATTTTTTTAGTTAATTGTATTCGGAATATAATTTTACATGTTTTTTTATTAAGGATGTCTTATATACCTAAGTCCTGATTCTTACTTAAACAGATAATTAGGATTTCTTCAAAATACACAGATATTGGATTTATTTTATATACTAAGCATGCCATGAAAAACAGCAACTCAACGATTTCTTGGTGAAACGTCAAATTATTGTAATTTGACTTGTAATCTCATTGTTGCTGTAATTAGTAGTAAATTAAAATAAATTTTACCAGACATAAAATTGATAGATATGATTTTCGTCTTGGAAGAAAGTGTACGAAATGCGGTACTAGCTTCGAGAATCTTTGTCCAAAACTATCCAGACAGAAGACATTCTAAATGACAAGATTTCCAAAAAGTGTAGCTGCGATACAAAAAAGTATAAGGCAATTAAAATAGGAATAACTTAATTTCATGACACGCACATGAAAAATATTTTTGTTATCTTTTTAAATTTTTTTGTTAAGTATATTGAATTGTTACGGGTCTATTTGCAAAAGTAGAAAGTATGTTGAGAACCTTCTTAAAAACGTGTGTCGTGTGTAACACGTTACGACGAAAGTCAAATTTGCCGCGCATGTCGCTAATTTTCCATTAGTTAAAATTGAATTAACAAAAGTTTCAAAGACGACAAGCGGACATTTTCTGCTTCCTTCTACTTGGGTATTTGGCCTGACTCCTAAAGTTAAAACGTTACACATAAATTATTAATGTGTGCTTTAATAATTCCAAGTTGAATTGATGTTTAAATTTAAATCCGACCGCATTCACCGTAAGTACTTTCTTTTCTTTTCTTTGGTTTCGTGGTTATGTTAGTTCTAATTACGACGTATGCTTGAACACGTGCGTTGATCTCATATTCTTATTGTGTCTTACACCTGGATAACTCCTGACAGCGCTGAAATGGCTATTTGAAAACCTTTTCCTATAAACTGGAATACTACTACGGTTTTGCATCCAATTAAGCTGTAACCAGGCGGTAAACTCTACAGGCTGCAGGGGTCGTTTATGCTGCATACTTGCTGCTTTGAGGGAACATATTTGCTTTCCGTTCTTCGCTGCATACCATCTTCAAGGGAAATCCTGGAGTACCTACTTTCTGGAGCTGTCGAATACTGTCGCTAGCAAGAACTTTCATTCTACAGCTAAGTTTTAATGTTTAAGTGGCCTATATAATATTAATGTGTATGAAGCTCACGTACATGTGACATTAAACGGTTTGAATCTCTAGCATTTAAGCAAATTTTTATTCGGGTTAGACTCCACCACCGACGTTTAGTTTTGTTTTTTTAACCAGTTTCCTAAGAGCTTGGGCGCTTTACATAAAGTGGTTAAAGCTAAAACAAAAAGCTTTTTGAGTTGGCGGGAGATACTTACCTTTTTATTCCGGGTTTAAGTTAGTTTTAAATCGCCGTGTGTAAGTCAGGTCTGTACGTTAAACCTTCTTAGTAACCAATCTTCAATTAAAACGTTAACTTTAATTTGGGGTGTAACTAAAAAGCTTAACTGAAATTCAACACATTAATTGCGAGCTTTAATTATTGTTGTTGCTAACGCACGCAATCATATGCGACAGTTTCTCTCTATTTCTATCACATTCTTCTAGTATTTTAAGTTTCATTTGCTACATTAAATTGTCTATTTGTATCTCTGATTTGTGTTCGTTTTAGCGAAATTGAACCTTTAGTAAAACCTGTTAAACTCCTGTTGATCGGTTTTATTTCTTTCTATTACCCAGCAGGTCGAACTTTGTTAGGCAGCAGTCTATTTCTTTATAGTTTTTCAAGGACTCTCCACTCACCAACTAAGTCGATCGCTGCTGTGCTAACTCCTACAAATACTAGAACCTCTACAAATTTAGTGCTCTACATCGAGCTTAATTGTTTTAATTTTTTCTCTAGGTTGTACAGCTAAAGCCGTCGCTTTCTTTTGTTTATTTGTAAACAACAACCGTTACACAATTCCAAAAGTACTTTATTAAACAAATAATTTATTAAAATTATCCATAATTTAATACATTTTCAAAATAACGTTCTTTTTGAGTTAAGCACTCCTTAATTAGTCTGAGAAACGAGTAATTTGCATAAATAATTTTTTGCTGCATATTGTCGCGTGTGGTTATCTCCGTTTGATACACTCTGTTTCTAACAAAACCCTAAAGGAAAACATCTGGTTTTGTAAGATCTGGTGTCCTAGCGGGCCAAGTAAACGGATCTCTACGGCTAATCCATCTTCCTTCAATTTGGGCATTTAAATAGTCTTGTATCATGTGAATTTTATGTGGTGGCGCACCATCATGTTGAAACCACATCCTTCTAACTGTATTGAGAGGTCAATCACACAGGTAGATTTGAAAATCATTTTGCAGAATAATTAAATACCGTTCAGCAGTAAGTGGACCCTCAAAGAAGTAAGTGCCAAATATTTTACGGCCAAATACACCACCCAAACGTTTAGAGACCATCTGTTTTGGTGTTCAAGTTGTTTTATGAAGTGAAGGTTTTTGTCATCATAATAATGAATTATGAATGTTTACTTTTCAATATTTCCTAATCGGTGAACAATTCAAGTAAAAAAAAATGGTTTCCCTGTTGTATCATATTACGTACCAATAAACTAAACTCTTATCTTACACTGTAGTCATTATCATGATAAGAATAAAATTTATTTTTACTAATTACCCTCGATACACTTGTTTTGTGACATAGACAAGGATACATGCAAATATCTCTTAAAGTGCAAAAGACAGACACAGCTTGATTGGTATCAAAAGACTACACGTTTTCTAAGAAATCCAAAAATATAACAAACAAAAATTGAGGGTTGCTATTTGAAAAAATAAAGTTGAACTCATCAAAAAGTTTTTGATAACACCCTGTAGTCGTAAAAATGTTTTTAAATTATGCAGTTTATAAAACTAAGACAACATGCTATTTTTAGTTTTCCTCCATCTTGAACCGTTTAGCCGTAATCGAGCAAACTTATACTAATATATAAACACTAATGTAGATTAGGGTTGGTATGTTTATATATTAGTGGTTTTCCTAATTCTTAAAGCAAAGGTTTTGTCAAGACGAACCAATCCACAACGACCTATATCCACAAGTTCAAAATTGCTTTATATTCTGTTTAATATCTGAAATTAATTATAGATTTGATTTAGTTCCTATTTTTATTTTTAATATTTAATTTTTCGACAATTTGAACCTACCGCTGTTAAGCAAACAATTACGCTATTTTTTTTAATGTTAATTTATCTAGTTGCTTGTTGTCTCTTCTAATTACATTTTATTTTTTTTTAATAACTTTTCCATTCTCTAAAAAATTTAAAAATTCTGTAATGTTTTTTCAAATTAAAAATACTATTTAATGCAATAATAAAAAATATTAGTGGCAATAGCTCATTGCACCCGGTTTCGTCAGCACACTATGCAGGATTATATTAAACTTGTGGGGCACTATACATTACACTTACATCACAATACAATAATAAAAAATAATAATATACCATACAAATAAATTAATAAATTTAAACGACATATATTTTATGGTAAAAAAATTGTTCGTAAAAATTTTCAAACAAAAGTTGAGATATTTCTATTTTCAATAAAAGCATCTTCAAGACTAAATCGTATTCGATCTGTTTAGACTAAAATTTTGTGTAGACTGGAATTTAAACTCATGAAATATCGCATCTCAAATTCGCTCGCATTGTTGTGTATTAAAAGTGAAATATTTTACAGACATTTTTTTTCTTAAATCGTATTTAGAGTAGGGAATATCTCCATTGTAATCAGTTTAAGCATCTGTAAAAGCAATTTCATCTAGACATCTTTTTAATTTATGCATTATAACTACCTCACGTTTTTAAATGTAATCTATAATTGAACAAATTTTTAAAGCTTTCTTTAGTTGACAAGCCATTGTTAAGCGTCTGGTATTTACGCGACTAATTTGGTTCGTTAGTAAGATTCTCTTAATGGTATTTGATAATTTTTGTACTTTGTTAAAGGCAAAAAAGTAATTGTTTTATTTTTTATTGGGTAATTAATTTCAAAAATGCCTTTATTGATTGATAACGTTAATTTTCTAGAAATTATAAAATAATAATATTAATTTTATTTATTAAAAAAAAATAACAAACAAAACTGTTTTCTCTCAATAAAAACAATAAAGAGTAGTTACATATTGTTATAATATAGATGATAATAAGATTGTTTAATAAATTTATCTCAGGATTTAAATATTTTGTTAATTGTATTATTATCCATTATTTTCCACCATAATTGCCCTGCTTTTAATCCGCGCTAAAATTGCAGATAAGAATTGATATAAATTTGGCTGTTTTCCGTAAAGATTTCTCTAGCTTTTCTAAAATCCTAAAATAGTCCGACCTGTTTAAAAACCGACCGACCGCTTGAACCTGATTTTCTCTTGATATCCTGTTCGAATACTATTGACCCCCACCTGAACTTGATCTAAAACCGATACTTAATTGTCCTGCTATTACGCACAAGTAATCCCCCGCAATTCCATTTGCCGCGGACGAAAGTGCAAACTTCTTTTTGTGTTATGTCTACGGCATTAAAGAACACAGTATTCTAATGTACCGCGTTTAAAACCCATGTATTTTGTTCTGTATGACTTCAACCGATTTGCGTTACGCCGTTGTTTAGACGCTTTTTTTCATGCTATACTTTGACTCCCTGTAGTAATTTCGAGCACTATATCCCTAGTTAGATATCCGTCTCAGAGAAGCCTTCAACGCTTCAGAGCGTATACTGACGTCGTTACAAAACCGTCCGTTCAAACAAGACGTCTAGCAATACACTAAAAATAACGATATAAAACCGTTTGCAAACCAGAAGTACGTATAGAAAGAATTGTACAAACTTTCGGGTAAATCAATTCATAAGAACCAAGTCCACCTGCAGGGCAATTTATATTATTGTGTCCCGATCGTTCGCTTTTTAAAAGTTCGATTCTCAAAAGCTCGCCAAATTTTTGTTCGCTTCCCGTTTGTTCGTTTGTTGTTTCCATAATTAGAGCAAAAAACTGAATTAATTTAATAAGTATCCACTGGACAAAAAAGAAAGACAAAGTAACTTGCACGTTGTTTTTTAGCTTTGTTAAAAAATGTCATGAGTTAGTTTAGGTGCCTAACTTAGTCAAAAAAACAGGTTTCCGAACAATCGGGAAGCGAACAAAAATTTGGCGAACCTCTGGAAATTGAACTTTTAAAAAGCGAACGATCTGGAGTTCCACATTTATATACGGGACTATCACCGAACTCACAACTTTGTAAAAAAACCGCCTTTTGTAATAAATCTAAACATGTCTAAAAAGCAAGCTCAGGATATCACTTAGTTATAACAAACCCAAATCTTTTCCTGTTGATAAAAAACAGTCTACGATTTAAATGTTTCTTGGTGTGTGATAATAAAATTAATTCACTTATTTTCACAAATAATTTAACAGCCGGTTTTATTATCACTTGTTGCACGAGTTGACGCATTTTTAACTATGTCTCAAATACCGCCACTGCAAGACAATAGGCCTACTAGTGGTTGTAGGAGAACTACAAAATGTTGCAAATCTTATACTTGCAAAAGTTGCAATTGGAACATCAATTTTAAAACATAATTAACGCACAACATAAAAATACGAAGAAACCTATAAATTTATTTTTCATCGACCTTGAACCGGCAGAAAATAATAATTACAAGATACGAGAACTGTAAAATAAAACAATACAAATTGAGCCTTTTAGACCCGCCTAAAATATAAGATAAGTGTATGCGATGCCATAACTAACACACCTATAATATCCAACCGCCCAAAACTTGGCAACCCCTGACAACCTGCGCAGATGCAATCAAACAAAATCTAAACGAATCTGACAACATTACTGTAACGCTAACCACATTTCTTGGTGAATTTAAAAGATTATTTCATCAACTGCTTCAGCATACTCAATATGATCATACAGTGTGTCCACAGAAGAGGTATCCTATATGTGAAAATTCTTTTAATTTTAGTTATAGCAAAAAATGTGGTTCTTGTTGAAAAGTTTTGCTTGTTATGAAATTTCATAAAATAAAATAAAATTCAAAGAATTATAGTAACTATCAAAAATATCAATACAGAGTAATCATGTAAGAAAAACTAACAGTAACAGTACACAAAGGACATCTATTTAATATATCCTCTTTTTGTAATGTTTACACACTTAATTAATATTATTGCATGTGAATACTATGGTGGGTAAAGGTTGGCATGTTTAGGTTTTAGTGGTTTTCCTAAACCTTGAGGTAAATGCTTTGCCAAGACGAACTAATCCGCTATTACACACGGTTTCGTCACCACACTATACAGGGTTATACTGATCTTCTGGGGCACTATACATAACACTTACATCACAATACAATATTTGTATAATGTACACTCATGAAATTTAAAACTTGGACACCACAATTTCTGTAAACAAAAGTTTGCACATTGTGAAGCGGGCTTAAGGGTATCATTTACAATTCTAACAGCAGGTAGTCTCAGCAGGGGTTATCTTATAGAAGGACTATAGAATGAATCATTACACTAAGCACGTTTTAGAAAATAGGTAATTTACGTTGCTTACTTAATTTTTTCTTTAAAGAATATATTTGAAGGTATCGCTAATTAAACACCATAGCTCGATTAATTATCGAATCAAAATTTTGTTTAGGGAAATGTTTACAAAATAAAATTAGAAATAATTTTGATTTAAAAACGTCTACAAGCAATAACTTTTAAATTAAATCAAACCTACTAATTATTGTAAGTTATTAAAAAAAAAATCATTAAACTCTCTATTCATAATATTTAGTCCTTACAAAATGTATATTTTATGACGTTTCATTTTTTCTGTAGTTAATATAAAAGTGAAAATAAAAACTAAGGCAATTCTTATTGTCAACGTATATATTTAGTTTTTGACAAGAATTTATTACATAATTATAATTAAGATACCAAGTTATAGTTTAAAATTAAATGAAAACGTTTTTTTTAAATAAAGGTATTACTATATAAATAAATATAAGAAATCAATAATGGGTGTGACCTCTATTATTATTGATACATTCTTGAAGGCGTCTGCTCATTGACGCTATCAAGGCATCAATATAATTAATATTAATTGTTTCCCATGCGGTATCAATGGCTGCAATTAGTGCATTAAATCTGGGCTTTTTGCTGGCCAGGGTAACAGCTCCAAGTTATTTGTTTGTATCCAGTTGCGCACAACCTGCGAAGTATAGGGTCGTCATATCCCGATAGTTAATTATCGAATGTTCCAAGAAAATATGTGTAAATTGTAAATGGAATCTATTAACGTAACGTTAAGTTGTTAATTATAGTTACATAACTCTCCTTTCATAAGATATAGTTCATATTAATATGCTTATTGTAAAGCTTTGTATAGTCGGATTCACCGGGTTTTAGGTATGACTCATTGCAGTAAACTATGATAATCGACGTGACACAGTTTTCTGTTTCTGTAAATCAAAATATCAGCAAAATGCAATTGAGAAACGTATGTCGTGCCGTTTATTTTATGTGCAAACAAGAAAACGTACGTCGAATAATTTTCTTTGTTTACATTGTCATAACCTTACATTCGTACTTCAAGTTGCCACACCGTTTTCGAATTTTTAATTTTTCCTTTATTCAAATCAGTATTTTTCAATACTAATCAATTATTATATCGAGGCAGATTAAGTAAGTACATGGTATTAATAATAAATTAATGATTATTATGATAGCATAGGAATAGTTGCAATGCCAAAGAAATTGGAAACCGAAGCAGTCATTATGAAAGTAATGGACTATTTTATGCGAGAACGTGACAACGGTGCTGTATTGTTGCCTTTCACGTCAGTTATGCAGGTATTTTATGAATTAAAAATACTATTTCATCTTACGGCTTCATTTATTAGCGAACTGCAGAAGCATGTGGCGTTAACATAAATACTGTATCTTCGATTAAAAAAAGAAATGAAGTGAAGGAGAACGAAGAACCTGTAGTGCCAAAACAAAAACGTAGGAAGTCAAAGTCTTGTGACGTTGATAACTTCGTGAAAGATATGGTTAAACGTACAATTTATAATATGCATAATAATCGTAAGTATTGCTCAAATTAGTTTTTTTTTATAAGTAATTATGAATAATATAAGGCAACATATTACTGTTGCAACATTGCAACATGAAATTGCTACCGCTGGTGTATTCAAATTTAGCAAAAGTGGACTCTTACATAATATTGGATTTTCCTTTAAACTTGATGATGGCAGACGTGGTTTATTTGAACAAAACCACATTTCAGCAAGTCGTGTTAGATTTTACGAGAATATTTTACTGAGACGGATCTTGCATTGTATGACCCTGTATATATGGATGAAACTTGGATATTTAGTAAAGGTTCACCAAAAAGGAGTTGACATGATGCTTCTAAACAAAGCATAAAGAAAAAGCCACATGGAGAAGGCAAAATGTTTGACCCTGATTTTATACTTACAAGTAATAAATTAAAATTTGGTTTTAGGTTTATTGTTGTACATGCAGGAAACTGGAACGGCTTTATTTCTAATGCTTCACTTCTATTTTCATCTAAATCCCAAAAGAAGATTATCATGGTGACATGTGTGGAGATTTGTTTAAGAAATGGTTTGAAAATGATTTGATACCA
Source organism: Abscondita cerata (assembly GCA_030710515.1). NCBI lineage: Eukaryota > Metazoa > Arthropoda > Insecta > Coleoptera > Lampyridae > Abscondita > Abscondita cerata. Next base: position 406,466 of record JALBCR010002747.1, read on the forward strand.
AATTTAACAAAACCTAGTTTAATTATATTAGACAACCCAGTTACCATTCAACACTAAAAGAAAAAATACCCAATGCTTCCTCGACCAAACATGATTTGTGTACATTTTTATTAAAGCATAATGTAATGCATGATCAAAAATGTTAAAACGAGAACTTTTACAATTAGTTAACGAAAATCCAAAACCGAAAATTTATTAAGCTTGCACTTAGAAACGGCCATAAGATACTAAGATTACCTCCGTATCATTGCCAATTTAACCCAATCGAATTAATTTGGGCAATTGCAAGGAGTACTATAATAAAAAAGTTGGAGAGTTGAATTCACAGTACACCGATGAACATGTACGAGAAGTGTGGAAACAATCCTCGAAAGAATAGATGGTACATATTGGGCGAAATGCATTCAACATGCTGAAAAAGAAATGAAGAAGTGGTGGGATATTGAGCAACGGTTTGAACTTGTGGAACCCTTAATTATTAGTATAGGTTGTAATCAAAGTTTAAGTTTGGAATATGGGGTAGATGAATCTGATTAGATTGGATCCTTTTTAATTAGTTTTATTAACGTTGATTGATTTTGCGTCACAGTACAGTAACCACTCTGAGTAGATAAAACTGTATTTAAATCAAATAATTGTTAAATTTCAGTTAAATAGGTACCTCAAAACTAAACGTTGCATTTAACACTAAAGTAAAATTATTTTAAGAAGTTTTATACGTGGACATCTTGTTCGCATACATTAATGTAACATTTCCAACTGTACAAATATATAAATAAATTATAATTATTAGAACTTCCCACAACCTTTATTCAATGACACAATTTAAAAAAAATGAAGAGAAAATTAGAACACTTCTGGTCGAAAACATACTTATGATTATTTTAATTAGTTTGAAACAGCTGATCAAACTGAATTGACAGATTACACAAAAATTTACAGTAGGAATTATTTATTAGTTACGACATACGAGCCTGGATTGATCCATACAATTTGTAGCGATGAGTCATACCTAAAACCCGGTGAATCCGACTCTACACACCTGAATAACAAACCGAGGAACAAACAGAACAACGAACTGAACGGCAATCGGAACATTAATTTGGACGGTGCTACGTACGAATTTTAGAACAGATTCGCAAGTCCTGATTGTTCCACGAACGGTTTGCGACGTTCCCGCAACTTGTCGGTTTTTTCTCCGACATCAAAGAAAATGCGCGCGAATGCGTTTGCAGGTTTGGACAAATCTAAACAAAACGGCGAACAACCTTAATTGAGGAGAATTAAATTATTTATTTTTTGTCCTCCCTTTTGTGGGTTTGTTGTGTTTTAGGTAATATTATGGAGTTGACAGAAGAAAAATGTTTTAAATTAATCAGTGTTTAAGAATGCAAGAAAAAAATGATGTCCCTATTAGCATCATTTAGGCGGGAAATTTCCAAAATAAAAAAAAGCGAAGTAAATTATAATTTTTTACCCTTCTTTGTGCGTAAAAATTTGGTTGGCACTATCATCTTGTTTTCCGCAATTTTCTCTTCTCAATAACACATATATATAAACTCAAAACTACTGAAAATAATTATAAGAACAGCACAAACGTTCCGTTTGTTGTTCGGATGGTGGAAATCATAAAGGATCGTTTGTCGTTCTGTTTGACTTTGGCTTCGTTGTTATGTTTGTTGCTCGGTTTGTTGTTCAGGTGTGTACGAAGCTTTACAACTTAAGCAACAATTTTTGGCGAATAAAGATTAGTTTGTGATGTAATATTAGAAACACAAATTTATATCATATCAAATTTATGACAACTTAAAAACCAAAAACGTGTATGTTATTGCTAAGAAATTATTAAGGAAAAAGCGCAATTGCAGTGTTAATATTTATAATTAGATATTTTCGAAAGTTTATAAGTCCTCTATTGTAATCTTAATACTTAAAAGAAAATCCTGTCCATTAGCATTATAAGAAAATGGATTTTACTTTATGAATAAGTTTTAATAACAATAGAATATCCTTGCTTGTTTAATTTCTTTGAGTCATATTGCTCTAAGGATTGTTACATTGGTCATTAGAGGTATGTAATAAATAAACAATGACCTACTATTTGAGAAGGTGTAGTGTGAACCAATAAATAAAATAAATTCCATTTTAGTTTAAAATTTCAAGTGTTGTGAAAATGACACCTCATCTCGGTGCTGATTTGAAAGCGCAGATTGTTTCGGAATTAGTGGAGGGCCTTAGCGTGCGTGAAATTTCACGTATGTTAGATATACCAAAAAGCACCGTAGGGCATTACCGAGTAAAATAGATTTTAGAACACACTTTGGAAAGAGCCATCGGATGCCATTTTCCCGGATGCCGTATAACTGCACAAAAGGATTAAAAGAGATGGGAATAAAGAAGTATAATGCTGCTGCGAAAGAAGTTCTCAGTGACGAAAATATGAGAGATCGTCTAAAATTTGCAAGCCGATATGTGAACAAACCTTTGAAATTTTGGAATCGAGTGATTTTTAGCGACGAAAAAACGTTCAATAGTTTAAAATTTCAAGTGTTGTGAAAATGCCACTTCATCTCGGTGCTGATTTGAAAGCGCGGATTGTTTCGAAATTAGCGGCGGGTCGTAGCGTGCGTAAAATTTCACGTATGTTAGATATACCAAAAAGCACCGTAGGGCATTACCGAGTAAAATGGAATCTTGAATGAATCGGAAGTGGTAGACCTAAAGTATCAACACGTGCTCAAGATCTCGAGTTGTTTCATTACGTAACAGAACAACCATTTGCTACATACTCCAGGGCTATAGCAGAAACACATTTTCCCGGATGCCGTATAACTGCACAAAAAAGAGTAAAGGAGATGGGAATAAAGAAGTATAATGCTGCTGCGAAAGAAGTTCTCAGTGACGAAAATATGAGACGTCGTCTGGAATTTGCAAGGCGATATGTGAACGAACCTTTGGAATTTTGGAATCGAGTGATTTTTAGCGACGAAAAAACGTTCAATAGCCGCAACAATGGACCACTAAAAGTTTTTAGAATGGAAGGAACTCGTTACGAAAATAATCACATTTGTCCTAAAAAACGAAGTGGTTATTTTTCTGTGAATGTGTGGGGTTGGGTTAGCGCGCGGGGTCCAGGAGTTTGTTGGGCTATCGATGGACGTTTTGATTCTGCTGCGTATTTAGATATTTTGAAACTATTATGAAACCTTCAGTCGAAGTGTTTTATCCAGACGAAGATTATATTTTCCAACAAGTAAGTATCCTTATGTCACTATACTTTCTCCAAAAAATAGTTTGGGATCTGTTGAATTAACATTTTCATAATGTATTTTTGTTGTTAAAGGACAACGCCCCTATTCATACTTCGCGGGTTGTGCGCAATTGGATACGAGAAAATAACTTGGAGCTGTTACCCTGGCCAGCAAAAGCCCAGATTTTAACATTATCGAAAATGTTTGGGCTCGAATACTTGCTGTTATCCGAAGACAACAAGGGCCAAATTTTATACCAGTAAACCGTAATGCACTAATTGCAGCCATTGATACCGCATGGGAAACGATTAATATTAATTATATTGATACCTTGATAGCGTCAATGAGCAGACGCCTCCAAGAATGTATCAATAATAATGGAGGTCACACCCATTATTGATTTCTTATATTTATTTATATAGTAATACCTTTATTTAAAAAAAGTTTTCATTTAATTTTAAACTATAACTTGGTATCTTAATTATAATTATGTAATAAATTCTTGTCAAAAAACTAAATATATACGTTGACAATAAGAATTGCCTTAGTTTTTATTTTCACTTTTTATATTAACTACAGAAAAAAATGAAACGTCATAAAATATACATTTTGTAAGGACTAAATATTATGAATAGAGAGTTAGATTTATTTAAAAATAAGTAATAATCAGTCAACCCAAATAACCATGTTTAGTTTTTGATTTAATTTAAAAGTTATTGCTTGTAGACGTTTTTTAAATCAAAATTATTTCTAATTTTATTTTGTAAACATTTCCTAAACAAAATTTTGATTCGATAATTAATCGAGCTATGGTGTTTAATTAGCGATACCTTCAAATATATTCTTTAAAGAAAAAATTAAGTAAGCAACGTAAATTACCTATTTTCTAAAACGTGCTTAGTGTAATGATTCATTCTACAGTCCTTCTATAAGATAACCCCTGCTGAGACTACCTGCTGTTAGAATTGTAAATGATACCCTTAAGCCCGCTTCACAATGTGCAAACTTTTGTTTACAGAAATTGTGGTGTCCAAGTTTTAAATTTCATGAGTGTACCATACAAATAAATAAATAATGTTTCTCCAAATTTAAAACATCTTAGAATTTTTCTTCTAAATTCTTTATAAGCGTTTTGTAGCATTTTTGAAGTAATTTTATTTACGGCATCAATTACTGCTCGATTTAAATCATTAATATTATGGTTTTCATAAAACTGACTATGAAGTAAGACAAATTTTGAAGAACTTGAATTTTATTTTATTTAATGGGGTTCCAGAACAAGCAAAACTTTTTATAAAGAATGACATTTTTCGCTAAATCTAAAATCCAAAAAATTCCAGCTGTAGGATACCCCATTCGTAGACACAATGTACAATTAATTAACAAAATTAAAGAAAAATGGCCTTCCACGCCATAAAAATAAAGTTTAATTATTCTTGCAACAAAATTTTACAGACATACTTATGGTCAAACACTATAAATTACCAATATATGAAGATCACATACAACCTAATTAATACGAGTTCTATGTGTTCCTTATGAAGCTACCGTCACGGCTGTCTGTTGTTTACCTAGACACAATCTAAAACAAAAACATTAAAAAACATTCTTCAATACATTGGACCTCAAATTTATAACCGAAGGGGACTATAACAGCAAAAATATTTGCGCTTTACAACAACAAAAGGTAGAAAATTGTCAAAAGTCGTACACTATAGCAACTACCTCTTCATTTTAACAGGCTCGCCTATTTATTGGCTAACTGACATAAACAAGCTTTCTGACTTTCTGAATTTTCTTTTATAACTAACAGACTTTCCACAAATTATACCAAATTAACAGCAAATTATGACCTAACCTCCGACCACACTTCTACTATAGGAATAATAAGCGCATCTGTAATAGAAAAAACTTCAGCACCTCGACGGCACAATAAAACAAATTGAATCGCCTATCGTCAAATAATTGAGGACTCCAAAGAGATTCAAAAATAATATAATTTCTTTTAAAACAAAGAAATTAGTTGCACAAAAGAGAAGAGCTAGCTAGGTTGACATGACAGCGTTCACGTACATCAGTTGCCGGGAAGAAAACATAATAGCATTAGCAACAACTTAAAATCTCAACTCTAAGAACTGAGATCATTTTTAGTGGAAAACTAACTTTCTAATCTCTCCAGACACGATAACTTTATCTGGAAACCAATTAAAGAACGAAAAAAACCAAATTTACCTCTCCTCCTATTAGAAATTATACAAACACCTCCAGGTCTATGGGCAAGAAGTAAGTAATGAAGGAAAGGTCATCTTATTTTCTGAACATCTTGTTGAAGTATTCTCTCCACACAAAAACAATAAAATGCAAGAGTAGAAGATGATTTATCCAAGCCAGTTCGCATAATGGAAAGGTTTAAACTTTTTACTATAAAGGAAATAAGCAATTAAGACCCTAAACCTAAGAAAGGGTCCAAAAAAGGTATAATCACAGGTAAAATGCTATATGAAATTTACAGAAAACTATTGATCAATCTCTTGTATATATTTAATGCTATTATAAGCCAAAATCTACCAAAGCGGCACAAATAATTATGATACTCAAACCTGGAAAAAATCTAACGAACGTCACATTTAATTGACCAATCAGTCTTCTTTTAACAATCTATAAGCTAACAAAATGGGATATTATGGTTTATGAAATAAAATCCACGAAATCACCTTCACGTTGAAAACAAGTAAGTATCCAGCCGTTAGCATGAATCAAGTACTCCTACCCCAAAGTAAAGTCGTTATGTATTTAGGCTTACATCGAGATATTAAACTGAAAACCCCACATAACAAAACACGAAAACAATTAAACTTCAAAACACAAGAACTTAGCTGGTTCCTAGCCCGGAAATCAAAATTATCAATCATCAATAAAGCGACAATCCACAAAAGAGTACTAAATTAATATGGACTTACGGGATAGAACTATGGGGCTGCGCTAGTGCGTCTAACGTAACAATAAAAAACAAACTAAATCCAGGATTCTACCAAATATGTGGACGCAGCATGGTACGTCTCTAATCAAACTGTCAATACAAAAGATCTTTCAAGAATAATCTTCGTGCACCAAACACAGTTGACTAGAAATTCGTCGTTGTCTCCAACATCACCACCCTTGGGCCAACGAGAAAATACAGACGTATCTTTTGTAGATTCTGAACCTTATCGGGCTTGTAAAAATTTGTACCGGTTTTGAAATAATACAGTCAGAATTTTTAACCCGTGGTCAGCAAGTTAAAATTCAAAATGTAGCTGTTTTGTTAATAATGGGCTTCAATAAAGTACCAAACATGTACGACATTATCAAGAAATCAGTGACGCGTAACCGATTTGGTGTGTGTGCATTTTGTTATCATTAATCTTGCAGTTATCACTGACAGGTTCTCAAAAATTAAATTGTGTTTGAGGTAATATGTCATCAATTTTAAGAGACATTAGCACCAAATTAAGACATCGTGACTGATATGAAAATGGTACATTGGAAGCTTACGGTAGTTCCTTCCAAAAAACTGTCACACAAATATGGTGTGAAACTTTATACAAATTATGCACAATGCTGCAGCAAAAATTGTGCAAAGACATACCTATAGCATATTGCGGTGATTGCACGTTGGTGTAGAATAAAAATAAATTTACATTGTAAATGTAAACATGTGACTTTCTTTGATTAAAATTCTTTAGTGAACAGTATCCGTAAGCTCTGGATTTATAATAATAAAGATGGTTTATGATTTAACAAATTTTTAATTTTTAAAAACAAAATAAAATTATCGAACGTAAGAATAAATATAATTTTTATAACGTGGCATGCACTACACTTACGTAACTAAACATATTCCGCTGGAAAAATATGATTTCTTTTTAACACAATTTACGTTGACTAACCTCGTGCTTTTTGTGTGTAATGTTACGGCGACCTTCAACGTCTTCTCTGCAGATTAGTTTACTACATTACCCAAGCTATTACAATCGCGGGCTTACAACAATGCGCAGGTATTATTATTTATTTACAAAAAAAGCTTTATATTATAGAGTTATCATCTCAACCCTATCGCAAATCAACACAACCAATCTTACAACCGCATATTGATACAATTGGAAGGCGAAATCCAAATATGCAATTAACTGAACAAACGCAATTAATAAAATGCTGAAAATTCGGGAACCATTTTGCTTACAAAGGAAACAAACCAACTACACACATATAAGACGGGGTTTAATAACGAAAAGTTTATCATTTTCAGCGATTCAAGTAAGAAACAGTTAAGTTCTTCAATTAATATCAGTTTGAGTTCAAGTTCATCAGTTCAGTTCAATTTCGCACTTAATTTGCCTCAATTAGTTGTTACGTTTAGGAAGGTAAAAAAATAAAATGCAACGATTTATTGTCAAAAAACTAAATATATACGTTGACAATAAGAATTGCCTTAGTTTTTACTTTCACTTTTTATATTAACTACAGAAAAAAATGAAACCTCATAAAATATACATTTTGTAAGGACTAAATATTATGAATAGAGAGTTTAATGATTTTTTTTTAATAATTTACAATAATTAGTAGGTTAGATTTATTTAAAAATAAGTAATAATCACTCAACCCAAATAACCATGTTTAGTTTTTTGATTTAATTTAAAAGTTATTGCTTGTAGACGTTTTTTAAATCAAAATTATTTTTAATCTTATTTTGTAAAAATTTCCTAAACAAAATTTTGATTCGATAATTAATCGAGCTATGGTGTTTAATTAGCGATACCTTCAAATATATTCTTTAAAAAAAAAATTAAGTAAGCAACGTAAATTACCTATTTTCTAAAACGTGCTTAGTGTAATGATTCATTCTACAGTCCTTCTGTAAGATAACCCCTGCTGAGACTACCTGCTGTTAGAATTGTAAATGATACCCTTAAGTCCGCTTCACAATGTGCAAACTTTTGTTTACAGAAATTGTGGTGTCCAAGTTTTAAATTTCATGAGTGTACGTCTCGGAAAACGTTTAACGACTCGACCATTGTTATTTACTCTTCTGTTGCACACTTTTAACACAAGTGATTGTAAAAATAATTATTCGTGGAAGGTTAATTTTCCTCTTTGCTTCGTCTTTAATTAATTACGAATAAACAAACCACGGGTAGTGTTTACTCTTTTATATAAATTGTTAACATATGGTGGTGAACCTTGGTTAATTCTTAGACCTATACTCTTTGAGTTCTAATCGCACAGTGAAAGATTTGGTTTACCGAAGTCTATTAGTTCACCTTTTGGTTTGTTAATTTTACAGTTAAGTTGCTAATTGAGTCGGTATTTACTACCAAATATTGAGTGTTGCTTGGAGTTTTATCCAGTCGAAATCCTGGACGAACTGACGATTAAATTTTAAGCATAAATGCCCACAAATGGTTGTAATAAACTTTAGTTCTTAATTATAATTGTAGTAAATTTTACATTCCCGAAAGTAGTTAATCAGTTCGATAGGCTGTCGAATACTACCGAAACTATCATAGTACCACACTTTCTTATCACGTTTTTTATAACAAACCCAATGTGTTCCAGGACTAGAGTGTCTAAATTTACAACTCAGTTCTCGTTTTTTCATGGTGCTTTAGGCATACTATCATGCATTAACACATTTCGAAAATATGGTACATTTTTAGTAAAACTTTCTTATGTCTACATCTGTTAATCGGTCTTTTGGGTAACTTTATCAGTTTTTTTAATACGGTTTTAAGTATAGAACACCACTTGCTTTATGAGGTTTTAAATACAGCCCCCCACTATTTTTTGTGTTCTTTCCTATAGTTATAGCTTCCATGGTACGGTTATGACGAGACGTTTTCTCATGCGAATTTTTGTGCATTTTTTGCATCATTAACCCGCTTTAGCTATTCCTGGCGCTTCCCCTGCCAAACCACCGACCGCTGATAATCCGGTAAATAGAAAAAAAAGAATAAGGAATGATAGAAAAACCTACTTGTTTAGGTAGTGGAATTACTTCTGGAAATGTTGATATTTTTTTCACCTAAAGCCTTTACTGTTCTTTTATCGAATACAATAGCCGATTTTATCGTTTTGTACTAAATTTCCATCACTTTTCTTTATTCCCTTAGCTATTAGCTTCCTTAAGGTTAACAAACTGTTACATACCCATACCTTTGTAGGAGTATTTATACGTGTATTATGTATTCAGTATTATGAGAGTTTCTATTATACTTATAATTTAAAACATCTTCAATATCTTGGTACACATTTTCATCATCATCTTCTAGAAATTGTCGTCTTCGAAAATTGCGATATTCAATTATTTCTCCGATGAAATTTTGATAATGCGTTACAAAAATTATATGAGTGAAGTAATTCAAATCGATAATTTATGATAAATTTAAAAGAAAAAACAATTCGTCTATATCCTTTCTTTCTATATTGCCGCTTCTCAAAATTCAGAACCCTCTGAACTCCCAGTTGTAAATAATGTTCAGGTTATTGGTGAGAAATTCATAATCATCTACATAATTTATGTCATCTTTCTTAACATTAGACTAGTCAATACTCCTCTTTAATTCTTGCGATCAAAAGAATTGTATGTCACAATATGTTTGCCATTTTAAAAACTCATTCCAATCTTCACTGGTCAATACCACATTGCAACCATGATTACAGTTTACAATGTCACAACTAATTCTTAAAATTGGTTCAAGACAGAGATAAGTACTTTATCCAATTTCAATGTACTTGGGATGATTAGTACCATTATTATAGATGTTGTTTCTAACTGAATCTATAAGAGATTCCCGAGCTGCTTGCTTGTATACTTCTGTAACATCATCATCAAGACAAGTTGAAGTTGTGTTGTTCGTTGATGTATTACTAACCTCACTTTCAAGCGATAAATTGTAATCAATCTTGTCACATGACCAACATGAACACTACCTTACTGGTTCAACTCTGGATATAAACTAACAATCTCGTCAATAATTAAAATATAAATCATTTCTCTCTACCAAATCCGAGTAGCCGGTCCTTGCTCATTTGCATATAATTTAGTAATTTCTTTACATTAACTTGATATATTGCAAGTCAGTAATTATATCCCAAAGCAACCACTTTGTAACGTTTCAAATGCATATCAACATTCTACTTTAGAAAATTCTACCTATAATTCATAATTACATTTATTGTTAACAAAGTTTAAGCAACATCCGGTTTCAGATTACGTTTTCAGCCGCATCAGCACTTTAAAAAATTCTGTTTATAAATGAAATTACATTTATTGTTGACCTAAATAAAGGTAAATGATCCCAACATTCGGTTGCGAATAACGTTTCAGATTAAGCAGCATCCGGTTTCGAATAACGTTTTCAGCCGCATCAGCACTTTAGAAAATTTTGATTATAAATCAAAAGATTAAGCAACATCCGGTTTCAAATAACATTTTCAGCCGCATCAGCACTTTAGTCAATTCTGCTTATAAATCAAAAAATTATGCAACATCCGGTTTTGAATAACGTTTTCAGCCACATCAGCACTTTAAATAATTCTGTTTATAAATTTTTTTATTGTTGACCTAATTAAAGGTTAATGACTCCTCCTAGATTGTTAACATTTCAAGCTACCTCAAACGATCCCGATCCATTCCAAACGAACCCGAGCGTAATTATCCGCCATCTTGTAATCCGCCATTTTGTAGACCAAAACCACGCCCTAAAATTGCCGTCATCTTGTAATCAGCCATTTTGTTGTCCTAAACCTACCCCTCCCAGCCATTTTATAGACCAGAACCCAGCCCCCAAAGTTACCGCCATCTTGTAATTCGCCATTTTGTGGTCCTAAAACCCGCCCTAAAGTTACCGCCATCTTGTGATCCGCAATTTTATGGTCTTGAACCCGCTCCCGGAAATTGTTGCTGTCTTGTGGTCCTGAACCTGTCCCGAAATTGCTACCATCTTGTAGTCAAGTTCTCCCACTACAAAGTATCCGGGGATCCTAGTTCCCCCACCACAAAGTATCCGTCGTGGTCTAAATATCCGATGTGTTTCAGGATCGGCCCTGTTTATCTACTTCTGAATTAGTTCCCCTCAAACAAAGTCTAAGAATGTCGCGTGTGGCCATAACTTTGACATAATAATTTTCGATTTTTAAAATATGAACATTTTTATTCTTTAATATGTTGTTTGTAATTATAAAAACTATTTCACACGTTCAAATTCACTCTCAAACATACTCTAACAATGTCGCGTGTAGCCATAACTTTAAAATCAAATATTTTCGATTTAAAAAATTATACTTTGTTTGTTGTTTATAGTTATAAAACTGTTTATTGCTAAATTTTCCTATAAAATGAATCTACGCCAATACGTTCAAATTCACCCTCGAACGTATTCTACGTATTGACTATAATGTCGCGCGTAGCCGTAACTTTAAGATTAAATATTTTCGATTTAAAAATTACACTTTGTTTGTTGTTTATAGTTATAAAACTATTTATTGCTAAATTTTCCTATAAAATGAATCTACGTCAATACGTTCAAATTCACCTCGAACGTATTCTACGTATTGACTATAATGTCGCGCGTAGCCGTAACTTTGATATTAAATATTTTTGTTTAAAAACTATTAGTGGTTTTATTGTTTAGTATGTTGTTTATAATAATAAAAAATAATAATTGATCCACGCAAACACTGTGAAAAAACTGTTAAAATTCGATAGGTATTAGTGTACTTTGCAAACTTGTTTAAACAATTTTTTTATAAACAATTATTAAAATAAGAATTATTTGTGTTAATTAATTGTTGTTTTAGTAGTTATAAACGTATAACTCAATATAGATAATATTTACCTAGTGTTACAAAAATAATTTATTTTTATGGCTGGATTTTTGGTTAACTTTACATGAGTAATTTCAACTGCCATATTATTGTTTCCTGCTGATTTTTCTTTGTTTAATGCTTTGTTCTACGTCTATCTCTTTTATTAATTATATTGCTAGTATTATTTTTTTAATATCAGTTTTTTTTTTACTTGTTTATGTTTCTTAATTTCGTTATTTTATTTAGTATATTTCTGTTTTTACATTTTTTAAGAATTTGTAAAACAATTATAAAAATTTTTAGTTTGAATGATAATTAGCTTCTATTCCTTTTCCAAAGTTTCTACCATGTTTATTCCTTTGGTATTTTTATCATATTTTTATTTGATGTTTGTATGCGTTTAATTTATCACGTTTTTATTTGCCATGTAGTTTTTTCACGTTTGTTTCTTTAATTTGATTTCTTCATTCTACCATGCAGTTTTTCTTTTATTGTTGTTCATTTTTTTTTATTCCACATGCTCCTATTGCTGATTTCAGTACCCCTGATTTAAAATAGTTTCACATTTCTAAACTTTCTCTAAAATTGTAGCGCCCCGCAAAACGATATTATATTCAGCAAGGACCCTCCTACAAGCCTATGTTGTTTTTTTAGTTTGCGCGATTATTTCTCATTCAAATGACATTTTCCTTAAACTATAAGTATTAATTTAAATAATTGTGTGTAAACGACTATTTAAAAAAAATCATTCATAAAAAGTTGGTGAAAAAGGGACTTCCGTTATTAATTGTATTTTATTGACAACAATGCTAAGCAATCAAATAACAATAACACACAATACAAATCAAAAATTGTTCGTAAATAAAATATTGGTAGTATACACGCCTTGTGATTTTAACACTCTTCTAGGGTTTGAGCTATGAACTTTGTAATTTGAAAAAAACCTTTAGTTAACACACTTTTATCAGAAACTATTTTTTCTATAACCACTGATAAATTTAGTCATTCAAAAATTATTTTGTTTGATAGAAAATAAAAATTCTTGCTTTCGAGAAGGAAATATTTATCCTGAAACACTTGCTTCTTACGGATTTTGCAAGGCCTTTCATTCTATAACAAGTAACAGAATGAATATTCCATAATTATGTTCAACGAACTAATTAGACTGCCATTATTTTATAAACAGTCAGTGACAACTATTAGTTCAAATTAAAAAAAAAATGAATGAAAAATCGAGGAAATCAGTTATGGTCGTAAAGAAAATATGTTACTCGGTAAGAATGAGGTTAACCTTGTCATAAAATTTACTAATATAGTATAATATATTGATAAGAAGTTTAATATCACGTCACTTAATTCTTTGTCAAAAGCAACACGTCTTTGTATGATTATAGAAATCAAATTTACATAAAGCTATTTTCCAATATGTAATTTTTCAACTAAAAAGAGTGCAACAGGTTATGTTGCTTACGTATTTACACTAACTTGAAAAATACTTTATTTAACCAGTGAAATTTTTTTAATAAAAAAAAATTTTATGAACTAAACAATTTCCTTTTTTTATACTTTATACATTCAAATATTTCTTGATTATTCTTTTTTGAATAACTACCGTTAAGATTTATTTTTCAAATAATATACGCTTAAGTCGTAGTTCAGAAAAAAAGTTTTAGTTATTGACGATTTTCTAGAAAGAAATATTACCAAAATAACGAGACGTTCATCTCATACCGAATTCACTAGTTGAGTGTACGTGCTGTCGAAGCATTACGTACATGCCTTGCTCTATTTTCTAAATTGAAGCTCCTACATTATTCAATTTAGCGACATTTTCAAGAAAGCGTTTTTTAGTTAGTGTTCTTAGAATAAAATATTTTTTAGAAACAGTCTTATGTAGGATAACCTAGAAAAAGAAACTAAAACAGATTTAATATGCAACAAAAACTATAGTTTATTTATATCTATCATAAAACGGCAAATATAATTTTGGCAATATTTGTATAGAATATTGAATAATAATGGAAATTTCAAAATAAGAACATTAACGGGTGTTCAAATAAAAACTGGGATGGGTAGGTTTTAATTTGTTTAACATTTTTGCATCAGCTGATACATGGTCCAGGTTAAAATTCAAGAGGTAGCAAAGAGAACATTTATTTTTGTTAATTTTTAGGTTATGTTTATACCACGTTTTAATGCAGAGCGTACACCACTACACATTATTCTGCGGTACTTATTGTGTACACTGTAAAATTAATTAAATTAATTTAATTCCGTGGCCAGCCCTGCACAGTTATATGTCGTACAGCATTGTATATTTATCATAATAAAGTAACTGATTTCTTCCTGCTGTTGTGCGACAATAACTACTTTGTGGTACGCCACTGAACACAACTAAATGAAGAAGCTGTTGAGTATTTATTTTTTCTAATACTCTTTTGTCAATACTTTGACAATAGTAAAAGTTGTCAACAATTAAAAAACAAGCAAATAAAGTGGAAATATTTAGTTTAACATTTGTTTTGAGAAATAGGTTAATTAAGATGCAAAGTTTAAATTAGTCAAAAAGGTAAATTATATAGATTTACAGAAAAATAATAAATAGCTTCTTTTATTCATGCAAATTAATTTTTTAAGCGTAAGTTAATCAGAAGTTACAAACTGTAGGTTTAAAAAAATTAAATTTGGTGATCTACAACCAAATGATTGTGACCTTTGTTGGTATTTTTTTATTAAAATGATCGCTGAAGCATAATTAAATTGCGTTCAAAGTTTATTCTAACAAAAGTATCCTATCCGTTTTAGTAGGTCTTTTTTTTAACGTGGCATAATGAACTCGGTTCATGACTTCACCTTGAGATAAGAAATTGTGCTAATTCACTTGCGTATAACATGCACGTAATGCAACCACAAAAAGTAAATAAATTTCAGGTTTTGAAGTTAAATAGAGGTTTCTCTCCAATTCGAAATTGCAGATTGTAGAAATTCTTCATACCAAAGTAAATAGTTTTTATAGTTATTGAGAATTTAAGTTTGTGCGCAGCAATGTGGTTTTATAAAGCTTCCCGTACTACAAATACAATTTCCTACCCAATTTATCGTTACGACTTACCAATTTCAGCGTTCATCAAAAAAAATGATTTTGATTCGACCTTTCGTCTTCGATTGCATCGTCTTCCGGAATACACCTTTGTTTCCGTTGCTTTAACAACCTTGTTTCTTTAGTCTTGGGGCACCGGAAGCAAGACTTCTTGTTGTAAAATTTTAACTTGTCGCTGCTTTAATGCGAATTATTAGTATTTACGTTCTACGCGTTGTCATTCATTAAGTGGACATTTTGTGAGTGTAATTCTTCTGATGCAAAGCGCGCAAGGTCAGATTTTATTACGTTTGATTTGATTCTTTTTAATTGATAATCACGTAATTAATTGGACTTTGGTTTACTAATGTCAAACACGTATTTATTATGTTTGTTTGGTAGTGATGTTTTAAATACAATATATTTTGTTAATGTCACTTTGTAACGAGACTTGTTAATTTATATTTGATTTTGTTTTAACGCGTGTTGGGTTAAATTTTCCACATTTTTAAAGTAAGTCAATTAGAAAGTACTCTCCTGGATTGGTTTTCGGTAAACAAGGGCTGGAAGCTATTTAACGTCTTTTATCGATTGTTATTGACGACTATTGCAAGATCTTTTAATTTCACAAAAACAAATAATCTCGTCAACCACCCCTTTCCGCTGAGCTACAGTGCAACCCCATTTTATGTTAAGTTCTTTTTGCATGTAACATAGTATAGCAGTAGTTATAGTATTTTGAGCACGTCATGGCCGAGCCAGTCTATGGAGAAAGATGTCATGCTAGGGATGGTCAGAATCTGTGGACAGTGGCGCCGGACGAGTAAAATATAGAGGGGGGCAAAAATAAATAGAGTGAAACAGTTACACTTTTATTAATAAAAATACGATAATAAAAAATAAACTTTTTTGCCAACTTTTACTCAGAGAATAGCAATAGGAGATTTCTTCTGTTTTGAGAAAATCTATTAATTATTTTTTCAATAAATGTGTCTTTATTTTTTATTTACAAACTCTCTGTGGGCGCTAAGCATGCAGAGACCAGAAAGTCTCTCTTCAGACATGGTAGACCTCAACCATGTTTTTTACCCGTCGGAGCGTACTGAAGGATCTTTCGATTGTTGATGTGGTAGGAGGTAAGGCTAAAAAAATTTGCAATGCTTTTTTGACGGAAGGAAAAAACTGGCAATGTTTATCTATTAATTCAACAATTTCCAGCTCTGTCTCAGTATCATTGCTTTTGACTTTTGAAACCCACATTTCTTTCCAAGTTTCGGTTTCACAACTCAAATTTTCAATTTCATACCTTTTTGAGATGTTATGGATATTTGACTTTAGTAAACTAAATTTTTCTGCCTGTACAATTAACGACGGGTGAAAAATGGACAGGGCAAATGCAGTATCCGTCTCTTCGGAAAATCGGACTTCAATTGATTGTATAATTGAATCCAAATATGGAGTAAACAGAGAAATTCGAAAATAATTTTCAACAGTATCAGTAGTGTAGTTAGCCCTTTGTGTTTGCTTTGCAGCTAATCTAGGTACTTTAATATCAATGTCAAATTTTTTCCGTCAGATAAACATTTTTGAAATATATCTTTAAAATATTTCTCTGCGTCAGCTCTGTGATCTTTCAGAAACGATAAAAGTAATTGAACATGTTTCTTTGTCGATAAAATGTTTATGTTTTTGCTTGTAAAATATTACAAACAGGCTTCAGTTTGGCACTATAGTGTGAAATAATATGCAAGCACACAATAAATTTTGAAGTGGAAACTGCGCATAATAACTGGTTGGATTTTGATCGTGTTTCTCCATTTATTTCTAAAGAATATGATAAATGTTCTAGGGCGTTTCTTATTTCCTCAAAATGGGTAGAAAATATTCTTATACTCTTATACTTCGCAGACCATCTAGTATCACAAAATAACGGTATTTTGGGTACATATTTTCTTCGATATGGACTTTCTCGGAAAAAGTTAATGACCTTTTTTATAATAGCTACGGAATTTTGTACATCCTGAATTTTATTTAAATCGTTGACTACTAGGTTAAGTCTGTGTGAAGCACAATGAAAAAAGAGAGCTTTATTATATTTCTCACGAATTATTTTCTGCACTCCGTTTTCGCGACCTGCCATTGTTGCACAACCGTCAAATCCTAATCTTACTAACTTTTGCATATTGATCCCATAACTTTCACAAGATTGTAATATTGCTGATGATATTCCTTCCGCATTCATAGAACTGAGTTCAGTAAATCCCAAGAATTCCTCGCGTACTGTATTATTTGTATCAACAAATCTTACTCCTATGGAAAGCTGCTCAACCCCAGATATATCCGCCGATTCATCAGCCAACAAAGAAAAACCTTCACTAGCGTTGACTTCTCTAATAATTTCTTCTCGAATAATATTACCACAAATTTTAATTAATTCGTTCTGAGTTTGGTGAGAAGTATATTTAGCATTTCTTGCTCCATTGTCTAAATGATCTTTTAAAACTAAATCTCCGCTTTCGACTCTAAAATTTAAAAGGTCATCAAAATTTCCAGTGGTTTTACCACGGAGAGATAAGTCGTGAGTACCACAAAAAATTATAGTGGAAATAATTGGAATCAGTTTTTTCCTATTAGATTTAACTTGTTCCCGTTCATAGGTACTAAGTTGTTCAGCGACACATGCATTTTTACTCTCCATAATTTGTCGAAAGTTTACTGCTTTTATTGTTGACGAACGATGCCACTCCGAACACATATGGTTTTTTGCACTTTCATGAAAATCTTTGTAATTTTGAAAGGTTTTACAATAAAAGATCCAAAAACCCCTCTTCTTAAATTTGGTCGAAATATAACACAAGTTTTACAAAGTCCGCCCTTAAGCTTACTTGAATAAGCTAACCAATCGTAATTTTGTAACCATTCGTAACGAAAAACTCTTTTTCCTTCTGAATCCATTTTAAAATTATAAGTTGAATCCGGAGTAAAACATCTGGTCAACAACGCATATCTTGATTCATCGGAAATAGAAGCATGATTTTCAATAAAATCTCCTATATCAAAAGGATGAATATGAACAGTCCGATTTTCACCAACACCAGATAAAGATTTTGACTTAGTTCCATCATCAACATTAGAATGTGACGACACAAAACTTTCACCTACCCCTACCACTGCTACGCTAGTAGAAGTAGATGCGTTAGTAGATGTAGTTGCTTCTTCTAATGGTTCCAAAGGTTTTAATTTGGAATCATTGTCAGTTTTTTTCTTAAAAAAATTTCTTATATCCATGATTACTAAAAATACAAATGATACCAATAATTTACTTTAAAATCTATGTAAAATGTATACCTATTCCATAATA
The DNA here is from genome assembly GCA_030710515.1 of Abscondita cerata. Lineage (NCBI taxonomy): Eukaryota > Metazoa > Arthropoda > Insecta > Coleoptera > Lampyridae > Abscondita > Abscondita cerata. The sequence goes on from JALBCR010002747.1 coordinate 425,004, forward strand.
TTTGAAAGGAGACTCTTACCTTATATAATTCAAGTTTGAAACTAATCACAAAATAGTCTTAACAATAAACTATAACTTAATCTAATTAACTCAAAAATTTAAGTAAACAAACAGCATATACTACACGTTCCTTAAAATGTGTATACAAGAATGAGGAGAATACAAGTCGAGAGTGCTCCGGTCGTGACGTAATTTGTTTATGTCCACACAGAAAATTTAGGCGATGGCACTTTCTTGTTTTTGTCTGAAAGATTGTGTATTTTACATCAGCAAAGATTATTTTATTAATTAAACATTCGATTACATCGATGCTTACATAGATTAGGAATATTAAACAATCCAAAATTATTTTTAGGAAAAGTAGACATAAGCAATTTTATTCTTAGAGCAAGAAAATATTATTTGCAAATTGGTCACAAAATGGCTCCAAATCAAAGTAATAAATTAATACAAACTCTGTCCAAACGATAACACTCTATTTTTTATTTGTTGAATGTGTTTGTAAATGTTTGATTATAATATATTCATATTTCGGTAGGTGCATTTTATATAATTCTTAGGTACCTATACAAATTTGAATAATCATTTTTATCCTCAGTTTGCAGAAAAAAACGTTAACTTTGAAAAGGGTTTGGTACCTATCTACCTGCGTTTACTTAGAATTAAAGTATTGTTAGTTATCTGAAGATGCAAATTTCATAGCTGTCAATCTAATCCCTTCAAAGAACCCGTACATTTTAAAATAAACATTTTGAAAATTTTACAGAATTTTGATTACAAAAAGAGGATTGTTGAAGGTTGAAGTACACGTCTTTTGCCACAAATGCAAATAAAAACTTCTAGGCAGTTTTAAAACGTATAATCCGTTTCTACCTAAATCTGTTCTGTAAGCATGTAAATGAAACCGAGCAAAAATTGTAACGCAATAACATTACGACATAAAAAAACTATGCAACTTTACATTTAAGGTTTTATGCTATCATACATATAATCATATCCAATCATCGTATAGGATCAGTAGAGTAACATTGAGCAGGTGCATCAATTTCAAATCGCACAAGGAGCATCATTTCAACGCTCGGGACTTTCAGAGTGCTTAGTCCGCCGCTGCATACAATTCCAAGGTGGAATTGTGCCATACTCAAAACCATGAAATTAATATTCTGTATTCAGTTTAGTTACACTCAACGATTTTAAATGAATCCTAGGGGGGGGGGGGCAAGTGCCCTGCTTTGCTCCCCCTTTCCGGCGCCCTGTGGAAATTCATTGAAAAAATGGTAAAAATTAGAGATATAAGAGACTAAATTTATACTAATTTTGCGTGTTCTGTTCTGTTTTAAAATGTATAATTAACCATCTCTATTGTCACATGATTAAAGCGAAACTTTAAAGTACAGATTCTCATATTATTTCAAAATACAAAATAAAGCTGATTTTTTAAACTAAGGTGGGCTATTAACTATTCTTACAATTTTCAAAAGCAAACGGCAAGCAGGAAAAAATCATGTAAAACCCTAGCTTAGAACTTGTCAACAGAGACAGCGGACATGAGACTATTAACTTAATTTAATTCACCAATAATTTTACAGGGTTTTAATGGATATACATTTACGGACGTTACGTTAACAGAAAACAATACTAGATGTTGCCATACTTATTGATTTATGAGGATTGAAACTAAGTTTGAATTTTTGCAATAAAATTGCATACTCGTATTTTTAAAATTAATAGTTGCCTTACACCCACCACTTTATTTGAATAGATGGAGGAAACTAAGGTTGCTCCTTTCAGACATAATATTCATTTGCATGCATTTTCAGTATAACATAATGGAACAAATTTTAAGGAAAACTTATTTAAACTAGTGTTACGCGCCTAGCGGACATTTTACCTTGAGTAACTAAACAAATAAAACAGTATTGACAAAACAAACTCGTAGTAATAAATTGAAAAAAGACATATTTCATGAAAAAATAAATTTGACCGAAGTAATAAAAAAACTGAGCAACATTTCTGTTACCAGGATTGGGGGTGTAAATTAGAACAAATGTTGCATATTTTCTTGTTATTGTGTTACCCAATGAGGTATTTTTTCAAATCTTCTAAATCTGTAGCCGAAAATTACAGGGGATTCAATTTAAATTTTTAACTTCCAATCCTTTAAGTACCTGTAGCTCTTGAATTAATCACTTTAGACCCCAAAGTGTGCTAGTTAGTTGGAATTGTTTTATCAGGAGGAACACAGAAAGGCTCAAATATACAGGTTGTCCCATTAATAATTTTGAATGCGACGTCACGTGACCAAAAACAAATACCTCATTGGGTAACACAATAACAAGAAAATATAAAACATTTGTTCTAATTCACACCCCCAAAATTATAATTATCTACTACTGCTCAATTCTGATATATTACTTGTCTTAATCGTCGTGGGACACCCTGTATAAAGTAAATATAAGTTGTAACAGGACTTTTTGTACATCGCACCAAATTTAGTGTGATTTTTGCTGAAGTTACTCGTGGCGCCGGTAGATAGCGGTCTTTGGTTCGTTTTACGGTATCTGTTGGTCACTTCCGTCCTAAGTCCGCTCTGTGTTGTGCGGATCTTCGTGGTATTTGCATGAGTTCCGTAGTGGTGACGCATAGGTAAATTAAATCTACTATTTTCTGGCATCAGTAGTAATCCATCTTTTATTTTAGGGTATGACTGTTGATAGCAATATTTCCCATTGTTTCCGTCTAATATTTTAGCACATTTTATGCGTTTTCCGCATTTGATCCCCGTAAGTAGTTTTGGCGCGTGCATTTAGGCGGTAGTGGGTGACATCTTCCTTGTTTATTTTTAGATAAAATTACGGTCACAAGTTTATGAAGACGAATCATTCTCACTCGCTTCTTGACAACGAACTGACTTTGACTACTGGGACGACACTGAATTACTATCATGACGATTTTACTACTAAATGTCTACCTAGTTTCGCTATGTACGAGTTGGGTTATTAGAAGACGGCATCCAACACTCGAAACCGTACGAGCCGTTTCGCCAACCCATGAATACATTAATCGTTTTATCTCGCGGTAATGTAAATATCCTGTACTTACTTACTTAATATTACAATTTTTTCATTTTAAATTTCATAAGATATTTGTTCTATAAATTGGAATCTTAATTTTTTGCAAAGATTATACAGTAGTATACGCGCGCCATAAATAATAGGACTATTCTTCATTGCCCTATTTTCTTTAAACAACATTTATTAGTGTCTACATTTGTGTTTTATTACATATTAATATTGACTTTAATATTCAACTTAAATCAATAATATCTAATACTAGACATGTAAAGAAATACTAACATATCATAATTGGGCAATAACAAATGAATATTAGTAATAATTGATTGCCAATATTTATTTAATGTAACATTGTGATTCTATATAATTTTGACTATATTTCAAGATATTGATATTGGCCCTATATAATGATACTAATATTAGAAAAATAGTTCTGCAATATTCAACTATATTAGTGCATCAATTTCAAAACAACGCAGTTTACCAATGTTATCCCAATATTTGTCAATATTATGGTGCCAACTTTACCACAGGGTGGATATTTCATATTAGGGCAATATTGCCTACCAATTTAGGTTTCCAATGTTTATCCAACTTTCAGTTTGCAAGATGATACTTATACTAGGCCACCATTACATCACTATGAAATTTTGTTTTAAGTTCATTGTATTGCAATATATAAATATGTTGCTCGAATATCGCAATACAATCAAACATTGAATTGCAACATTTGCCTAATGTTGTGCCAATATTTTAAAGTATGTTAACTATATGGCTACATAAAATTACAATGTTGGCTCAATGTTGGGTAAATGTTGCAAACTTTATCTTTGCCATATTGATTAAATCTCGGCTTAATATTGCAAACTAAAGTTGGTAGGCAATGTTGACCTAATATTGTTATTTAATGTAAAGAAAATTGCCTTAAAGTTGGTGAATATTTGCATTTCTATGTAAGACCAATGTTGCCAAAGTTGGCAAATAATTTACAGCCTATATAGCTTTGAAGTTGTGTTCTACTAGGGTTGTAGAAAAGAAACGTATGTTTTTACTTTTGAAATTAAAGCTTAGAACAAACAAAGACAAAATAGATAGTTATCAAACAGACGTCACATTAGAATTAAAGAAAACGACAAATGCACTAGTATATTTTTCAATCAAAGTATAGAACATTGACGACTTTATAACAAATTTGCATACCTTTGTATGAATGATTGTCATAGAAATTTTACTTGCAAAATATTTAAACTTTTGACGTTAGTAAAAGTAATAAAATCTGAAAAAATAAATGTTAAATAACACGTACATTTAGTTTTTGAATAAAAGTTTCTTCTTTTTGTACTGATATATCTTTTAGTATCTTTATCTTTCAATATTTCCACGGCGCATTTAAAGATTTGTATTTGTTTGTACTAGTTAATTGTAATTAAAACATATTCAAAATTTGAAATTGAATTGGTTTAGTTTTGGTAAATTTTAATGAAATTATTGTGATTAAATTTTAATTAAATTAAAATTTTTATGTATTGCGCCACAATGCCGTTACAGTTATAATTGCAAATAATAAAAATAATTATAAAGGAAAATTACAAATTATGTTACCCAGCGTGTGCTTACTATTAATGTTTTTTTCCCAAAAACAAATGTGAGCTTTTGTTGATTTGTGAATGAAAATAAATTAAATAGTGATAAAATGGAAATTTAGTACGCGTTGCATTTAAATTTAGTAAAAAAGGTGATAGAGAAATGTTTTAATTTGATCTGACATTTGATTAGAAAATGTATAAACTTGTCTATTTTTGTTGAACACGTAGTTAACACATCCAAAAGTTTCCAGATTACCACGTTTTTTATTGCAGCTTTCTAAATGAGAAATAAAGCTAAACATGTTCTTAGCGTGACACTTCACTCAACAAATAAAAAAAGTAATTTGTATACTACTCTGTTTAATTTCGTTTTAAATGCTTTTTATTTAAATACACAACGTAGTTTTGAAAATAGGTATTTAGCTTAAGGAATGAAAAATATAGAAAAATAAATCCAATTGCAGGCGTTAAACAAATTCTAGAGGCAATTAACATTTTTGAATAATTTCATAATCTTCAAATACATTGGGTAAATTTTTTTTTAAATAAAGTAATCTATATATTATTTGAATCAGGAAAGATGAGCCTTACGTCACCACTGTTCAAACATACGTTCGTTATCGAGGATGTGATGTTTTATAATCAAAACAAAGATGAATGATTATGAGAACGCGAGAAAGAGATAAAAGGTATTCCTCTTTTTACTTGTTTTATGAATTATGACTTCAGTTGTAATTTTAATAAATAATCTCTGTTTTTCCGTCGACCTCATTATAAAATTGAGTTTTACGTACTCCCTGAATAATCATAAAGTAACACTTTTTAACTGTAATACTTTTCGTCCGCAAACACTTTTCGTCCGCAAACATTTTTGTCCGCAAACATCTGTCAATGTCAATTATTATTTTATGTCAAATTAAATAAAGTCGAAGTAACCAGTATGAAAACCCATTTTTAAGAAAGGATGAATTTAGTGACTACATAGGATATTACAGTACTTTAGGTACATACTGAAACATTTTAGATACTGCAGAATATTGTTTGTTTACTTCCATTTATAACCTCAATTTCTCAATCCCACACAACTTTGAACAAAAACAATTTGTTGTTCAAATTACAAGTAAATGATTTTAAGTGCTTTGAAATGATATTAATAAATTGTTTATAGTTTCTACAATATGCGAAGCATATAGAAGAGCCTGGTTGTAATCTCACAATACTCGATACATTGTTTTCAATATGTAACACTTTAACTTTTTAAAGTTATTCATTTATAAGGTAAGACAGAATTCATACGACTTGAGATTGCTTTAGACAATTTTATTAGGTAACATTTTGATACAGAAGCGGAGTTCCGATACAAAATTATCACGATCATAAAATACAAAAACTTACAGTAGAAGTGAGTTAATTATGGGTACCTTTCTATTACTGTATTTGATTGATGTAAATAAGTAATAATGCTAATGGAAAACACAAGAACAGTAATTACTTGTGAAAAATCATTTGAATATTGATTCTGTCGCAGGAAAAAACAAAAATAGAATCATATAAGCCATCAACATTACTGGGTTCAAGATTTATTCGTACACAAAAACAAGGTGATTTCACAGTTTTCAATAAGCTGAAAGAAGATTATTACATTTTTTGAAACATTTTCGGGTGAATAAAAACTACGTTTGCATACTTTCTTACAGTCAGGCAATATTTTTATTGAATATAAAATGATTATAAGTCTGACCACGGTACAAACTCAGTCTTATAACTATTATATGTCCAATTAGTAAGAATCGACTTTAATGTGTTTAATAGGAGAAACTTCATTACATCTTTGATCATAAACAATTAAAGAAATGCATTAATTTTGAGGGTAGGCTTTCAACTATAACTACATTTTTAAATATACTTCAAAATAACACTACCTAAATGTAATTTTTATTATTTTAATAAATTATAAAAAGTACATGTTTTACCTAATACCTATCATAATCAAGTGCTCTTATAAAAATTATGTGATTGTTGTAAACAAATGCTTTATCGGTACAATATTCGAACGCGGAAAGCTTTTATTTCCTTTAATAAATTTTGACACAAATGTTACAATACTGAACGGTGAAGTGAACATTAGGTACAGTAAAATCAGAACACACGTAAAATTTTTGTTTAAAATTACTAAACATTTTGTTTTCAGTAAACGGTAATCAATAGAAAATTAATTAATTTAAGGTCAACGGAAAAATTAATATGTGCCTCGGAAAAAAGTGCTTTTTAATAACCTCGCCTGTTTGCTTGCCTCGGCTAACGCCTCGGCCAGCAAATTCAGTCTCGTACATAAAAGTGCACTTTTTGTCCTTGTTACATAAATAACTATTACCGACCCTGTGTCTAACAATCACAACGATCATAACCTGTCATTTTACTTGTATTAATTGCTTGTATTAATTGCTTGTATTTTGCTTGTATTGTGTGTCAGTTTTATTCACAAAAACGGTCCTTTTCAGAACTCATACTACGTATTTAATTAAGCAGGTATGTCTGCTAAGGGTAAAACTTTACGTTCCTAAAGTCAACAATTTGTGTTGAATTTGCTGGATTATTTCCAAAGGGAAAAAGAGAACGGTGGTCCACTAATTCAAGTATCCAGTGTATAAGAGGTAATGTTTAAAGTAACATATAAATTGTTTATTTAATAGTAATTTGTTAATTGACAGCGTGTTCCAAATGCATTGGGAATTTCTCATGCTGGTTAAGCGAATAGTTTCTCGTAAGAAGCAGAACCCCATTTTACGAACTCCTGGTAAAACAAGATTGCGAAAAAGAACAAATCTACTGACCTACCAGATTCAAAAAATGATAATACGGAATACGCTGTATAATATGTACTCACGGAGTAAGTTAAGTTTTTATTGATTTAGTTGCTCTAATATTTTTATTTTATAGAAAAACATGTTACCATTCGGTTTGTTAAACACCGAGATACAGGAAAGCACATTCTTTAAGTAACAGCAGTTTAACTCGTACTTTACATGAAATAGGATTTAAATTCAAAAAAGAATCCAACCGCAGAGCTTTGGTTGAAAAATTAAATGTAGCGCAAATGCGACTAAAATTTCTAAGAGGATATATGAATAATTTAAACTCACCATTACGGCTTCAAATTGTTTTTCTCGATGAAACGTGGATTTATTCAAAAGGAAATTCTGGAAAGTTTTGGCAAGATGAATGCACTCAAAGTGTGAGGAAACCGGAAGGGTATGATGGAAAAAGATTTTATTGTTATACATGCAGGAACAAAAGAAGGTTTTATCGATAATGCTTTATTGGTATTTGCTTCTAAATCGCAAGATAAGGATTACCACGGTAAATTAAATGCAGAACTCTTTAAGAAATGGCTTGTTGATCATTTACTCTGCAATTTACAAGAACCATCATTGGATAATGCTCCGTATCATTCGACCTTAATGGAAAGGTTTTCTACATTATCTTGGAAAAAACTGATATTGCAGCTTCGTTAACAAAAAATAAAATCAATTTTGACTCTGCATTATTTAAAACTTAGCTGTTTGCGTTATCAAAACAAGTTCATAAGGAAAAAATATATGAAATAGATAAAATTCTTAGATTACCTCCATACCACTGCGACTTTAACGCTATTGAACTTGTTTGGGCAGATGCAAAGCGTTACTATAATAACCACATCGGAAGGGATGGTTATAAAGATGAGAATGTATTAGCAATGTGGGAAGAGGATTTACAACATTGTTCCGGTGTTTGGAGGAATTGTGTGAGGCATACAAAAGAATTAATTTTGGAATAGTACGAACGTGAAAAAGTTTTAGATTTTACTGTTAGTGAACTTATAATACAAAGTAACGACGATATTACTGGAAAGTGATTGGGACAGCGATTAAAATTTTCAACAGCTTGTTAACATACATCTTTGGTTATTCCCAACCAACAATTTCAGAATATTTATTTGATATTATTTTCAAATTCATGTTTGGTTTCTCATTATTTGTGTCTGTGTTATTGCTATTTTTGTAATGCTCTACCTTGTCAAAGGCAATTAATCCTGAGAAACAGAAGGTTTTGACATATCGAGGGATACTCTGCAACACCATAAGTTGTTGTAACCATGTTTTCTAAATAATTTTCTAAGGTAATGAATGTCATTAGTTGTATATATTTGTAAATATTTATTTTGAATTTATATTGAACTCAATTGTACTTTACAAACGTAATATCTACATATGAAAACTACTGAAGGTGCGATAATTTTACTGCAATTGAATGGTTTTCGTTACTATTTGTAAATTAAACACAATGATAATAAATAAATAGTTTTGTTTCCATACATTTTTCTCTTCACTTTTAGTAAATTACAATAAGATTTTTCATTATTCGAACCTAAAAGTGACAATTTGTATGTTGTGATTAATTAGACTGTGACGTTTTGCGATGGAATGGTTGTTGATGGTTATAGTTTCTGATTTGACTATAGTTTTTAATGTTAAATCATACGAATTTACTTGATGACGTAAAACTCTTCTTTCCTGATTCAGATAGTACATAATATGTACATTCATGAAATTTAAAACTTGGACACTGCTAATTTCTGTAAACCAAAGTTTGCACATTGTGAAGCGGGCTTAAGGGTTAAATCATTTACAATTCTAACAGCAGGTAGTCTCACAGGGGTTATCTTATAGAAGGACTGTAGAATGAATCATTACACTAAGCACGTTTTAGAAAATAGGTAATTTACGTTGCTTACTTAATTTTTTCTTTAAAGAATATATTAGAAGGTATCGCTAATTAAACACCATAGCTCGATTAATTATCGAATCAAAATTTTGTTTAGGAAATGTTTACAAAATAAAATTAGAAATAATTTTGATTTAAAAAACGTCTACAAGCAATAACTTTTAAATTAAATCAAAAAACTAAACATGGTTATTTGGGTTGACTGATTATTACTTATTTTTAAATGAATCTAACCTGACTAATTATTGTAAGTTATTAAAAAAATCATTAAACTCTCTATTCATAATATTTAGTCCTTACAAAATGTATATTTTATGACGTTTCATTTATTCTGTAGTTAATATAAAAAGTGAAAATAAAAAAACTAAGGCAATTCTTATTGTCAACGTATATATTTAGTTTTTTGACAAGAATTTATTACATAATTATAATTAAGATACCAAGTTATAGTTTAAAATTAAATGAAAACGTTTTTTTTAAATAAAGGTATTACTATATAAATAAATATAAGAAATCAATAATGGGTGTGACCTCCATTATTATTGATACATTCTTAGAGGCGTCTGCTCATTGACGCTATCAAGGTATCAATATAATTAATATTAATCGTTTCCCATGCGGTATCAATGGCTGAAATTAGTGCATTACGGTTTACTGGTATAAAATTTGGACCTTGTTGTCTTCGGATAACAGCAAGTATTCGAGCTCAAACATTTTAGATAATTTCACTATACTTTCTCCAAAAAATTGTTGGGGATCTGTTGAATTAACATTTTCATAATGTATTTTTGTTGTTAAAGGACAACGCCCCTATTCATACTTTGCAGGTGTTGCGCAACTGGATACAAACAAATAACTTGAGCTGTTACCCTGGCCAGCAAAACCCAGATTTTAACATTATCGAAAATGTTTGGGCTCGAATACTTGCTGTTATCCGTAATGTAATGTAATAACAGTAAAAGAATGGAGCAAATAATAATGGAGGTCACACCCATTATTGATTCTTATATTTATTTATATAGTAATACCTTTATTTAAAAAAAAACGTTTTCATTTAATTTTAAACTATAACTTGGTATCTTAATTATAATTATGTAATAAATTCTTGTCAAAAAACTAAATATATACGTTGACAAGAAGAATTGCCTTAGTTTTTATTTTCACTTTTTATATTAACCACAGAAAAAATGAAACGTCATAAAATATACATTTTGTAAGGACTAAATATTATGAATAGAGAGTTTAATGATTTTTTTTAATAACTTACAATAATTAGTAGGTTAGATTTATTTAAAAATAAGTAATAATCAGTCAACCCAAATAACCATGTTTAGTTTTTTGATTTAATTTAAAAGTTATTGCTTGTAGACGTGTTTTAAATCAAAATTATTTCTAATTTTATTTTGTAAACATTTCCTAAACAAAATTTTGATTCGATAATTAATCGAGCTATGGTGTTTAATTAGCGATACCTTCAAATATATTCTTTAAAGAAAAAATTAAGTAAGCAACGTAAATTACCTATTTTCTAAAACGTGTTTAGTGTAATGATTCATTCTACAGTCCTTCTATAAGATAACCCCTGCTGAGACTACCTGCTGTTAGAATTGTAAATGATACCCTTAAGCCCGTTTCACAATGTGCAAACTTTAGTTTACAGAAATTGTAGTGTCCAAGTTTTAAATTTCATGAGTGTACACTTTGCAATTTTGTTCAGGAAATAACTAATAAGGAATAGTTATACTATTCGGCCGCGTTACGTTAGTACGAAGTCGTTGCACTAGATGTCGCATTACTTACTTGTAATAGAGTTTCAAGATTAATACATGGTGTAGTGACAAAGTAAAGAAGAAAATTTATTCTTCCAATATTTAATGTTTCCAAGCAAACCTCACGGACAAGTTGATTAAAGTTTTTAAGAAGTTGTTTGACGTGCGGTAAAAGCATAGCTTATGTAAAAAAAATAGTTTAACCCACTACATTTTCCGTCGCAATTCGATGTTGACTCCAATTATATAGTTTGTGTTAGCTTACGAAGTAAAAAGGTTGAGTTTATAAAGGACCTAACAAACAAATAAACACACATACATTGTGGATTTTAGTTTATACATTGTCATGTATTGCACAATGACGTCTAATATTTTTAAATATGAATGCTTTTATAAGAAGTTTAAAATAAATAAGTATATAGTATTAGTTTGAATAGGTACGTACCTTTCTCTCATTCGCAAGAAGAAATAGACCTACTTTAAGACCTGGCAATCCGCCCTACGCAAAACACGTAGTGTCCTCTGCTTCTTTTTGTAGACACCATGTCCGACCACAAAATCCCAAATCACACCCTTTTTTCCTATCCATAACTTCACTCACTAACCAGCCCAGCCAAAATGGTGAGTTAGGGCCAACATCTCCTAACAATGTTGTCCTTAAAACAGAAACAAAATGTACTCCAGGTGGGTAAGACACAAAATCCTAAATGCCACACCAAAAATCCGGTATGCTTCGAGGATTCTGAAGAAAGCAAAAGATCGGTGTTTACAAGAAATAAAGAAAGACAAGGAAACTTTACATAGCAGAATGTAACATACACATTATGACGAGAGACAAAACGGTCAAGTGGAATACGCTTGGCATTTCAGGAAATCAAAAGAAAGGGGGAAAATGCAAACTCTGAATTTAAAAAACGTCTCATATTACAAAGGGAAGGAAGATGTATCATACGGAGGGATAGGTTTTTTAACACAAGCATTTATAAAAAGCGCAATACAAGGCGTACAGAAGTGTATCAGTCAGAGTTGCACATACTAGTAGAAATAGACAGAAGAACAACCATAAAACATATTCAGGTATATGCCCCTACATTCAAAAGTATCCAAGAAAAGCCTAGAAATGTTTTACAATGACCTTACAAGAGTAAAAAAAACACAACAGCAAAATATACAATAATATTAGTCGATTTCAACGCAAGAGTGGGAAAAAACAAAGAATCTGAAAATAAATTAGAGCACCAAGTGATTATGGCGAAAGAAATAGCGGAGGAAAAAAGATTATTAGAATATTTAGAAGAACAAAACCCTATTTAATAAATACTTTCTGAAATTCAGAAAATGAACTGGTTGTCACCTGATAATAAAACATAAAGCGACTATGGCAACTCAATCTCCACTAATAGATCAATCTTTAAAGAAGTAACAACATTAAAGAAATGCACCACAAAATACAAAGGAAACAACGACACACAAGAAACACACGCATCGATGCCTGTGAGGAAAAGAAAAGAATTCAGGAAAACTCTAAAAGAAACACAAAAAAAACAAATAAACAATAATAAATAAATAGAGAGTGCCATTTCAACAAAATATAGGAAACTATGAAAACCAACTATATGAATCAAAACTAAAAGTGGCGAAACAAAAAAATAAAAAGTAAAGAAAAATAATTGACACTAAGAAACTAATGGGAAGAAAGCAGAAACCTCTTATGACAAAGAGGAAATAAAACAACAGAATATATACAACTCAAGAAAACAACAAAAAGGAAGACAAAGAAAACATAACAAAATACTATGAAGATTTAGTTGAAAAGACCATTAACAAAAACAGGGGTACTAAATGCCTACATCCGACACCCGAAAAAAACAAGACATTAACATAAAAAACTAAGCAAAAAGGACACAGCCTAAATAAAATCCCACACAGATAATAGAACATTTTAATAAGATCTTATATAAATTCTAAATAACCCCAGATAGAGGTACGGAAAAAAAATTTCAAAGAAAAATACAAATTATAGGATTAGAAAAATATCAATTATAAAACCTAAATAAAATAGAAAAAGTCATAAAGAACTAAAGAATAAACAAGACTCCAGGTGCGGAAATGTTTACAGAAGAGAAAGATATTATCCTGACAATCCCTAACAAAACTGTTCAATAAGACAATTTCTCGAATAACTGGAACAAAAGTATGGCAGTACTGCTCTTTAAAAAAAGAAATAGAAAAGACATAATAAAACTATCGACCTATTTTTTTTGTCTTAGATGTAGAAGATTTGTATATAAATTATAAACAATAGGACAACAGACAAGATAGGCAGGTATTAACTAGTAAAACAAACTAGATTTCGCAAGAGTTACAGTACGTACAACTACTTGCTCAGGATAAAAATATTAATAGAAAGAGCAAATCAATATCATGTCTCTATATTTATGGCATTTGTAGATTGCAACAGTGTGGCGGATAGAACAGGCCATGCACAACAATACAATAGATTCAGATAAAAAACAAAAAAAGAAGAAAAAAAAAAAAAAAGGCAAAAAAGAAACCAAAGCAGAAAAAACACCCGGTATTGAGAACGATTTTCCAAGATGGAACAAAAGTGATGGTGGTGATACTCTTTAACACCCAAAAATTGGAAGATATAAAAAGCAACATAAAGCTATCAATCGAAAATCTTAAAACAAAGTCTGGGTTTATGAATTAACAAGTAGTTTCAAAAAAATGAAAATAATAACGCTAAGTATCCAGGAGAAAGAAATTGAAAAATACAGTCAATTGAAAACATAAAGAAACCCCCCGACCAACAAAGTTACCCCAACGAAAACAACCACCCAATCGCCGAATAATAAACAACATAAAGATTTTAATATGAATATGCAGAAGGCACATTTTTTTTTGTTTATACACCAACGCGCCATTAACCCTATAGGCTACAACAAGAAAAGAAACAAAAATGACAGATTTTGCCCGGGAGACAAGTTTATAGCCCAAACCCAAAACCGACACACCCACCAAACGCCAAGACAATTCACGAGACCGTATAAAACGCCGGCCCCAACGCCGAACCATAAAACCACACACACCACAAACACGAACACAACCACACACCAAGAACCAACGCCCAACCACGGCCGCCAAGCTGAAAATTGGCAATATTTTTTTATAGCCAAAAGGGAAGAAAATCTTGATACGTTTTGTCCAGAAGATCCCACACGCTGCCGGCCTTCAACGATGACAACCATTTTTAGAACACTACCCCGCGGTCCAGAGGGGAGAGCAACATAGGCCAAGGACAAAAATTGAAGATCACAAAAATACCGACCTTTTAAGCCCACAAATTTAACGCACAAGTGTCTAACATTCCAACTGCCAATTAAACCAATCCAAAGGAAAGATATGACTAAAATCCTGTACCGACGACGCATTTTTGGGAAGCAAACAGCACAAACCCCACACCCAAGAAGAAAGAACGCGCTGAGCACACCGCCCAAAACACAAACCTAGAAGACAAAGGTCCTAACAATATGCATTTTCAAATTTATTCCTTTTTACATAATTTGCTTTTGCTTTTTACCCTTTTAAACACGCAGCCTCCCGCCCGCCCCCCCTGGAAAAACCACAACAACATTGACTGTAGAACAACTCAAGATCAAAGCCATGCAGCAAAGGGCCCTTAAAAAGCCCCCTTTGACAATACTTTTTTACACCCGATTTCCGTATTTCTTCTACCGAAGGCACACACTTTGAAAAGGCATAAAGATTCATGTCAATATAAAGACTAGTTTAAGTTCTTTCACTAAGTTGATTATATTTTAAAGATCAAAACATTATAGGTAGTGCCAACACTAATCACTTTATTCAGCCTACAGTCCAAATTGTTCTCAGGGTGTTCCATAAAATGGCAACTTGGTGAGACTAACTTTTTGACAAACCCGTAATAAAAAATTTTAATCATGCCCAAAAGACTTGCATGGTACACAAAAACGCCGCAAGATATTGAGTCTCATTTGAGAGACCGTGTCGTATAGATTGGACCACCCATACATTTTCCAAGAAACTGAACAAAAGTTATGGTAATGCTACTTTTAAAGCAAGGGAATAGAAACAACATAAAAAACTATCGATCGATCTAACAAAGTCGATTTATAAATTAACATTCAAAACTAAAATAATAACTAATATCGAAGAAATGTGGTTTTTTAGGGGGGGGGGGTTGGTTCAGCACACATATTACGAAGGAAACGATGAGATCAAACAAACGATTGGAGTAAAGTAAAACGCTGACAGCATTTTTAACGACCTTTCTTACGAAGCAAACTAACCTTATTTTAACGTATAAAACGAAATAAGTGCGATAATAGAAAACAGTCACAGTCAAAAATTAATAAGTCACAGCCAAAAAGTTAATCGATCACAGTCACTAGTCATGGGTAGTGACCAGTCGATAAGTCATGACTGAACAGTAAAGAAGCAGCAATCAATAACTCCCAGTGAGAGTTCCGTCAACATCAGTTGAAGTATCGACTCAATTCAAATTCTTTCTCTGGTATGACCTGCCGTCTAGAGTATACACCCTAAACGGCACAGTGGTAACCCCCGACGTGATCAAATTAGAGAAGGAGAAACATTCGATGAGGAGCAACACGGCAATAACATCAAGTATGATCGCGAAAGTTTTTATACCTACGCTACGACAAGAACAGGAAAACGACCTCCACTAAACCCGCGGCACGTTCGCTGCCGCCCCAACCGCCGCCCGACCACACGCCCGTCAAACGACAACACGTCCACCACATAACGCCTGCCATAAAGACGCCCGCTAACACAACTCGTGACACCTCTGCGTCCGGCCATGGACATCGTCGGCACCGACCTTCTCATTCAATGATGTAATGCACATCAATTTGGGCTAATGGACCACAATCGAAGACGTTTCATCAACACCATCACCCAAGAAAACCCCGCTAAGATGAAACGCAACGACAACTCCAACAACCACAAACGTTACGACCGCTTCAACGACCACAAACGCCACGACCGCTGTTTCAGAGAAACAAAAAAAAAACAATCACGACGAGCACTACGTCTCGACGACATAGCCGTCAACGGTCAACCGCCCTCGCACACACGTCACGGAACCCACAGGCCCAAGTCTTTGACTTACATTTGCGCTGGAGCCGCATGCTCGCCCACACACGTCAAGAAACTTGGACGCCTGGTACTGACGTCCATTTGCCTATCGCATACAGGACGCGCAGAACAACAAGCTCGCGCACACAAGCTGTCGAATACAGCACACATAACGCACAAATTTGCCTCTGGAGCAGCACCAGCATCAAAACAAAAAGCAACATCTGCAACAAAAAGAAAATCAGCAACGACAAACCCATCATCCGAAGCATCCGCAACAGCGCCAACAGAGAGCGCAACAAACGACAACATCCGCAACAGCGCCAACGAGAACGGTCCAAACCGCAACATCCGCAATGGCGCCAACGAGAACGCAACCAACCAAAGCATCTGTAAGCGCCAACAAGAGCGCTTTACAACGCAACAAGAAGACACCGCAAACCAATTTTTTTTGCCTATCTTCGGGTAACAATCTTTGACAGTCTTTATCGTGGATCAATCCACTAAGGAGAGACCCATGTGGGGTTGACGTCTCAACCCTATCGCAATTAACACAAATTCTACATCCGCATATTACGAAGGAAACGCGGAAATCAAACAAACAATTGCAATTAAGAAAACGCTGACAGCATTTCTTAACGACCTTGCTTACAAAGCAAACTAACCTACTTCGCACGTATAAAACGAAGTAGGTACAATAACAGAAAACAGTCACAATCGAGAAGTCAATAAGTCACAGTCGGAAAGTCAATAGGTCACAGTCACTAGTCATGGGTAGTAACCAGTCGATAAGTCATGGCTAAACAGTCAAGAAACAGCAACCAGTAACTATCAGTGAAAGTTCCGTCAACATCAGTTAAAGTATCGACTCGATTCGAATTCTTTCTTTGGTTCGACCCGGCGTCTAGAGTATATACCCTAAAGGCCACAAAACTGACACACCGAATAGCAAGACGCATACGACTGAGATAGACAAGATTTGGAAAACTAAGATGGATTCTCAAAAACCTCAATATCTACAGTATATAAAGAGCAAAGTATTTAACCAATGTGTTTTACCAATACTAAAGTACTCTCACAAAATAATATGGTTAGAATAGCAAAAACACAGAAAGCCATGGAAAGATCCATGTTGGGTGTAAGACTGATTGATAAGAAGAGAAATACATAAAACGGCAGTAAAAGCAAAGTAGATGTTATCTACAGAACCGTCAGGATAAAGTGTGGCTTTGCATGTCTTGTCCTTAGACACCAAGATGATAGATGGAACAATGTAATTTAATACTGGAAGCCATATAAGACACCAAACTGGGAAAAGACCATAAATAAAGTGAAATTATGACTTAAAGAGAAAAAGATTGATATTGTTAGGAAAGGCCTGTGTCCAAAGCCGGATGACGGAAGGCTCAAACAGAATAGTATTAGTTGCGACGCAAAATAAAATTTGTGAGAACTAATAAAACTGAACGCGATGAACGCGGATTTGTTTGCTGCATTATTAGCCGGACAACAATTTTATTAGAAGAAATCTTATTGACATAGTTCAATTAGTTAAATTTCGAAACAAAATCTGCAATTAAAACATTAATTTTAGGTTTTTATGAACATTACATTAGAGATTCATGATTCAAAGATATATCAATTGGAGAAAATTAAATTGTTTAATGATTTCCGATTGGCGTATAATAATTTCGACACAAGATGTACCTAGAGTGTGAAAGTTTATTTCGGAATAATGGATATATCGCAGTTTCAGATCGTTTACGACAAAAGCGCTTGACACGTCAATTTT
Organism: Abscondita cerata; assembly: GCA_030710515.1. Taxonomy (NCBI): domain Eukaryota; kingdom Metazoa; phylum Arthropoda; class Insecta; order Coleoptera; family Lampyridae; genus Abscondita; species Abscondita cerata. Next base: position 443,128 of record JALBCR010002747.1, read on the forward strand.
GTTCTTTTAAAACGCATTTTCCTGAAATTCAAATTAATTTTTACTCTCTCTTTTTTTTCCAATTAAGTCATAGATAATTTTTGAATAGCGCAAACAAATTTTTTGGGTAAATTTAAGAATTCTGAGTTCAGGTATGTGTCACTTTGACATTCACATTGATAATTCCCAAGATATTAATTTTTAAAATAAAACAAAAACTGAAGTTTTTTTAAAACAAGTGATAAAAATTTCTGTAAGTCAGTTAGTAACGATAATTTTTAATTTTATCAAGAAGTAAACAGTTTCTTATTTGACAGAAAATTAAGAACTCATTATCAAAATTTTAATTTTTTGTTTTTCGGAACCATTTTCTTCAAGGTATAGGTAAGTAAACGATATTTACCAACTGTCAAAGTAATTTACAAAAAAATTGTTCTTACTTGTTTTAAAAATACCTGTAAAATACCTATAATTTTAATTTTAGGTTATAAATTAATACTTTGGGAACTGGCAACGTCAATGACAAAAGTTACACATAATGCTTAAATCTACCCAACACTGCAAAAAAAATTATATGATGCCATTTAAAAAAAAATTATCAATGACATCATTGCAACAAATAGATGGGTTAAAATACGGCTAGTTGTACAATTTCTGCTTTAATTTAACTATGGTTTAATTTCTAAGGATACAATTGTGACAAAATTACTGCTTAGGAAGGTAAACCAAAGTTAATTTTAAGCGGAGATTGTACAACCGAACTTTAACATTCAAAAGTTTTCATATGTTGCCAACTTTTTAGACATAAGTAGATGGGTTTTAACTCATACATTTGGATGTAATTTTAAATTCAAATCTTTTCTCTATTCTATCAAAAATAAAGGTACTTTACTCTTGTATTAAATTCATATTTTTTTAAACACCTCGTATATGGCTTGAAAAATTAATATTTGATAATTTTATTTTAAGTTTTAGGCCATGCAGTACTTTTTGTCAAGAATATCTTTTTTCCATAAAATCAAACGTTTTCTATATGTTGTTAACTTTTATAGACATACTGTAGAGTAGTAATCACAAGAGCTCGAGTATGATTCGTCTAAGGAAGCAACGGCTTGAGTTCAGTTTGGCCCAACCGATGAGACCAATATATTTAGAAAGCTCATGACCTGAGGAGTACGAATAAGCAAGAATTTAAAAAAAGCTTTCGGAACGTGGTGAAAAAATAATTTTATAAAAAATATATTTTATTGATTTTTCAATAAAAAGTCGCCGTGCATAGTCGGGGGTTAGGTTTCGCGGTGCACAGTTGTTCAAGGAAGGCCCGTCACTCGCTTCTATTTAATTTAGGATGTGTTGCATCGCCGTGCACAGTTGTTAGGTTAGGTTAAGTTAGATTAGGTAAGGTTAGGTTAAATTAGGTTCCCGTGTAGAAATTCCTGTAACTCCCATCGGGCGCGTCTCCAGGTGGCGGATAGGGGAACGCTTCCTAGTTTACTAGGAATCGTCTAATAAACTGAAAAGTCTGGCAACCGTTATTACCACAGCCCAAATGTAGGACCTGTTGCAAACTCTAGGAAAACAACCTAAGAATACAGACTACGACTTAATAATAAGAGCCCTGACAGAAGAAATACGAGAAAAAATAGAAGGTATGTTAAGAGAAATGGAGAAATGCAGAAGAGAAAAAGAAATGATGGCAGAAGAGCTAAGGAAGATCAAACTAGATGCCGAAACATTAAAAAAGATTTTAAGCCAAAAAGTTGGGAAACAAATTCAGGTAGATAAAGAACACACGTCTAAGTCACAAAGTTACGAAGACTTTTTAGATTTAGTTGATAAGGCCTGGATGAAAAACTCGTACTAACATACTACATTAAAAGAAGGGGACTTGATTACGAGTAAAGCAGTGCACGATATGGCAGTCTGGTTAACTAATGAAGCGGAAGCTTCAAAATATCAAGTACAAAGAGACCTAATATACCAATTTCCGGACCTGACCGAAATAGAAAAAAAAGTGGAATATTTTCCTCTCACTACCACTGTTAAGAAACAGGGAGAAAAATTAAAAAAAGATCGACATATATTTAAATTATAAACCGACAGTTCCGAAAAGAGCTACTTTGACACAATAAAAAACATGGCTAAAATACATATGGAGGAGAACATGTGTAATGAACTGTTAATAAACGTGCCCGGTAATATTATGCAAGAAAAGTTTAGAAAATTGATCGAATGCGCGGTGGCAGAATACAGAACGCGAGTAACAATAGTGTTCTCCAAAGCCATCGTCGTCGAAGCAAACGACACATAATATAACGAAGTCTTAAAGAAGGTTAAGGATACATTTGAAAATACCGAAACAGTAAAGCATGCAAATCCATTATAGGTTTGCGCAGCACTAGGGAAGAAAATTTGTTAATAGTAACAAAAAAGACAAATTGGCAATAGTCAAACTAAATAAATCCATAAAAGAAAACGACCTGAATACAAGGGTACGACACCACCTGGGTAAAGAACAACTTGAAACGGTACATATAAGGGGACTCGACAATCTAGCAAGTAAGGAAGATGTCGAAAGAGCTGTGTCAGAAATTGTAGGAGAAGCCGATAGAACGTCTTGCAAGATAAGCAAACTCAAACCCAACGCAAATTACACTCAAGCGGTCACTATAACTTTAAGTAAGAGAGGGGCTGAAAATTAGCGCAAACCGGTGACATACGTATGAGCTATAACAATTGCAAAGTTGAGAAGAGAATCAACATCATCAGGTGCAGTAAATGCTGGAGCTATGAACATAGGAGAAGCGAATGCGACGGCCCAGATAGGACAAAATACTGTTTCAGATGCGGTATGAAAGGGCACGATAAGAAGGAATGCAGAAAAGAAGAAGAATATTGTGTTATCTGCGACGAACTTGGTCACATGGTAGGAGACAGGAACTTTAAGGCATTTAAAAACTTTCTCGCTAGAAGAAACGCCATGAGAGGACAAAAATCATATAAAATAATTAGTTTAGAGTCAAGAAAAGAAGATATAATAAGGTTCAAAGAAAAGCAACAAGATTTAATTGTCGTAGACGAGGGCCAAGGGAAAAAGAACGATAACAAAACACATAAGCAGGTTAGAGAGGAAACTCCTAGAGGTAGCCTCAGCCCAAACGATTGTATGATAAGGCCAGATGATGAAACCGTTTGTGATCACTCTGACGAAGAGGAGGGACAACAAGAGAACCTCTTCTCAAAAGAGGAATTTAAAGAAGGTATCGTAAACGACTAAAATGTCAAATAAAATAAAGTTTCTACAGACCAACGCGATGCGAAGCAGACCAGCTCAAGATTTAGCCGTTGCATACTATAAACAAAACATGGTGGACATCCTAATCGTTAGTAAACCAAATAAAAAATTCTGTAAAAGTGGAGACTGGATAACAGCTATCAGGACGGACGTAGCAGTAAAGTTCCTTAATCAAAACCTAGAAATCAAAAAGCTGGTTAAAAAGGAAAGCTTTGTATACGTCGAGATTACCAATTTTAGCCTGGTACCATGCTATTTATCTCCAAACACGGACAAACAAACTTCAAAACAAAAATAGAAGAAATTATGACCTATATTAAGTCAAAAACAATTCTCGCTGGGGATATGAACACAAAAGCTAGATCCTGGGGATCACCGGTAACGGACATTAGAGGTGAAATATTAGAAGAATAAATTCAAAGAAAAAGTTAATAGTATTAAACGACGGACAAGATCTAGCTTTCGAAAGGAGAAATACTCGCTCTTGGATCGATTTGACCATAGCTTCACAAAGCCTCGGAAGACGAATAAAAAACTGGACGGTCTGCGAAGAGAAAACTTTAAGCGACCATAAATACATTACCTATAACCTTTCAGCACTCCCGCCAAGTCTGACAGATCCAGCGCCTTAAACTTTCAATGCCATTTACAATTACAATAAGGGTGGGGGTGGCTGCATTGTCTAGCTGCTTATTTTTAGATGTAGTTTTACGCCGAGAAGCTTTGAGTACGTTGGTTTTTTAAGTTTGCGTAAAACTTGAGATAAAGTCTGTCAGACCCGGCGCGAGTGCTAATGTTGCAGTTGTTGAATTTTACATCTTGTTTTGTGTTTTGTAATACAACGTAAAATCTTTTAACATTTAAATTTTTGCTAACATTTGACGAAAAACACTGTGAGTAATGTTTTAGATGAATTACAAAAAAGAACAAGAATATTTACTTCGATTGCTTGAAGAATTATATACAGAAGAAGAGCATATTGATGACGAATCCGACTTCGAGGACGATGCCACCGAAGAACGACTTGAAAACACGGATACGGAGCAATCTGATGATGACGACGGTGAAGTGCCAACTCCGATAAGAAAACCTCGTGTGTCCTCTATTATCGGCAAAGATAGAGAATCGGTGTGGAAGAAACATATTCCTAACCAGCAAATTAGAACACGGCGATCTAACATTGTTATTCATCTTCCTGGTGTTACACTTTCAGGAAAAAATGCAGAAACCCCTGTGAAATGTTGGAGTCTATTTTTCTCTAATGACGTTTTAGAATGTATTGTCAAAAATACGAACAAGGTGATCAACTTAGTATCTGAAAATTTTTCAAGAGTCAGGGATGTAAAGCCCACTGATCTCGTAGAAATAAAAGCCTTTTTGGGTTTGTTATATTTGGCTGGTTGTTTACAAAGTGGTCGTCTTAATGTTAAGAAATTATGGGACAGAAAAGGTACCGGCGTTGAGAGGTTCTGGCTAACTATGTCCAAGAAGCGATTTTTGTTTTTACTACGATATTTGCGTTTTGACGATAAAGATACCAGAGAAGAGCAAAAGGTGGTCGATAAATTGGCGCCTATACGAGCTTTATTTGATATGGTGTTGCAAAATTGCAAAAGAAACTACACACTCAGCGAATACACAACCATTGACGAAAAGTTGGAAGCATTTAGGGGACGATGCGGATTTAAGCAATACATCCCAAATAAACCAAATAAATATGGGATAAAAATATTTGCGCTGGTTGATGCAAAACATTATACACACAACACTTAGAAATTGATGTCGGGAAGCAACCAGATGGGCCCTATTGTGTTCCAAATGATGCATGTAGTGTTGTTGAAAGACTTGTAGCTCCTATTTCAGGCACTGGTCAAAACGTGACATGCGATAATTGGTTTACGTCATTCCCCCTAATAGAAAAAATAAAAAAACATCATAATTTGACTGTGGTTGGAACGGTCAGAAAAAATAAGAGAGAATTGCCCATTGAGTTTGTAAATACCAAACATCGACCAACCACATCCAACGTCTTTGGCTTCCAAAAGGATACCACTATTGTGTCATACGTACCTAGAAAAGGTAAAAATGTTATTTTAGCATCCAGCATGCACCATGACGACTCTATCAATACAACAACTGGGGATAAAGGGAAACCCGAGCTGATTACTTTTTACAACTCAACCAAGGGCGGGGTTGATACCGTAGACAAACTTTGCGCCACTTATAATGTTGTTAGAAATACACGACGATGGCCCATGGTAATTTTTTGCCTTAATAAATATATCCGGAATTAATGCCCAAATTATACATACTGCTAACAAAAAGGAGGAGATGTGCGTTGGAAGAATATTTTTAAAGCAATTGGCAATAACTTTGACTGAAGACCATTTGAAACGTCAGGCCCAATTAACAAATTTACCAAAAGAAGTACGCCAAAGAAGGCAAGAAGTAGTAGGCGTAAGTTCTTTTAATGTTGTTGAAGATGCTGATACACCGGGCAAGAGAAAAAGATGCGAACTTTGTCACAAAGATAGTAAAACCAAATATAGATGTTAAGCATGCAAAAAATTCATTTGCCTGTCACATGCCAAAACTCTCTGCCCTGTATGTGTGAATGGAAATGAACATGTCCAATAAATTGCTGAAAATGGATATTCTGGATTTTAAGATGAAGTATATTTTTATTATTCCTAATTTTTTTAAAATGAATACCAATTATTACATTTAATAATTCTGTTAGTCGTAATTGCTACTCTTTTGTGAAAATAAAATTACTTTGAATAAACACGACAAAAACATTATTCCAAACATACCACCTTGCTTTAAAATAACCACCTATTAAGTTTAGCTAAGAATTGAAGTTTACAAAAAAATCACACGTTGAAAAAAATATGTATATAACTTACGGGTTTCGAAGACCCAGCGCGAGTTCTCCTGTTCTGGATAGAAGCGCGAGTATTGGAAGGTTAATGTAGATTCTAAAACAAAAAGATAAGCAATCGCAGGTAGAATCTAAAAGTACCAAACTGGGACATTTATAAATTGATGTTAGAATTAAATCTAAAGCTACACGTAAATAAAAATTTAGATTTAAGGAGAATCACAAATATATTAACAAAATGTTACAAATAGTGCCTAGAAATTAAGTCTCGTAATGTAGTAGAACCATGCTGGTAGAACGACAGTATTAAAAGTGCTAGGATCGAGTGTAATATCAGTAGAAGAAAACTTCAAAAGAAAACATAAACAACAGGATGACTAGGGAAGCTATAGAAGAAGTAAGAGCAGAGTACAATAAAGCTAAAAAAACCTGAAAAACCTAATAAACAAGTCCAAAAAGACCAATGGAATGAAATTTGCAATGAGCTGCAAAATGACATTTGGGGACATTTGGCATGGAAAATACTATAGAATTTGTACCAGATAAAATGTTACAAACTATTTAACGACTTAATTACCAGACAAAATTTCCCAGAAAAATGGAAAGAAACCAAGGTTATATAAACAGACCTATTTGTCTTATGGATATAATAGGAAAATCTATAAAAAAAATTATCAATAAGGCTTTAAACAGGGAGCTACACAAACAACAGGGTCTTTCCAAAAACCAGTATGGTTTTAGGAAAGGTTGCTCCACAATAATGGCGGTTAAAAAGGAAAGCTAAGAGCAAATGGATAGTTTTAGTTGCTATACATATCAGAAACGCATTTAATTCCGCCCCGTGAAACAAGATAATAAAAGCACTTAAAACAAAATCAATCCCGGAAGATTTAATAAAAATAATCAATAATTACTTGAAAAACAGGAAAATTGTGATAGGGAAGAATAACAAACTACCTGTTAGAGCAGGGGTTTTGCAGGGATCAGTCTTCGGACTAACCCTGTGGAACATTCTGTATGATGACGTTTTCAAACTAAAACTGCCAAACGGGATGAGAATGATGGCTTACGCAGACGATTTATTAATTATTTTAGATGCCAATAACATGGAAAATATAAACCGTATCGGATGCGCTTCGTTTCAGACTATATCTAATTGGTTTAAACATAACAAGCTAGGGCTGGCAACTAAAAAACAGAGTTGGTAGTGGTCAAAGGCCCTAGAAAGAAAATCGGGAATTGAATTTTAAAAATCGATAACATTAATATTGCACAAAAAAGAACGATCCGATATATAAACATTATTTTAGATGATAACAAGAATCCCGGCCAACACGTGAAATATGTCATTAATAAATGTGAAACAAAAGTGGCACAACTAAGTAGGATACCCTAATATCTGAGGTCTTTTTTTTCAGAAGAGGGTGACATTGAATTACGTTTTTAACTCAATTCTATTATATGGAACGTCAGTGTGGGAAGAAGCGATGTTTGCATCTGCTTATAGAAACCTAGTGTTTAAAACACAGAGAAAAATGTTATTGAGGATCGCATCGGCGTACAGAACAACATCGGTTAAATTTCTGCAAGCAGTCGTCGGATGCCCTTCGGCTGATCTCCTGGTACTGGAAAGAGCATTAACTAAAAATAACGTAGAACAAAATAAAACAAAAAATATCGCAGAAATTAAAAAGCACCCTGCAACAGTGGCAAGAGAGATGGGAAAACCCGAACGGGAAAGGCCAACATATGAGGAAGATAATCCCAAACCTCACACAATAGGTAAACTGTCCACACAAAGAAACTGACTATTATCTCAAGCAAATTTTAACAGGACACGGTTCTTTTGGAACATTTACGAAAAAATCGGAAAGACTAAAACAGATAAATGTAGATACTGCGATGAAAACTGGGATCATGAAAAAGTACGTAAGAGAAATAATGGAAAAAAAAGAAAAGAGGAAAGACTAGAGCAAGGTAGAATTTAATCTACTTAAATAGGCAAATTCTTTCACGCTATGGATGTGCAAACTATTCCGCGTGCAAGAAGGATGAGGAAAGGTGAAGTGTTTTTAGTGGGACAGAGTCCCACACTACCTGACGATTAAATCAGGTGTGCATAAAAGCATTTTTAAGCTTCCATAAAAAAAAGGTTAGGTTAGGTTAGGTTACATTGAAATTATGGAAACAATCCTCACATTAGTCATTGTTTTTAATAAATTAATCAAAATGTGTGACAGTGCAATTTCTTCTACTTCTTCGAATTTCAAGCCAAAATGGAATCGAAAAAAGCTTATCAAGTTAACTGGAACACGGAATCTGGCAGTAAGTTCAAATTTTTGTGTATTCGTGATCCTCAGGGTCTTTCTAAATATATTGGTCTCATTGTATGGGCCAAACTGAATTCCAACCAAAGCAACAACAATTCACTTATAAGATTTAGTTATCTATCACGCTTTTGAGAATGGTGTAGTAGAAAAGAGACTTTAAATGCAACGTAGGTCGGTTTAATACTGCTTTTAAGACATGAGTCATACTCCTAATACTTAATAGGAAAAAAAATTTACGACCAAAAGTCATTCTTTATAAAAAGTTCTGTTTTTAAAAATTAATTTATGATAAGAGACTTGTAGATCACATGTACAGGGTGTTAATAAATTAGGAAAGTGTAAAAATGTTTTAAGGGATAAGTACCATTATTTATTACTTTTTACAAAAAATTTATATACCGATGTTTTTTATAAACTAAAGGAAATTCAAAAGAGAAATTTTCAAATTTTGAAAAATTATTCTATATAACCACCTCCCAACTCGACACACTTTTCCGCTAACTTATATTATTTTTAACATTTAATTTAATATTTACTGCCATTATATTTTAAACTAATGTTGTAAATATTAGTAGTTATAAATAATTAATTTTATTTTATTTAATTTTTAGGTATTTGCCAAATATTTTTGTTAAATTTTAGTCGAATAATCTGTATTTAAAATTTAAACCGCAAATTGTTTTTTAGGAGTACAAATATGTGTACAACGCCTATGATACCCGCATAAGCTTTGCTAAATGCTTTGTATATGAAAGAAGTTCCGAATCGGAGAATTAAGCATTACATACAAAGTTTATTAAGTCAGTCGGAAAACTTTTAAAGATAAATTATTACCACAATATGTGCAAGAACATTTGTACTTATTTGATATGACATTATATATTGCTGTCTCACCAAACTTCACTAATTCTATAAAATTGATTAAAATGGCCATTTTTAATTTTCGGGTTAAAAAGTATTTCCTTGGAATGTCTTGAAAACGCTTGATAAATTTTATATTAGTACAGGAAAGTTTAATGGCCATACTTATAGTCAAATCTCTACCTCAATCATGCGGCGTAGATTGTTGTAAAATTGAGACCTTTATTATATTATGATCTTCGGTAAATGTTGGTGAAGGTAATATTCAACAATGGATTGTTGGGAATTTTAACACGTCAAGTTTAATTTCGAGGATTCTTATTTGGGTGGTAGAATGTAGATAACAGTTACCACTGATTCGTGACGATTTTCACATGGCCAGTTTAACCTAAAAACTAGAGCAATGTTTAGGGTTTGTTGCTTCTTGACTTGAGCTAGAGCTTAGAATAACTAAGAGTTCACAACTGAAAAAATAAACTATACACCAGAAAAACCTTATCTAAATTGTCTATAAGTTCTAATTACAATACCTTAATTATGTACTTGTACAAACTTTAAAAGGTGATTCTTTGAACATTTTTTTTTTTAAATAGATCATATGAACATATGTCAGCACTGGTTTGGTTTCTGAAATACAGAGTGTTAAAAAAAACTGTTTTATTTGATTTTTTAGTTAAATCTTTGTTAAGTAACCTAGCGATTGGACGAAATTGGTGATACTGGGTATATTGATGACCAGAAACTCAAATATTAAATTAATTTTTTTTTAATGTTACAAGGCGCCACATACAGTGTTGTTCCTGAATTTAATTAACCACAACTTTTTGTGTGGCATTGTAAGTCATTTTTGACTTATTCTCCAATCAGTTCTACATACAAAAGGTAATCTTAGTATTTGTCGCTAAAAGCAACCATTTTGGACAAAAACGGGTTTGAAGTGAAACCTGCGTTGGAATTTTTGAAGTTGGATTATTTCTAAGTTTTTAAAAAATAAGCAAAAAAATACATCTTTTATTGGTTGAACTATCAGGTAACAAACTTATGTCATTTACAAGACTAAGACTAATCTAGTTAATAACATTTACAATAATTGCTGAAACTGACCACCAAATAAAATAGTTTTTTTGGACGCTTGCACAACTTTTTAACCTAAAAGTAGTAAAAGATTCGCCATTTAAAGTTCCTACAAGTACTTAATTAAACTCTCATATTTAACGGTTTAAAAATGCACATCTTAATTGAATTAAATTTACAGTTTGTTTTTGTATTGGAATTATTTACAATTACATACATATACCACAAATATCAGACAATTTGACGAATTTAATATTCTAAAGTTTGTTTAGAAAAATATCAAATGTGAAAGTTACTGTGTGAAAAAACGCAATATACAAAAATTTAATAATGTACCTACTTGTTACTGGAGAACAAAGGATTATGGCTTTTCATATACGTGATATCTTCAAATGTTGGAAATTTTATTAAAAATAAAGATGCTATTAAATATTTCACGAAATTAATCTTAAATAATTTTAAGAAATGTGTATTTTACATTTCTTTTTGTTACTAATACTTCTATAAATACAAACCATTTGAAAATATATTAAGATTAGATAGTAAAAATTTTTTACAAAAAAGTCTACATCTTTCTGATACGTGTAAACGTGTAAAAAGTATCGAAAGTGTGCAGCGACATAAAACATTTTTCTCAAAAATAAAATAAATTTTAAAAACTATAAAAAGTGTGCAGCTTAGAAAATAACAGTAAACAAAAAAATGCTAATATTAATAGCACACTAGTACAAAAAAAAAAAAACTAAAGTATAAAATTTAAAAAAATTTAAAATCGAAAGCATATTAGTTCACTAATGTCAAATCAAAATTAACATATTTATGAGAACATACACAAATTGATATTTTCTGGATAAATTTTTATATTTTACAAACAATATTTGTTAAAAAAATGCAATCTTAAATTAGAAAAAAAAACATGGACTTTTTACTGTCAACATAAATTCGTTATGACAACTTGTAATTATAATTGCTATAAAATTATTAATACAAAAATTCGGGACCTAATATCCCGCCGGCCAAAACGTCTCTCATATTTTTTAAGAGATAACAGAAGATGCAACAATTGTATTTAAACTTCTTCAAATTTAGTGTAAACTCTTGCAGCTCTAGATATAAAATCCTTACCCGGAAGTAATTTTATTTCTCTACCCAATTCTTTCACGCTTGCAGGATTTGTAATGAGAGTTTCATAGTTTCCAATAAGATTGACGAAGCTTTTGTATAGCTTTGCACATCTGTAAAGTCAACTGAAAACAAACACACAAGAGGCTCATTGACCAAAAATGTCTTGGCGTTAAAACAGTTAAATCTAAAGGGTCATAGGACATCGCGTACAGTAGGCTGGAGTTAAGAATAGCTTCACTTCAATGAGTGATGTACTGAATTCTCATACGTTAAAATCTGCTAAACAAAAACAAGATGTAGCAATTTTTTTGTAGATTTAATCCCAGCCTCCCAAAGGCCTCAAAATTCTTCTATTTTTGACAAAGGTCACCTACAGGACCTACAGGTCAACTCAAACAATGGTCTTCAAAAAATGACCAGTTGTTGTTTGACAACTAAAAAAAGTTGTTAAATCAACAAATTTAAACAACTAAACAAAAAATATTGAATCATTTGAGAAATCATTTGTACACACGTTAATATTCAATTTAAAATAATTAACAATTAAAGTGTTTTGTGTTGGACCCAAGAACTAAACTATTGAAGGTAAGAAGCGTTTTTATTTAGTAATTTTGAGCTGTAGAATATTTGGTAAGTCGGTATATGCAAGAGAAATTTGTAGGCTGCTACGGATCTACCATACAATTCTTATCGCAAATAAAAATAATTATTAAGATTTTTAAGTAACGTACAATCAAGGTGTATAACATAATTTTCTTATTCATAAAAATAACAAAGAAGGGGTTCCGCATTTTTCAATAAAATTTTTAAAATTTGAATATGTTGTAGAACATGAAGAACTACAACTAATTGTGAAGGAAAAAAAAGTTAATCATAATTATGCCTGTAATTGAATTAGATATTATTTTTTTCCCGCGCCTTCTGTAAAAAAGTGAGTGAATTTTGAAGAGGTCCTATTCAGCAACCACAGTGAATTTCAAGTAGGAGTTTTTGCCATAATTAACAAAGGATTTAAAAGATTTGCACGAGTCAAAATATTGATCCGTTGACCATGATTTCTGTGACATGACCGTTTTAAAAACTTGAGACTTGGAAGGTCGCATTGGGTCGGTTACCGATTTTACGCAGCCGGGCACCGATGAATCAAAGTTCATGATATTCGATGTTATGTACCCTAATACGTTTGTTCAGGTGTGGACACACCACAAAAAAGAAAATGGTTGTAGAGCTCACAAAAAATGGAATTGTTACTATGTATTATACTGACTGCCATCTACTTCATATTCGTGCACCATTATTAAATTACTTGTAGAGTATAGAATAAAATAATAGAAATTAATAAATTGAATTTTACTCTTCTTTTTTAAAATGGAAAACAAAGATGGGAGAAGAAAAAGAATTGTACACGGTTTTGGTTGCGGTTGAAGGCAGCCAAACAAAAAAAGAAATGAGTAAAAATGCGAAGCATGGTTTACCTATTATAAGAAAATTTTTGATGATTTTTTGAAAACCTGGATAATGTTCCTGATTCAACAAATCTGAACACAAAACTTAAACCACAGAAGACTTTTACTGTAAACAAATGCTTTTAATAGAGCACTTAATTTTAAGTCTTGTCATCAAACAACATGTCCTCGAAGTGACTTGAAGTTTGTTGATCAATTGAATAATAAATTCACAATCAAATGTACAGTATGTGACCAAATCATCAAATTGAGTTCAGAAGAACCAGATGAGGTGGCATTTTCAATAAACAATGAAATTGCATAGTGTAGTTTATTTCTTGGGGTCCACATTTAAACAAACTAAAAATGCATTCACAACTCTAAAACTCTAATTTCCATCTTTCAAAAAATTCAAAAAGCACGAAAAAGTAATGAAAAAAAACATAGAGTTGCCAGTGACGATATTCTTCATCAAAATAAAAAAAAATGTTACCTTTTCTGGTTGAAATTTTTTCAAGTGGATTTTCTGGACATTAAATTTTAAGGAGCCCATTGTAGCTCACCAAGCCATCAAGACTAGCTGTAAAAATTCTAGTGTATCCAACAACATATTATCTTACGTGAAACGATATTTTGAACGTGCAAGGGGACGTTGTTGGAGACTATTTTAAATGTCGAAATTATATTCCGTGTGACAAATCTGAGAAGAATTTGATGCCTCAATTACAGAATACGACCTTGTCGCAAAAGTTTGAGCGAGCTCTATTTTACTTGGCAAATAAATCAGGCATGATTTTGCCTAATGTAACCATCAACATTGCTTAATCATTTATGGCCGAAGTCTGTAAATATTTACAAAATAAAAGAATAAATTTTACCAAAAAATATGGATACAACGGGAGAGTGAAGTGTGCTTTGTTTGCATTTCATTATGCTTCATTTTGGTTACCAAAAATATTGCAGATACTGAGTGCACAACTAGTACTTTATAAAACAGAAGATCCCAAGAGGTCATCAAAAAAGAAATAAAAAAGATCCATCGAAAAGCGAAGAAAGACAAAGACTATTCAGTACTGATTTCTGGTTGGGGGTTTTTGGAACAAAACAACAGAAGTCACAGAAAACGGTGTCTATAGAAGTCATGCCAAGCAACCAGATATGAGCTTGATATAAGTATGATCATGCGGTTGAAAAGAAACTAGAAAGTTTTTAAGTCACTTCAGACAAAATGTTTGAAATTGAATGGCGTGCTCAAAGAATCACAACTAGTATTTGTAACGTTCGAAGTGTAAACGCTCCTCCTGTGTACACACTCCTTAACCAAATTTCGTTTTGGAGGCGTTGTGCCGAAATAGCTACCCACGAATACTCCGTCAGATTTGCAGACCACGGTGGAGGCTCATTCCAAACCGTTAGTACCATTGAGAGCAAGAGTAATACTCCCTACTGCTGCGTGGAAGGTCAGAGGTTTTAATATCTTTTAATTGCGCGTGAACCTGCAGTCGACCTATCACTCAAGTAGAAGTCACCCTGACACCAACTATCAGGGGCCAACGTTATTTGTCGCTCGAATGTGTAATTGCATAATATACCTGGAACGTTAACTAGTTATAGATAAGAGTATTTAATACCTACGTGGTGTATAAGTCGTGTAAGAATTTAAATCTCAATCTTAATTAAGCCGAACGCATTTAGTTCCATTGACTTTCCCGGTGCGAACTCGTTCCCAAACAGGCCAAATTGAACAACCGTTTAAAGTTCGCGGTGACTGAATTAGTCTTAAAACTTCCCTTACACGTTTTCCTTAAATTCATGTGGATCTGTAACGTTACTCAGCAATTACCAAAATCGACACATTCTAGGTTGTTCACCATAGGCGTACCTTCAGTACGCAAAATATCAATTGCATATACGAGACAGTGGCGTTGTAGTGGTAAATATTTGGGTAATTCTCTTTACTTCAACTTTTAATTCTATGTAGCTCTAGTAATTTTCGTGTTACCTGAATGTTTAATGCTGTACGTTACCCGTTTTAGCTCGTGTGTATTCGTAATAGATCTGTGTCTATTTAATGCTGTGAATTATCACAAATTCGTTTGTGTATTGGGGTGAATAAATATTGTGTGAAGGTTTCTCTGACTTTATATTGAATTTCTCTCGTGATTTGTTCCCCTTTTTCTGTATATTCTGCTGCGGACAGTTAGCTGCTGACCTTTGGTTCTGGGTCAGATTCTTATCTCCAGCGTTACTCGAACCTGGCGCCCTACCTTTTTAATTTTTTTCTATAGGTTCTAGGAATAACGTGACTTTCCTAACCCGCACCCTACTCTCCACTGAGGGGCATACTGACCGTAACATATTTCTAGAACGATTTACTCAATGAGAAATTTAATTAATAATAGCATTCATTTAATAAAGTTGCTTCACACTGATGAGTCAAGGGATTTAAATTACAATGATCGTAAAGCTCGTGGTTAAATGCTGAATCCTAAAACACTTGATTTTTATGTTAAAAAGTATAAAACGAATGTGACTAATTGTGGTCTTTCAGTGTCTCTTGAGAATGGAATTTTTGTAGCTAATTCTAATGGCTTGGGGGCGACAATAGGCTCCTTGAAATTAAATGTCCAGAAAATCCATCCAAGAAAATTGCAACCAGAATAGGTGACAGTTTTTTTTTTATTTTGTTGAAGAATAGTGTCACTAGCAACATCCATGTTCTTTTTCATCACTTCTCGTGCTTTTGGAATTTTGAGAAGCATGGAAATTGGAGTTCTAGAGTTGTGAATGCATTTTTAGTTTGTTTAAATGCAGACCCCAAAGCATAAATTCCCCATGAAATTTCATTGCTTATTAGCAGTGCTACATAATCTGGTTCTTCTAAACTCAAACTGATGTAGTCACATACTGTACATTTAATTGTGAATTTAATATTCACTTGATAATCAAACTACAAGTCACTTTGAGGACATGTTATTTGATGACGAAACTTCATATTAAGTGTTCTAATAAAAGCACTTGTTGACAGTAAAAGACCTAGTGGTTTAAGCTTTGTTTTTAGATTTGTTGAATCAGAAACATTTTCCTGGCTCTCAAAAAAATCGTCAAGATTTTGACAAAATCTTCCATAAATAAGTCACAAGAGTAATTGTCAGGACTAAAAATGTTATTATTTAGATCTCTGCTTGGCCCTGCTTCCCAAAGTTGGTCACAAGCTTTTCTGGTAGGTAAACAATGCCTTGCATTTTACTCAATTCTTTTTCTTTGATTGGCTGCTTTCAACCGCAACCGAAACCGTTTACAATTCTTCTTCTTTTGCCCATCTTTCTTTTCCATCTTAAAAAGAAGAGTAAAATTCAATTTATTCATTTTTATTGTTTTATTCTATACTGTACAAATAATGCAATCATGGTGCCAAATATGAAGTAGATGGCAGTCAGTATAATACAAAGTAACAATTCCATTGTTTGTGAGCTCTACAATATGTTTTCAAAAAATATTGTAAATACAAGAAATTTATTTTTTGGAGTGTGTCCACACCTGAACAAACGTATTAGGGTACATAACATCAAATGTCATAAACTTTGATTAATCGGTGCTCGGGTGCGTAAATTCGGTAACCGACTCAATGCTACCTCTCAAATCTCAAGTTTTCAAAACGGTCATATTACAGATGTCATGGTCAACGGATCAAAATTCAGACCCGTGCAAAACTTCCTTGTCAATTACGACAAAAAAGTCCGAGTCAAATTTCACTGTGGTTTCTGAATAAGACATCTTTAATTGTTACTATGTATTATACTGACTACCATCTACTTCATATTCCGCACCATTACTAAATTACTTGTAGAGTATAGAATAAAATAATAGAAATTAATAAATTGATTTTTACTCTTTTTTTTTAAAATGGAAAACAAAGATGAGTGATAGAAAAAGAATTGTACACGGTTTTGGTTGCGGTTGAAGGCAGCCAAACAAAAAAAAAAGAAATGAGTAAAATGCGAAGCATGGTTTACCTATCAGAGAAATTTTTTGATGATTATTTTTTGAAAACCTGGATAATGTTCCTGATTCAACAAATCTGAACACAAAACTTAAACCAAGAAGACTTTTACTGTAAACAAATGCTTTTAATAGAGCACTTAATTTTAAATCTTGTCATCAAACAGCATGTCCTCGAAGTGACTTGATGTTTGTTCATCAAATGAGTAATAAATTCACAATCAAATGTACAGTATGTGACCAAATCATCAAATTGAGTTCAGAAAAACCAGATGAGGTGGCATTTTTAATAAACGATGAAATTGCATGTATAGTTTATTTCTTGGGGTCCGCATTTAAACAAACTAAAAATGCATTCACAACTCTAAAACTCCAATTTCCATCTTTCAAAAAATTCAAAAGCACGAGAAAGTAATGAAAAAGAACATGGAGTTGCCAGTGACGATATTCTTCATCAAAAAATAAAAAAATGTTACCTTTTTCTGGTTGCAATTTTTCTGGACATTAAATTTCAAGGAGCCCATTGTAGCCCACCAAGCCATCAAGACTAGCTGTAAAAATTCTAGTGTATTCAACAACATATTATCTTACGTAAAACAATATTTTGAACGTGCAAGGGGACGTTGTTGGAGACTATTTTAAATGTCGAAATTATATTCCGTGTGACAAACCTGAGAAGAATTTGATGCCTCAATTACAGAATACGACCTTGTCGCAAAAGTTTGAGCAAGCTCTATTTTACTTGGCAAATAAGTCAGACATGATTTTGCCTAATGTAGCATCAACATTGCTTAATCATTTATGGCCGAAGTCTGTAAATATTTTACAAAATAAAAGAATAAATTTTACCAAAAAATATGGATACAACGGGAGAGTGAAGTGTGCTTTGTTTGCATTTCATTATGCTTTTATTTTGGTTACCAAAAATATTCCAAATACTGAGTGCACAACTAGTACTTTTATAAAATAGAAGATTCCAAGAGGTCATCAAAAAAAAAAAAATAAAAAAGATCCATTGAAAAAAGCGAAGAAAGACAAAGACTATTCAGTACTGGATTTCTGGTTGGGGGTTTTGGAACAAAACAACAGAAGTCACAGAAAACGGTGTCTATGGAAGTCATGCCAAGCAACCAGATATGAGCTTGATATAAGTATGATCATGCGGTTGAAAAGAAACTAGAAAGTTTTTAAGTCACTTCAAAACAAAATGTTTGAAAATTGAATGGCGTGCTCAAAGAATCACAACTAGTATTTGTAACGTTCGAAGTGTAAACGCTTCTCCTGTGTACACACTCCTTAACCAAATTTCGCTTTTGGAGGCGTTGTGCCGAAATAGCTACCCACGAATACTCCGTCAGATTTGCAGACCACGGTGGAGGCTCATTCCAAACCGTTAGTACCATTGAGAGCAAGAGTAATACTCCTACTGCTGCGTGGAAGGTCAGAGGTTTTAATATCTTTTAATTGCGCGTGAACCTGCAGTCGACCTATCACTCAAGTAGAAGTCACCCATGACACCAACTATCAGGCGCCAACGTTATTTGTCGCTCGAATGTGTAATTGCATAATATACCTGGAACGTTAACTAGTTATAGATAAAGTATTTAATACCTACGTGGTGTATAAGTCGTAAGAATTTAAATCTCATTCTTAATTAAGCCGAACGCATTTAGTTCCATTGACTTCCCGGTGCGAACTCGTTCCCAAACAGGCCAAATTGAACAACCGTTTAAAGTTCGCGGTGACTGAATTAGTCTTAAAACTTCCCTTACACGTTTCCTTAAATTCATGTAATCTGTAACGTTACTCAGTACCATAAATCGACACATTCTAGGTTAAGTTCACCATAGGCGTACCTTCAGTACGCGAAATATCAATTGCATATACGAGACAGTGGCGTAGCAGTGGTAAATATTTGGGTAATTCTCTTTACTTCAACTTGTAATTCTATGTAGCTCTAGTAATTTTCGTGCTACCTGAATGTTTAATGCTGTACGTTACCCGTTTTAGCTCGTGTGTATTCGTAATATATCTGTGTCTATTTAATGCTGTGAATTATCACAAATTCGTTTGTGTATTGGGGTGAATAAATATTGTGTGAAGGTTTCTCTGACTTTATGTCAGAATTCTTTTCGTGATTTGTTCCCCTTTTCTGTATATTCTGCTGCGGACAGTTAGCTGCTGACCTTTGGTTCTGGGTCAGATTTTATCTCCAGCGTTACTCGAACCTGGCGCCCTACCTTTTGAATTTTTTTCTATAGGTTCTAGGAATAACGGTGACTTTCCTAACCCGCACCCTACTCTCCACTGAGGGGCATACTGACCTCCGTAACATATTTCTAGAACGATTTACTCAATGAGAAATTTAATTAATAATAGCATTCATTTAATAAAAAGTTGCTTCACACTGATGAGTCAAGGGATTTAAATTACAATGATCGTAAAGCTCGTGGTTAAATGCTGAATCCTAAAACACTTGATTTTTTATGTTAAAAAGTATAAAACGAATGTGACTAATTGTGGTCTTTCAGTGTCTCTTGAGAATGGAATTTTTGTAGCTAATTCTAATGGCTTGGGGCGACAATAGGCTCCTTGAAATTAAATGTCCAGAAAATCCACTCCAAGAAAATTGCAACCAGAATAGGTGACAGTTTTTTTTATTTTGTTGAAGAATAGTGTCACTAGCAACATCCATGTTCTTTTTCATCACTTCTCGTGCTTTTGGAATTTTGTAGGCTATGGAAATTGGAGTTCTAGAGTTGTGAATGCATTTTTAGTTTGTTTAAATGCAGACCCCAAAGCATAAATTCCCCATGAAATTTCATTGCTTATTAGCAGTGCTACATAATCTGGTTCTTCTAAACTCAAACTGATGCTAGTCACATACTGTACATTTAATGTGAAGTTTAATATTCACTTGATAATCAAACTACAAGTCACTTTGAGGACATGTTATTGTTGATGACGAAACTTTATATTAAGTGTTCTAATAAAAGCACTTGTTGACAGTAAAAGACCTAGTGGTTTTAAGCTTTGTTTTTAGATTTGTTGAATCAGAAACATTTTCCTGGCTCTCAAAAAAATCATCAAGATTTTGACAAAATCTTCCATAAATAAGTCACAAGAGTAATTGTCAGGACTTAAAATGTTATTATTTAGATCTTCTTGGCCCTGCTTCCCAAAGTTGGTCACAAGCTTTCTGGTAGGTAAACAATGCCTTGCATTTTTACTCAATTCTTTTTCTTTTGATTGGCTGCCTTCAACCTGGCTGAAACCGTTTACAATTCTTCTTCTTTTGCCCATCTTTTTTTTCCATCTTAAAAAGAAGAGTAAAATTCAATTTATTCATTTTATTGTTTTATTCTATACTGTACAAATAATGCAATCATGGTGCCAAATATGAAGTAGATGGCAGTCAGTATAATAGAAAGTAACAATTCCATTTTTGAGAGCTCTACAATATGTTTCAAAAAATATTGTAAATACAAGAAATTTATTTTTGGAGTGTGCACACCTGAACAAACGTATTAGGGTTCATAACATCAAATGTCATAAACTGATTAATGCGGTGCTCGGGTGCGTAATTGTAACCAACTCATGCGACCTCTCAAATTCAAGGTTTCAGAACGGTCATATTACAGATGTCATAGTCAACGGATCAAAATTCAGACCCGTGCAATTAACTTCCTTGTCAATTACGACAAAAGTCCTAGTCAGAAATCACTGTGGTTTCTGAAAGGACATCTTTAAAATTCACTCACTTTTCTACAAAGAAAGAAAAAAAATAATCACATTTAATTTAATTACAAACATAATTATGACTAAACTTTTCTCCCTTCCTTCAATTAGCTGTACATTTTCATGTTTTACAATATATTCATATTTCAACTTCTACGGAGGATTATTTCCTCCTCTCAATTCAAAGGAAAGGAACACCAACTGCAGCGTCTAATTTAACCAACAGAAAAACACCAAAAACTGCACCAAAGGTTTACTCGGACACGTTTCAACAAGCTAAGCTGTCATCATCAAGCGATACCGATACTTGTCAGTAGGATATGTGTCCTATTGTAGAAATTCGGAACCCCTCTTTTGTTATTTTTATGTGTTACGGTTTTATTTTCGTATTTAGGACGTAGGTAGTAAACCGCCTTAGAACGTGTGTTGCAAGTAGTACGGTGCGACGAAAAGTCGTACTTGGCGCGCACGCTGCTAATTTGCTATTGGTGGAAATTTAATTCGATTAAATTTTTGAGACGGACCCCGGACATTTTTTTTTCTTGTTTAATACACCCGGGTGTTTTAGCATCTTTTCTGAAGTGAAATTTCACTAAAAACTATTTAATAGTTTTACAATTTCCAATATAAATTGGCGTTTACGTTTAATCAGGCTACTTGCACGTGAGACTTGGGTTTCTTTTCTATTTGTTTTAATTCTGATTGCTACATATGCTTTTACCACGTTGTGTTCGGCATTTTATACTTGTTGTGTACGATACTAATGTAGCTAACTCAGAACCTTCTATAAATGAACGACAACACCACTGCTCCGCAGTAATCAAGGTCAGACCAACGGTGAATACCACGTCTACAGAGGTTGGCTATGTTGCATACTTCCAGCGAGGGAGTTACTTGTGTGCTGTTTTTCTCCGCACGCCACCTCTAAGAGGAATCCTTTGGGTTCATCTATCTTTCCCGAACTGTCAATACCGTCGCTATCAGAATACGTTCATTCCCGGAACTACACTCAACGTATTACAGCTAAGTTTTAGTATTTAAATCACTTACTAATAAATAATAAAGCGTATGAAGCTTGAGTACAGATGACATAAACGGCTTGATAGTTAATATTTAAGTAATTTTTATTAGGTGTATTCTCGTCAACCGAAAGTTTGTTTAAATCAGCTCAATAAGGGCTGGGGTGTTTAATTTAGAGCAGTTGTCGCCGACACAAAAGGCCTTTGGGTTTGCGGGAGGTACTTACCATTTCTTTTTGTTGTTTAGATTTAGGGTAACTTGCCTGTGTAAATGATATGTGCACGCAGAGCCTTGGTAGCAGCTACATTTTTTTAATTTGAATTGAGAACTCTTAACTCAAGTGTTTAACTAAAGCTCACCTAAAATTCGACACGTAACTATGCGACAGTCTCTCTTTTTCTGTCACATTGTCCTACTATTTTTATTTTAAGATTTGTTTGTTATATTGTATTGTTTGTCTTTTTCTCTAAGGTTTGTGTTCGATTTGGCATATTAGATTTTAAGTAAAACCTGTTGATGTCCTGTTGGTCGGTTTTATTTATTTCTTTCCCGGGCGCTTTGTTAGACCAGCAGTCAGAATTCTTATAGCTATTTAGGAATCCACGCAACTCCCCGACAAAGCCGGACGCTGCTGCTCTAACTACTATACATATTTTTATCCTCCACTAATTTAGTGCGCTATATCGAGCCGAATTCTCTTAATTTTTATTTCTAGGTTGTACCGTTAGAGCTGTCGCTTCTTTTGATATTTTGTACACTACAACCGTTACATATGGTTAAGAAAAGTACGTTACACTCATTGATTGAACGTTACTTCAAAATCTTAACAATTATTTTTATTTATGATAAGAATTGTAAGGTGGACTCATAGCAGCCTACAGATTTTCATTGTTTATATACATACTAAATATTTTATAGCTCAAAATTATTAATTAAAAATGCTTCTAACCTTTAATAGTTTAGCTCCACCGTTTAACACAAAACATTATAATTGTTAATCATAATTTGAATTGATTAATAACGTGTCTACAATATTGTTTATAAGTAAAATGTGTGTCTTCCGAGATCTCATGTAAACATTGACAACTGTAAATAGTATAAACTAAAAAAATGCCAAAAGTTAACTTGTAACGGCAGTTTGTGTTTAAAGTGCAGTGGCTCTATCGGCAACGTGTGTTACAAAGCATTAAAGCTATCGCTTAGATGGCGCTTTGCACTTTAAATATTTTTTATATTTTTACTTTACTATAATTGAATGATAACTCTAGGATACAACATATATAAACATTTCCATAACAACCGGGAGCGTAATAAGAGGGCGCAATAAATCATTACGCCCTCAAAAAATTGTTTGATCTTAACTGATAATCTATTAAATAATTAAATTTATTTTATGAAATAAAATTTGTAATACATACAAAGAATTAAGTATTCTTTTTCATATTTTGCTTTCAATTTAACGGGCAGCAAACTTTCCGTCTCTTTTTCAGCATGTTTGTATACTTATTCTGGTAGGGACATTCATAATTGCAATTCAATGCCAAATTTGACAATTAATTAACAATTTGTTTTTGTTTTATAGCTACCAGTTATTATAGGTATTTGCGTAGGTAAGCGTGGTGCGCCCAAAGATGCCAATTCTATTTGTTTTTAAGAATACAAATGAAAAATAAAATTTTGTATGCACCACGGCGTTACTGAATGATTACGCCTATTCTCCGGGCGTAATCATTATATTATAGTAACCCTATTTGGTGCATAAATAGCTATTGTTTACTTTTTTAAATTTGTTGATTTAATAAATTTTTTTGGTTGTCAAACAAAATTTGATCATTATTCAAAAATCATTGTTTTAGTCCACCTGTAGGTCCTTTAGGTGACCTTTGTCAAAAAAAGAAGAATTTTGGTGGTTTTTGGGAGGCTGCTATTAAGTCTACAAAAAAATTGCTACATCTTGTTCTTGTTAAGCAGATGTTAACGTATGAGGAATTCACTACATTACTCATTCATGTAGAAGTTGTTTATCGTATAGGGGACATTCCGTTGTACATTTTGATACATAACACGTCAAAATCGGTTGACGGATAACACAAAAACTCAAGCCAAAATTGGAAGTTTTTTATAAAAAATTATTTGATGACCGTTAAATTTAGATTATTACAGAGACTCCCTTCAAATTACGTAAAAAAATTGAATTCACAACTACTTTTCATGTTTGACCTTAAACATTTCAAATTAATTTTGCTATTTCTAACTTGTTAATTCTATCTAAATCTTATCTTATCTTCATTATTAATTATAATTATTTACACTCATTCACTCAATGATCTTTAGTTACCATCCTATCTTATTTAATTTAAACATCTTTTTTTCTTAAGCTTCATAACTTTTTTTTATTTAACTTCCTACGTTTGCTATTACTTTATAATTTCTTTTAAGATGTTTCTGACTTTTCTTTCCTCATTTCTGTCTAAACTTTTGTGACTTTTCTTCTCTTGTCTTTCTTTTATAATTGTCGATCACTATTTCTACCTCAATACTAATTCTATATTATATTTGTTCACATTGTTTATCTCCAGCTAAGGAAAGATCAATCACTCGTTTTCATAATTTTATTTTTTTTCTTGTCTCTCATTTTGCATGCACTTCTTTTCAAGTTTTAATTCAACTTCTTTTACAATTTCATATAGAATGCGTGTTTTAACCTCCTTCTTCCTTCTTCATATTTATTTAATTCATCGCACCTTTTTCTGCTGTAGCACTCGGTGTGCCTTATTTCGACGCGGCCACTTTGACACGGCTTTGAAGCAAACTCATCTAGACAGAGTTTATCTTGACGTGAACCGACCGAGTCGAGTTGCCTACTGGTTGTTTCAAATATTTATTTTTGGGTAAAATAAAAAAATCTTTCAATTTCTATTTTGCGAATTATATCAATTCAATGAAGTTTAGTGACACAGCAAGTGTAAGGTTTTTTGGTTTTTGTTTTCAGAATAGATATAACAATAACGTCCCCTCTATCAAGATTATCTTTGGTTTTCATGTCTCGTAGTTCATGAATTCGGCATACACCGCATATACAAAATATTGGTGCTGCCTGTAAATAATGTTCTATAATAACGATTAAAGAATAATATTACTTTTTTTATCATATGATAATCTTCATTCAGTGCTTTGTTAATAAACTTTTCTAAATCATTCATTTCTAAAATTTTTTGGATTTTTACTTTAGCTAATGCTATTAACTTTGTGTATTTTCTATATTAATATTATGCTTTATGTTTAAGGTTGTTTTAAGCATAACGTTGACAATTTTAAATGCCTAGACTTTTCTTCAAAATATGCTATCAAAACGTATTTACTATACAGGGTGATCTGCGTAGAGCGTGCATTAAAAGTTTTTTAACTTGCAGATAAATCTTAAAATTTGGGCATAATCAATCATTTTTGTTCTATTAAAAATATTTTTAGACCTTCCTATACAGGGTGTGCCAAAACTTTTCTTATTTAAATACAAACCTAAAATTCCTTTTACATGGGTCGATTGACCATATAATTCTGAATTCATATAACCTAAATTATAAAATAATAACACTATTCTGGACTTCCATTGTCTATATTTTTAATAAAATATTTTCATTTATTTATTCTGTTAAAAAATATAGACAATGTTTTGACGTCCAGAATAGTGTTTCATTTCAGAACATAACATTGTCTAAACTATTCAAACGTAACCTAAATTATGTTATCTTATCCTTGACCGTTTTTGTTGATATGCCATTTTTTCAAAAAAAAATGTGCTATGTAATAGTTAACGAAAAAAATTGTATCTCGCAAATCAGTTTGCTGAAAATCCAGGCTGTCCTACTGATAGTTCCATTTGTATCATATTAGGCCAGATAATCTTTCAGATATCACAATCAAAATGTAAAATTTTTTCAAATGACCACTTTCTACTTTTTACGTCATTCGAGAGAATTGGGTAGTTTCATGAAGATGTAAAAAACAATCAATTAAAAAATGGAGTTTTTGATCGTTTTTGATTGTGATATTTTGAAAATTGCATGTGCCCATATGGTACAAAATGGAAACACCAGTAGAACATCAGGAGTAAGCTTCTATGGCTTCCAGACAACTGTTCCATAAATTTAATTTTATAATCTCAATTGATTTGCGAGATAATTTTTTTTTGTTAACCACTACAAAATAAAACTTTTAACAAATTTTCCCGCGGAATTTATTTAGCTGGATAAATACTATAAGCTTTGTACCACATTGTTTTTAAAAATCACAGCTTTTAACATTTAATGTAAAATTTCAATAGTCGCCAAATAGAAGTGATCAAATATAAAACAAACACTCAACTAATCTTATTCTAAATTTTATTAATTTTATTTAAAATTTAAAGATCTCTGTTACAAAAAAATTTGTATATAAAATTTGCAATCAGACATCAGCATTCCGTTTCGACCAGCAAATTGTACTCGCACTCGCAAACAAGCAACTTAGAGATTTGTAATAAATAACTAAGTGTGTTGTAATAACAATTAATAAATATTATGATTTATAGTTATTAAGAAACTTAAATAATTTATTTACTTATTTTTAAAGAAATATATCCAATTAACTACAAAAATGTAATTCCATCCAAACAGACAAAAACTTGTATTTGTGTGCTTAATAAAATCAAAATCGATGTAATTTTTTCCAATATTCCTCGATTCACAATTAATTTTGTTTGATAAAACATCAATAAAACCAAACTGTATTCCTGAGTTATTGTGGTCAATGTTTTGATTTAATTTATAAACATTTGTTTTTCCATATCCGTACAGCATTATTGCCAAAATCGTAGTAAATCATTTACGACTAACTTTTTTTAAATAAAATATGTTTTTTAGTTTAGAACTGATTTTGATATAAATTGTTATAACATTTTCCGTACAGAATACGTATATACTTACATATTTTACATTTCACAAAAATCGCGTTTATCTTTTTTTTTGTATAATTAAGTACATTATGTTGAATAGATAAAATAGAACAAATTAATGTGATAATAATGAGTATTTCAAAAGGTATTTGCACAAAAATTACTGAGTAAATTTTCATTTATTAAGCGGCCTCTGTGGACGAATTTGTTTAATTGTTGCTAGTAATATTTTGCGCCCATCCAACCAACGTTAGATTCCCGAGTGCAAATTTTATAAATGATATAATTATAATAAAAATTTTGTAAAAGTAAATTTAAGATTTTAAAAAAAGAGTTAAAATTATCAAACTTACTTTCATTAAACATTAACATAACATCGATAATAATTTTATTAATAAAAAAAATTAAGACAATCAGGATCGGACCCGGATTTATCTCGTGTACATTGTTATAAATAGTTTTTTTATTAAAAATACCCTTTAAATACTTCCATTACTACACGAATTTGTTGTTATTTATCTAGGATAGGTAGAATTTGCTTAGTAAAAAATTTTGTAACGCCATACGTATTGAAGATAAAGGGCGATAAAGAAAAAAAATCTATACATATTTTTTACGTTTTTACCGAAACTACTGGCAACATTGTGTTACGGTTTTATTTGTAACCAATAAAATAAAAAAGTATCGCAGTGCTAGGTGGGCCCCGCGACAGCTTTTAATTAGACGAAAGTGGTCGTGGATGGATTAAAAACCATTTACACTATGTGTAGATGTACACAATATGTAGAGCCACTAGGTACTCGTAGATACAAAAAAAAAAAATAAACCGTATGTGCCTAGCAATCAGTATATTGTGTTAGCGACCTAGGATTCAATTGCATATCGAGACACACATTTCCATACCAATAGGCAATATCAAATCAATAGCATATACAGTTCTCAGATACTAAACATTCACGAGAGCAGGTTAACAAACTGAATATAAAGGGTGTCCAAAAAGTCTTGTGGCAAACCGGAGGATTCCTCGAGATAATTTTAAGAACATTTAACTCAATTCACCTAATCCGAAAATGCTTCCTAAAGGAGCTAGAGGTCTTTGAGAAGATGGCGCTTGGTAAAGTAAAAGGATTAAAAGGATAAACTTCGCAGACGCATGACAACAATTTGACAATGAAAACAACGTAGGTTTTGCTTTTGTTGGCAGTTCAAAGCCAACTAGTCCAAAAAATATAAATTTAACTTTAACAACAAAAAAGCAATGTAAAATTTTAAATCCATTTTTCTAGAAAACGGTGTATCCTAATGATTTAAAGTAAGAATCACCTTTTAGTACTAAACCACCTGAAAATTTAATAATCTAGTGTCACAAATGCTTAAAAGTTAAAGAAAAAAAAAGTTATGCGTTAAAATAACCCAGATTGACCTACCCAAAACGGACGCCTATGACCGGTACTAGAAATTCTCAATTAATAGAATCGATTCATCTCTGAAGGTTAAACAAGCATACCAATTTTGCTTTTCTAAGTAGAAGCGTTCTGGAGGTATTAAGAAAACTATTAACAAGGCGCTATCTTCAAAGAGCTCTAGCTCCCTTAGGAAACATTTTCAGACTAGGAGAATTGGGTTAAATTGTGTTAAAAATTATCTGAGGAATCTCAAATATTTGTTTGCCAGGAGGATTCAGGACACCTATATGGACAAGATATATGCGCCCCCCAACTAGGTTAAGCAATTGACAGTCGCTTGGAACCCCGATGAATCCTACATAATTCACACGACAAACTCTTTTGCAAAAGGTACTTCAATTAATTACGATCAAGTACCGGACCGTGCCAATTATTTAAATGAGTTCAAAACGCACATAAATAATTATACTGAAAGAATCCTTTAAGTTTACATGAGAACAAAAATAAGCGCAAAAAATACGGTGTTAAACTTTCAACCACGATACAGATACATTATGACGCAATCACAAATAACAGCTCTCGTATCCAAATCCAGTATTTGAGTATCCACGAAGAGAAGAAACTAAAATGATCTCGACTGATAACACTTGCTGGGCTGCATCAATGAGTAGATAACCGGCTTATCTTTAGTGGTGGCCTTGATTCAATGATGGCCTCCAGGGAAGTTGATTAACCATATAAATATAGTTGGCTTCGTAATTAGTTTACTAAAGTTGCCAGTCAATTCCCACGGTGGTGATGGGATCCGCTTTGATCGGTTATAATTGTTGGATTATTAATATTGCCAGTATAACCCTCATTTAATATTCAGCGGCAAATTACCACGGAGTACGTCAAACAAACGTCCAAAACGACAGAAAACAACAATAAAAAAAAAAGGCGCCTAGAATTAATAGAACCCGTAAGAACAAAATATTTCACTAAAACAAAGGAAAATAAAAGAAGGAAGCTACCTACAATGGAATCGTAACCAAAGTTTATTTTCTAATTAGAATGGACGAATTTACTTCACTCGCTATTATTAAACAAGTGTCTAATTGTTCAACTTTTAGACAACATTTTCAAAATCTACACCCTTTCCAACAGACGATTTAATGAGGAAAGAACGTATCATTTTGCTAACCGACGAGGATCTCAAGTTTAGAATACATGGATACCAAAAACAAATACAGCAACTCTAAACCGGTAAAATCCCCAAACAGACCTAATAAAGAATGCATACTCAGATGCATTAGCGGTAACACGACGGCCTATACTGTAGGGAGAAACATTCTCAATAAACCAATTATTTAGGAAATAATCTCGTCACAATTGTAATAGTTATTTACCGTATCCAAACTAAATTATAAAGCTCATTAATTCCCGTGGTACATAGATAATTTTATTTCTAACCGATTTAAATAAAATATTGTTCATTTTTAAAACAGACAAAATTTACCAATTTATTACGTTCCCAGTATATTTGAATCAGGTATCATTGATTATAAGAGTTTTGTTGTTGTTATGTTACTTGTTTATAAACAAATTTGTTACTTGTTTATAAACAGAACTTTGAATCAAGATGTGTTTACGTTAAAAACGTGTTTTCTACCCCAAATATAATGGAGCAAATTTTGAAAAAAGCTGAAAAAGCATGAGAATCATTAGTTCCAACAAAAAGTAAAGCCGTATACCAAAAAAGATACAAGATATATCTGGAGTGGCTGACACGGAAAAATGTCAAATGCCAAAGATGCCACTGAAACTGTATTACTGGCATATTTTCAAGAATTGGTAAGGAATATTCTATGTTTTTCGATAGAATTAGTAGTAATTCTGTTTATTCGTTGCAGTCAGAAACGTATAGTCCGAATTCTCAATGCTAAAATTGAAGGTGAATATACATGAGAAACGAGATATCACAAAGTTCAATAAACTAGAGGTTTTTGAAACGAATAGTAATAGTTATAAGCCGAAAAAGTCTGTTGTTTTATCTCTTAATGATGTTTTCAGATTTCTAAAGAACGCTCCTAATGAAATTCATTTATTGCATAAGGTAATTCTTTTCTTATTTTCTTTCTTGTGTGCATTTATTTCCTTTTTTTTTGTTTAGGTTGTTTTGATTATGGATTATTTGGAGGATGCAGAAGTCAGAAACTTTTGAATATGATGATATCGGATATAAAGGACCGGATTCCGTTATGGTAGTGAACGTATCGTAAAGTAAAACTGGTGTGTATTGAAGAAATTTACAATTGTGGATGAAAAAGATTCTCTGCTTTGCCTTTATTAAGACTTTATATGTCGTTTGCGTTCTAAAGGTATTTAACCATTTTTTTTGAGCTTCTGACAAAATAAATATACCGGGTTACCCAATAAGACTGTTCCTCAGCCATATTTCGGGAACCGTTTGTCGTATGACTTTGGTGTTACAAAAAAATATTAGGTAAATGGCCATGAAAAATCATAGAAGAAATATTTTCAAGTTTTAAAATGACCACCAGAAGGCGTAACTGCCATCTTAAATTTTTAAATTGCATTTTCTATAAATTTTGCATAATAAACTAAAAATTGTTTCACATTTGTAAAGAGAACCAGTTTATCTATCATTTTGTAAAAGCAAAAATTTAGTTATTTTAAAAACAAAGGATGGATTTTGATTCGATTCTATTGCTAAGGGAATGTTCTTTTCAACGATACCAAATTTGTTAAAATCGGTCAAACCGTTAAGAAGGTTAAAGCAGGTTATTGCAAAAACAATTGAACACACCCCCTATCTTTGTTTTTGAAATAACTAAACTTTTGTTTTTACGAGAATGATAGATAAACTGGTTCTCTTTAGAAATGTAAAAAAAAAATTGTTTGTTTATTATGGAAACTTATAGTAAAATGCAATTTAAAATTTAAGATGGCCCCTCTGGTGGTCTCCTTTAAAGTTTGGAAAATATTTTTGCTGCAGATTCTTCATGGCCGATTTACCTAATATTTTTTACACCAAAGTCATACGACGAACGTAAGAATGAGATATGGCCGAGGACAGTCTTATTGGGTCACCTGGTACATCTCAACCAATTGGAAAATACATGTTTGGGAAAACCCCTAGCAAAAATCGCAATGTATCTAGGATTGCCAAACCCATCTTCCTATACGAGACACTTCTGCTACCGCTCTAGCTAATGCAGGAGCAACTATGACTAACGTTTCTGAAAGATAGCATCGAATTAAGAAATAAAACGGCGTGTATGTTGTCTACTTGCCATTAGAAGAGGCAGGTACCCTGACTGTAGTTAACAGAAGCTCCAGCAATACAAAAAGAAGAACTGTTTTCAGTGGCACGTAATTTTCTGTGGAACATTTCAAAATTGTACATTTATTATTTGTAATGACACGAATAAATAAAATATGGTTCAGTTTTCATTCATACATATACAGGGTTATTCACGTTGTACGACACGAAAGATTATGGCTATATATCTTTGATTTTCAGATTAATTTTTGTGGAATAAATAGGGACCATTGGAGGTACATTTTAAAATTATATTTATGATATACAGGGTGTTCAAAAAACATAAAACATATCAAAGTTGTGTTTTTTTTAAATAGAACACCTCCATATATTTTTACATTTTCGGATCCACGATTAAAATAAAAGTGAGTTTTATAAAGGTTTACCTCATCTAAACCTGAAGGTTTTTAAATATTTTCGTATTTTGTGAAAATGTAGTATCAACTTGACACGTTTGAATTTTCGATTTTATACCTGATTTTGAGACTAAATTTGACCCGAGTTCTACTAACTGAGTAGGTTTTTGTGTCGTACTTGTAAAAAATTTAATAACGTATACAGGGTGTTAAAAAATGTGACTAAATAATTACAAGCTTTAAATGATAATAACTTGTTTATTTCAAATAAGAACACCCTGTATTTTTATGTCATCAACAGTTGCAGAATTTAATTCTCTATCGGTTACTATTACACTTTCCTATACCTAACTGTTCACGTTCTCATGGAAAATGCATATTTTCGAAGCAACAAACAACAGGTTTAATACAAAACTATTTTATTAGCAGTGTGTACTTGATTTTTTTAAGTACTGTGGACTAATTTGAATAAAAAAAAAAAAAAACAAAAATGAGGAGCTTATAGCAAATGTTCAAAATGACGACCGCCTGACTCTAAACACAAACGTATTCATTTATTGAAACCTTCAGCAACATTTGCCAACATTTCTGGGCCTATATTTTGAAAGCTTCTCTGATTCGCTCCTTCATATCATCTGGTGTTGTTGGAGGTGTGTTGTAAACAGTTGATTTTACATATCCCCATAAAAAAAATCAGGCGATTGCGGTGGCCGATTTTGAGAGCCATTTCTTCCAATCCGCCAATTTAAGGGAATCTCGTCTAATAAAATTGGAAACTGATTAATCAAAAATTCCAAAAATAATCTTCCGTTTAAATGCTCATCAAAAAATAGGGACCAATTAAATAACGACCCATAATTCCGCCCCAAACATTCACTGAGCATCTGTGTTGATTATCAACTATGCGAAATTGATGCGGGTTAAAATCAGAATAATAATGGTAGTTATGCCTATTAACGGATCTATTAGTGTGAAACGTGCACTCGTCACTAATCATGATAATGATGTTTTTTTAAGAATCCTTGAGACACTCGCTTGACTGATGTTTGTATTTTGTGCAATTTGATTTTGTCCAATATGGAGATTTTTGATTACAGACCCAATAACTGTATGTTCAATTTCTTCGTTTTGTGTCACAGGTTTTCTTTTGGTGGGTTTTTTGTACTGGACACTCCCAGTTTCTTTGAATTGAGCCAATAGTCGTTTGAAAACGGATTTGTTTGGATGATTCCTGTTAGGAAATCTTTTAGCGTACATTTGTAATGCCAATAAACAGTTTGCAGGCATTCTTCAAAAGGATAAAAATTATGTCCAATTCGTTCTCTTGTTTATAGATTGTCATTTTAAAAAAAGAACACTAAGTCACAAACTACTACCACAAACTGAATGACAGAAACCAATTGTTATGAAAAAAAATTGTCATAGCCGACTATATCTATAGATAAACTATCTCATATACTTTACATTTTTGAACACCCTGTATACATTATTAAATTGTTTACAAGTACGACACAAAACCTACTCAAGTTAGTAGAACTCGGGTCAAAATTAGTCTCAAAATCAGGTATAAAAATTCAAAATTAAAACAGTGTCAAGTTGGTATTATCTTGTTTCACTAAAATGAATATTTAAAAAACCTTCAGGTTTAGATAAAGTAAACCTTTATAAAACTTACTTTTATTTTAATAGTGAAATCCGAAAATGTAAAATATATGGGGTGTTCTATTTAAAAAACACAAGTTTGATATGTTTTATGTTTTCGAACACCCTGTATATTATTAATATAAATTTAAAATGTACTTCCAATGGTCCCTATCTATTCCACAAAAAAATTAATCTCAAAATTAAAGGATATAGCTATAATCTTTTGTGTCGTTCAACGTGAATAATCCTCTATATACACATTTGTATATTAGCATTTTATTTTATTTTATGCCTTGTAAAAAAATAGAAGGAATTATAGAATCTATAATGTTTCAAGAGAGTTATGACCCTCTTTATTGATAGCGTAACTATGACGATATAAGTTTATAATATCCCGGTCAGAAATAATAAAATTTTATACGAATATGCTCTGAAAGCTGATACATCCCATGAATTTATTTATATCTAACTTTCCATAGAGGCGCTAGTTACACTGTTTGTATCAAATAGTGTTAAGCCAGTAAACATAATTTTTTTTCCGTTTTCGAAATATTTTGAATTAAAATTATGAAGTAATAACCGATTCTGGTATAAAGTAATGATAAAGAAATTAATTAAAACAAAAAATCACAAGAAAATTAAAATAAAGACTAAGCTCATAAAGTAAAATTCAATAAGTGTCTAAATCGAAACAATCCAAAAAACGGTACACAGTATTCTAGTTTTACCAAGAGTACCTTTTTGGTCTAAAAATTGAATGATGTTTAAGTTCATTTAAAATGTTGATTAATAAATCTAACCTTAAAAGTTTTATGTGTTGCACATTATACAAACCCTTTTCCATGTATCAGCTTCCAAAACATATTCATATAAAATTTGAGTATCAATGTTGCTAGTAGTTTCAGGCAAAATATTAAAAAAAGTGTATATTATTTTTTTCTTTAACGCCTTCTATCCTCAATAAGAATGGCGTCACGAAAAACTTTTACTAAGCAAACCTCAATTATTTTACATTTTTCTACCTATCCTAAAGACGAGATCACTATTTTCAACACCCTGTATTGGGCCGCTAAGGTAATGTGTTTCGATGTGTTAGAGACAAACCAAATTTTTAATGCCAACTTTGCTAATTAGTTATTTCTAAATTATATATAAAATATATTTTAAAGCGTTTATTATGTTTATATATTCGAACCTTATAAATAGTAAATTTAAGAAAGGTTTCACAATGTTTTAATTACGCACTAGAATTCGCACGACTCATCTGATTATAGTTCTGAACTTGATGCATTTGGATCAAAGTTGAGTGGGTTGAAATTGCACAATTTGGATTTCAATTAACTTTTGTACATATAACGTCACGTAATAAAACAGCAGATTTGAGGTTGTTTCTTAAATTATTTAGTTTAAAATTTGTTTCCTACAAACTCCTATTATATTTTGAAACGAACTATTTTCTTAAAACCACTGTAATAAAATTGGTGTAAAATCTTTTATAATAAGATAAGTACTTTCACCTAAATTAAGAAACTTCTATATACCTTTATTCATATTCTTAAAAAGTAAGTTTTTAATTAATTACGCGTACACATTTAACAAAAAATTTACAAGCTTAAATACCAACGCATGAAGGCGGTGTAGAACAACATTGTCAAATCACCCCGCAAACAAAATGATTAAATGATAATGTAATTTTATTAAAAACGAAAATTGCTTTTGTAATCAAACAATACGATTTTTATGTGTTAAATGTTTAGGTCGAGTATGTATTATTACAAGTTTAATTTAACAGGATATAAAATAAGCTCTGATTATAAGAAATTTGAATTTGCTGAGTTAATACTTTAATTAAGTTCATCAGATGAAAAGCAAAAACTTCCCTTGTTTAACGAGAATTTGCATTTGCATTAATGATGTGCTTTTTCTTTGTTTGTTTCCAAAAGTCTTGAACAAGTGAATTTTATACATATCCATAAAGTGAAAAAATTCTAACTCTTTTCAAGTTTGATGTTTAACACACTTATAATTCATCATCTAGTATTACAAGATTTGTAATGAAGTCGTCTCACCTACATGCTTTAAATTTCTCATTAAATGTATTGTTTACTTATTTTAAACAGAAAAAAAATATATAGTATATGTTTATTTTTGTTTCTTAAGTCGTTATCTATCAAACTTACAAGAAGGTATATCAGGTTTCTTTAACGTTTCGTACTTTGTTTTTTGATGAGTAATAAACACTTTAATAAACAACGTAATTTTAAGACTTTACAAAATTTTCTTTGAAAGTATATCTTAAAAAATACCCATAAAATGCGTTTCATGTCTAATAAAAGTTCATTTTTGTCGTTACTATAAATCGTTTGGAAATAGGGAAGCACAGATTTTAAAAGAACATTTTCAGAAAAATTACAATTGAATGATAATTCCATTTGATTTTAAGTAACGCAAATGAGAATTACGTTAATTATATTTTGAATTTAAAATAAAAGTTTAAAACCTTGTTCCCTGACGACGAAACTGTCTTTTTTGATATTGTTAGACATTATATTCAGCACACCATTTTAAAAAAAAAGAACTGCAAGAAATTTTAAACACGAGTGATGGATTACTATTAAGTTGTTATAATCATCCACCTGTTGTGAAATGTGTAAAGTACACTGGATATGTAATGAGAAATTAATCAAATGTTGTTTAGAATAAACCATTGCAGGTGATCTTACTGACCTATATTTCACCAATGTGGGAAATAGTTTGCTTCGTTGGGTTTCTCTAATTATTACAGCCTTTTTGTCCGATCGTATTTTCTGGGAATACCTTGTTTGATATCTGTTGGAATGTAATTACGTTCAGAATTTTGGCGTTGTCTCTGGAACCGTTACTGCTTTATGTTGTTGTGAATTGAAGGATTAACCTCTAGACCCTTACTTGTACAATCGAGGAAGTGGTATGGGAATTAAACTTATGTTGTTAAAAAGTGCCGGTTAGCATTCTGTCACGCAAGTAACAGAGACCAGTGACGTTGGGGTGTCACGTCTTAACACCGGAAAGAGCGTTCCTTCAATAGCTGTGCTGCCGACCCCACTCGCCACCACTGTTTGCTTTACAGTTATTTTAATTTTAACGTGTGTATCCGAACAATCCAACTATCAGTACCAAACCGTTTTAACTATAACAGGAAACTATTGATGTCGAACGCTCCAAAAGAATGCTTTAATGACTGATACACGTATGTAATCCTAGTTTGAAGTAACTTATGTCAATATGTTTAATGCGTTGTGAACTTTATGTTGCTAAACAAATTACTTTTACCGACGGATTTGCTGTCCTGTTTGATCGTATTGTTGTCAAAAGTAACCTTGACTACTTTGATGAATTACGTTATAAGTCAAGGTGGCGCTTACAATAATTCTCCTCATTGTTACATTTAAATTCACACGCTCTGTGTCCTTAGCTAACGGGATAAATTTGTCGTTTAAGGAGGATAAGGACCTGTCTCACTCCATAGCAATGGCTATCTAGGTTTGACTATTACCTCTTTAGTTTGTATCGCTAATTAATTTATATATTATATGTGTGAAATATCAACAAGAAAGCACGATATTCTAAATTACTACAGATAGATCTTTTTTATGTATGTTTAATTATGTGGGTAACCGATTAAACAGCTCTTAAGCCGATGCAACTATTTTATTGCCCATAACCAAAGTTTCTGTAACAAATTACTAGTGATTATAGTTAATTGAGTTTTCAGACCAATGTTAGTCTTGAAAAGATAGGAATCATGTCTTAGTCAAAAACCTGTTAATAAAAAATGTAATTTATTAGTTTTAAAAAAAACGTACCTTGGCCCAAACGATGTGTGCGGTATAATGTGACATTAAAGCTAAAGAACAACGTATGAATAATGTAATGAATTTTTGGTGCCTTTCCTAAAAAGAAGATTCATTATTTATACATTAATAAACAACACAAAAAAATATTTGATATTTATTGTTTAAAAACAACCACTGGGATGTTATTTAAAAATTTTTTTTAATTCGGTGAAGTATCTATAAATTAAAAATAATTTAATAAAGCAGCCTGCACAAATTATAATTAAAACGACAGTTAGATGGTGGAACAGATTCTAGGGATTTACAACGTGGAAAGTAGTTGCGGAAATTTAAAATTCAAAAATATAAAAATATCTAATCATAAATTTGGAGATTTGGAGAAAAAATGTCGGCTAATAAAAGAAATAAAACGGCACTCACCTGCAGTATAAGGTAGACGTTAGTTTTGAGGTTGCATAAAGTTGTTTTATAAATGCTTTCACTATTAAATTGTAGTGTTAAGATAGAACGAGAATAACAATACGTGTGAACGTGCATTTTTAAATAATGTGCAAACTGTAAACTAAATTTTTGTATAAAGTCACCAATTACAATAGGATAATTTCATTTGACTTTATAACATTCCAATAGGCTAATTACCTAATTAATTGGTTGGCACTAATTTCAATAGATGTTATTAAAGGATGCCACTACATTTTAAATTTCTGCCAGAATCTAAAAAATGATAAAAATAAATAAGATAATTTCAGAAAACACATAATTAGCAAAAACAAAATTTTTATGGCATAAATAGAAAGTATAAGATTTATGTAAGTGAATTGTAAATAAAATTGTGTAAAGTAAATACGGAAGTTAATAAAAACAAGTATAAATTAACAATTGAATGCAATTTCTTTTGAAGATAGTACACTTTAAATATTAATTGATTTTTAAATAATTAAATGAAACTTATGGAAAATTATTTAAATCTGGTCAATACTTATATTTAATAAAAATATTTAAAACTGATAATTCAACTAGTTTCCAAGATTGAATTAAAATATATAATATAAAAGATTAAATTAATCAAAAAATATATATTTAACATAATTCAAAAACATTAAATAAATGTGTAAGTAACATCTGAGGAATAAAACACTATGAAAATATTTGAACGTATTGCGGTGTAGAATAAAAATAATTTTATTTGAATGTGAATATCAAGACTTTCTTTGTTTAAATTCTTAGTTAACATTCACTCCAAAGGCTTGGATTCTTAATAATAAATAGTAAAATGATTTGAACACGAATTTTTAATTTATATTGCTAAAGAAAATAATCGTTCCTTACAAATATGAACATAACTTTTACAACGTTACATGCACTACATTTACGTACGAGGGCGGATTGAATATTGAAGTTACCAAGTAGAAAAACATTTTTTTTAAAAACCATTTATTTCTCTCTCAACATAGTCTGCTTTTAGCTCAATACACTTAGTAAGACCATTAAAACTTTTTGTACTATCTGAATGTTGATTTTGAGTAACTGCACAAAATACGCGTTAGTTTCGGTGATCACTTCTTTATATGAGATGAATACGTTTTTCCTTGCGTACCCTATTTTCAAGTTTGAAAACAGGAAAAAAGTCACTAGGAGCTAAATCTGGACTATAAGGTGAATGATCAAACCAATTCAAAGTGTATTTCACGTAATTTTAGCATCGTATCTAATGCGTTGTCTTGAAGAAAGAACTTTTTTCTTTCTTTAAATGTGTTTTTTTTGATTACATTAATCAGATTGATCCAATAATGCACGATAATACTTCCTGTGATTGTGGATCTTTTTTTCGAGATAATCGATGAGCAATATTCAGTGTGCATTCCAAAATACAGTGGCCATAACCTTGCCAGCCGATTTCACTGTCTTCGCCTTCTTTGGAGCACTTCCACCAGCTTCCCACCTATTGTTTTGATTGATTTTTGGTTTTAGATGTGTAGGGTGGACCCACGTTTCATTAACAATGATTAATCGAGGCCAAAAATTAACAGGATTACGCTTTATCGTCCAAACAGCGCTGTGAAGTGGTCTATCAAACTCGTTTTTGTTCGCCACTGAGCAAACGCGGCACCCAACTTGCTTGCAAAACAAAGAAACACATGTTTATATAATACGTTTACCACTTTAACATTCTCACGTAACTTGACTCGGCGATCATTCATAACGATATCGAGAATTTTTTTGATATTTTTTAGTAACCACCTTCTTTGCCCTTCCTGTTGATGGTATTGTTGCAGTGCTTGTTTGGCGTTTAATGCATCGTTAATATTTTACCATATAATATGACAGAACAGACTCACCGTAATGTTTATCAAGCTTTTCTTTGTTCTTTCGCCGTTTTCCCTTTCAAATAATAGTGTTTAATCACTGCACGAAATTAATTTTTCCATTTTCCAAGAAACACAAAGTTGCTTACTTCAAACGACTACAACTGTGTTTGTGCACCCTTATCGTAACTAGATAGCTTCAATATCAATCCGCCCTCGTAACTAAATATATTCCATCAAAATTGATTTATTTTTTTACACAATTTCAATATTCTAAATGTAGACTAACCTCGTGCTTTTGACGCGTGATGTTACGGGCGAGACCTTCAACGTCTTTTGCAGTGACCAGTTAACCCTGTGGATCGTTTAAATGATGCTTCTTTTGTTTTGAGCATTGAGAGCTTTTCTATTTGCTTTCTTTGATTAATTGTTCATAATTTTATTTAATTACACACTTTCTTTAACGCAGAACAAAAATCAGTTCACTAACATGTCTTTTATTATTTACGAAGAAAACTTTATATCAATACTCTTAAGCACGGTGTTAAAACGCGTTCATCATTATCACTGCTTAAAGACGTCTCCCCTACTTTCACTTTGTTTGATCACGTACGCACACAAAATCGATACATATCTTCTTAACATAATGTACTTTTATATCTTAGTACTAAACATTATATATCTTTTTTTATGTATACATTAAAAAAATATGACCTTGTACAATCACTTCAAGATGTTCAGATGTTACTTTATACATTTTATTTAATGTACTAAATTATGCTAACTATATATTTTTTGATTATTTTAACTTGTTTTATATGCAATGTTTAGTTAATTTTGTAAGTTTTAAATAAATAAAATAAATGTTATACTAACTTAAGCTTGGGTCATAGCCCAGGCCAGTGGCCCCTTCCTTCAGATAAATTGATTAGGTCCGTTTTAGCAAAAATTGGATAAATGGTTCTTTAATTAACTTTTACTCTGCATCCTCAAAATTTTGAATGATAGATAAGGTAGACAGATAAATATAACAGAATTTTTACGTCGATTACAATAAACAGTACACTAATGAGTTTAATACGTAGGTTTCAAAATAAAAACAAAAACGGTTAAGGCAAGTAGGAATAAGATAATCAAAAGTACAGACCGAAAAGACTCTAAATTACAAAAAACCTTGTTACAAAAGAAAATATTAACACAATGTGTTTACCAAAA
This sequence comes from Abscondita cerata, assembly GCA_030710515.1. Classification (NCBI taxonomy): domain Eukaryota; kingdom Metazoa; phylum Arthropoda; class Insecta; order Coleoptera; family Lampyridae; genus Abscondita; species Abscondita cerata. The sequence goes on from JALBCR010002747.1 coordinate 483,899, forward strand.
ATTAAATTTTGATGCCATTTTAATGAAGATAAAATCACAAACGGTGCATTACAATGAACGAAAAACGCCAACCATCGATATAACTTCAGGGGTTTACAATAGAGATTCCGGCGCAGTTGCGCAAATAGTAAAATTGAAAATTACGCGTTCTAGAATATCAATAGATGTAGAAGACATATACAGGGGAATCAAAAATAAATATATACCCTCTTTCGCGATGTTTCCTACTTGAGTAGTGTCTAGTAAATAGGATTTTTTAATCGACTTGGACAGTTCTGGCGTTTATAAAAGAACTATTTTCATACGACTTTACGTCTTCGTTTCCGTTGACGTCCGACCCGCCTACAACAACCTTCAGTTCATCTCAACAAACTCGGGTTTACCGTTAGTCGTGACATCCTCAGGTATTTATGTTTATGTTTAAGTAAATGTGTAAATAAAAACTGATGAAATTGGAAAGGCTTTGAATCTCACAAAGAAGTAAATTTATAAAGTGTTGCAAAGTATTTTCGTAATTACGTGAATATTTACTGAATTGATATTTTGTAGCTTATACAGTGACTGCAAGAAGGGCAAGAATATGATGTTGTATTTGTCTGATTGTTTTGTTTTGATTATATGAACGTAAATGCAGATAACATTAAATTTGATAAGTTATATAAATGAAAATTAGCGATTACGTGATTAATTAGTTTTACTATTTCAGCTTAATGTTAATCTCGTATATACTTTGTTAATTTTGATAAATTTATGTGATAATTTAAAACTTTCTTAGAGTAAAATCAACAAGAAAGTATCACTTCTGGACTGGCTTTCAGTAAACAAGGGCTATATAACGTCGTGTCTCTGTTTGGCATCACAACATCTTGACTAATTTATCGATTGTTATTGACGATTTTGCAACAATTAACTTTTACCTTACCATTTTACGAAGCCAAATCATCTCGCAACCTACCCCGCCCTCTGACTACGGAGCAACCTCTATTTATGTTATGTATTTTTATGTCACAGTTTTACAAGATAACGCAGTTAATAAAATGCAACAAACAGTATTTGTGTGACGGTTTCTTAGGGTCCAAAAAATGTTAAGCAAAAAAAAAAACTGTCCAACATTATTGTTATAAAATCACAGTTTGTAGTGTACGCCTGCTAACCGATTGTTACTACCAGTTATAGTCATTTTGTTGCTTTCGGAACTGGCAGCAGGAAAATGTTTGTTGTGTAGGAAAAGTTCTGTATTTTGAAGTCAGAAAAAGTGAAAGAAGTTTAGTCAGCCAGTAGTTACACACGATTAGAGAATTTTATCTGTAGAAGCTGAGGAAATAAGTTAATTAATCTCCGTTAAAATTTTATTTCAGTTAGCCTTAAGCTTGTCAAAAAATAATTGTCAGTTAAAATAATTAAGTTGTGAAACTTATTTTTATTCTGACATCAGTCAGTCAAAAACTTGCATGTGGTAAAATCTTTATTGGCGTGGTTGTAGAACTCGTTTTCAACTCGCCCCTAAAAATGTTAGCTGCTGCAGTAAACGAAACGTTTAGAAAAAGAAGAAGAAGAAACAGACTATGGCTCAATAGTACGGAAAATCGTAGTTATTATTTGCATTAGTTGAAGTATTACTGTAATCTCCAAAAAACAACGACAACGCCCTGGCCGCCATATTGTTCGTATTCATTTAAACATCAAATTCTTTTTATATTTTTGTTTTAAAGTTAAAACGTCAAGGAATTAAGTTGCTTAAAAATGCACGTTTAGCTATTAATTAATAATAATAATTAAATAATGTTTTAAAGTATTTAAATGTAAAAATTTGGATCTAACTTTAATTAATTTATGTTAATATATTATTTAATTTTTACAGTGTTTTAACCTGCGATACTGATTTAAAATTTGTTTGACGAATTACACTAAACACGTTTTAGAAAATAGGTAATTTACGTTGCTTACTTAATTTTTTTCTTTGAAGAATATAATTGGTGTCAGCTAATTAAACACCATAGCTCGATTAATTATCAGCCAAAATTTTGTTTAGGAAATGTTTACAAAAATAAAATTAGACATGGTTATTTGGAGTTGACTGATTAATACTTATTTTTTAAATAAATCTAACCTACTAATTATTGTAAGTTATTAAAAAAATCTTTAAACTCTCTATTTATAATATTTAGTCCTTACAAAATGTTTATTTTATGACGTTTCATTTTTTTCTGTAGTTAATATAAAAGTGAAAATAACAACTAAGGCAATTCTTATTGTCAACGTATATGTTAGCTTTTTGACAAATTTATTACATAATTATAAGTAAAGATACCAAGTTATAGTTTAAAATTGATGAAAAATATATTTTTAAACAAGGTATTACTATATAAATAAATATAAGAAATTAATAATGGATGTGACCTCCATTATTATTGATACATTTTTGACGTCTGCTCATTTGACGCTATCAAGGTATCAATATAATCAATATCATTCGTTTCCCATGCAGTATCAAAGGCTACAATTAGTGCATTACGGTTTACTGGTATAAAATTTGTATGTTGTATTCGGATAACAGTAAGTATTCCAGGCCCAGCATTTTCGATAATGGTAAAATATGGGCTTTTTGCTGGCTGAGGTAACAGCTCAAAATTATTTTCTCGTCAATTGCCGCACAACCCGCGAAGTATGAATAGGGGCGTTGTCCTTTAACAACAAAAATACATTATGAAAATGTTAATTCAACCAGATCCCGAACTATTTTTTGAAGAAAGTATAGTGAAATAAGAATACTTACTTGTTGGAAAATATAATCTTCGTCTGGATAAAACACTTCGACTGAAGGTTTCATAATAGTTTTCAAAATATCTAAAATACCATCCAAGACGTCCATCGATAGCCAATTAACTCCTGGACCCCGCGCGCTAGCAACTCCGCATTTCAGAAAAATAACCACTTCGTTTTTTAGGACATATGATTATTTTTAACGAGTTCCTTCCATTCTAAAAACTTTAGTAGTCCATCGTTGCGGCTATTAAACGTTTTTCGTCGCTAAAAATCACTCGATTCCAAAATTCCAAGGTTCGTTCACATATCGCCTTGCAAATTCCAAACGACGTCTCATATTTTCGTCACTGAGAACTTCTTTCGCAGCAGCATTATACTTCTTTATTCCCATCTCCTTTAATTTTTTTGTGCAGTTATACGGCATCCGGAAAATGTGTATCTGCTATAGCCCTGGGTATGTAACCGTTGTTCTGTTACGTAATAAAACAACTCGAGATTTTGAGCACATGTAGATCATACCACCATTCCAATGACTCTCAAAGTGTCTTCAAGATTCTATTTTCCAGTAATGCCCTACAGTGCTTTTTGGTATATCTAACATACGTGAAATTTTACGCACGCTACGGCCCGCCGCTAATTCCGAAACAATCCGCGCTTTCAAATCATCACCGAGATGAGGGTGGCATTTTTACAACACTTGAAGTT